>JAUCMT010000051.1:9459482-9473726 GCA_032357475.1 Enteromius thamalakanensis
GAAGACTGGAGTAATGATGCTTTGTATCACAGGAATAAATTACATTTTAAAATATATTCACACAGAAAACAGTTATTGTAAATTGAAATGAAATAATACAGTAATGGATCTAATAAATGCAGCCTTGATGAGCAGAAGAAACCTTTTTAAAAACCATTAATTATCTTACTGACCCCAAATTATTCAACGGTAGTGTATGCATTTTTTTTTTTTTTTTGGTTGAACTATCCCTGTAATGCAATCCTTATTGAAGTATTTATTTCTGTAAAACATTCTTCTGACCCCAGACTTTTAAAGAGTTCTCAACTAATAAGTAGGTCCACAGACTTTTTAAACCACAATACAATCGTCCTGGATCATGTCCAGTCATTGTTTCTGGTTTGTTTTGCTCACCGCCCACAGATCTAATGCACTGCACCAATGAGCTGAACGTGAATATACCTCACTTGGCTGACACATTGTTTGAAAGGACAGCAAATCAAAGCTGGGTGGTGGTCTTCAAAGCTCTCATTACTACACACCACCTCATGATGTACGGCAATGAGGTAAGACTGGCTGCTTCGAGAGTTCTTCTCGTTCTTGTCAGTATCTTGATAAAATGTAGCGTGTCACAAAATCAACGTAAAAGTACTTGCCAGGACCATTCGGTCAGATTTATTAAGATATTAAGATTAACAGTATTAAATCTTTCACGTAGCTGTGAAACATAGCATTTCAACTTCTAAAGTTGGGTAATCATAGCAGGTTTCAATCAGGATTGAGTTTCAAATGGCATCTTTGCTATTTGTTTTTATGTTTTTCAGTCACTATATTGTTGTTCGTCTCAGTTGGCTCTACTAATAACCCTGAGCTTTTTGTCATCCAGAGGTTTATCCAGTACCTTGCATCAAGAAGCACACTCTTTAACTTGAATAATTTCGTAGATAAAGGCGCATTACAAGGTATGTTTTATGGTTAATAATACTTCATAATAATTGTGTTTGTGAACCCACTCATCACATTTATCCTGTATGTGAAGTTTAAGTGGCCTAAAGCACTGTATCATTGAACGTCTCTTCTAGGTTATGATATGTCCATCTACATTAGACGTTACAGCAGGTATCTGACTGAGAGGGCTCTGTCCTACAGACTCGTTGCAGCTGATTTCACCAAGATGAAGAGAGGGTGAGGCGTCTGCTCTAGGGAAATATTCTTTAATGAGCCAAATAAGACAAATGGCAGCATTACTGCAGAAAGAACGGCAGCCTTTAAGTTGTACAGTTGTGGTCACACCTGTCAGTTTCAACTATGTGTATCCTCACACCGTTAATATGTTCTGCGCAGGATGGATGGAGTGATGCGCAGTATGAGCATCGAAAAGCTGATGAAGACTCTACCTATCATTCAGAATCAGCTGGACGCTCTTCTGGACTTTGAGGTACAGGATGTAAATTATTGCAGATTCCAAAGCCAAAGGTTTGTGTGAAGAAAACAAATGGAATGAATGATCTTATTGGTAGAATTGTTTCATATCTGCTCTTCCATTTGGCAGGGTTAAACAGAACTGCATTTTACAGACTAATTTTTAGTGGTAAATATTGTGCGTTATTTAACATGTGCATCTAATAAGCAGGGAATGTTGACAAAGTATACACCAATTTTACTGTTTTTGTGGGCGGCACATATCTGGTGGTAGGAAATGTCCGTTTTATAGTAGCAGTCTACGGAAGCCATGGAATAAAATAATAATTTAATATCCGAGATTATATGTCACAATACTGATAAGAAAAAACATTTTCTCTTTTCCTCTCTGCTCAGAATCACAAGTTTATATGCCACACTTCAGGCTTTTTTCTTCAGAATTGACAAACTCGCAGTTGTTGAAGATAAAATAGGAAGATGTTATGTGAAATTTTATAGGTTTAAACAGTATTTCACACTGTAACCAAACCCCCCTAAAGTTGGGTAATCATAGCAGGTTTCATTCAGATTGAGTTTCAAATGGCATCTTTGATGAGAGTATTTTATTAAAATGAGTTGCATTCCAATTCTGACATTCAAAGGCGCAACAGTAGTTGTTTACTTGAATTTACTTGTTACCAGTGTTTTTCTGCCACCACATAGTGCTCACAGCTGCAAGTCACATAACTGACATGTGCTCCAAAAATTGGTCTTTATAGCACAAGTAAACAGCACAACTAAGTAAATAAAATGAGTTGATGAGTTAAAAAAATAGCTTTCTATATTATGATAAATTATATTATGATTAATGGTATATGTATAATATACCACACACACACACACACACACACACATATATATATATTTATATATATATATAAGTGACGTGTAAGGATTTTCAACAATCTATTGCAATTGTTTAAACATTATGATTGTTTAAAATTCATATTAGAATTTTAAATTAAGTGTTTTTTCATCTAGATGAATAAAAATATTGCATAAGTTAAAATTAATGAAGTTCTTCGTAATTGATTGTTTAGAAACAAAGTATTTAGATTTTTGCTTTTGTAGATAATTATTTTTATTTAGATCTTACATTTTAGAACAAAAATATTAAATATTTACAAAAAAAACAAAATTGTAAATAGTTTGTTTTTAAAAACTTTAATTAATGAGAACTGCATGTTAAAGAAAATTAATTTGAAGATAAATCACAGTCGCACGGTTTAAAGCTATGCCCAGTTCACTTAGATTAAAAACTCTAAAATCACTTTATTTAAACTTTTATATGAATTTAGTTAAGATAATACATATATATTTATGGTTTTATATTTATAACACTACAGCAAAATATAAAATGTTACATAGGAATATGATATAGGAATAAAATATTTAATATGGACATTAAGGATATAATAACGATGTTGTTTTGGATTAAGAAAATTCTAAAATGTAAAACACACAAAACAACTACTTTAGTCTTCCTCTACCTGAAAAATCTTCTTGAAAACATAGTTTAACCATACTGTTATTGAGGTACAACCTTTGTAACAAGCTTATCTCTCTATGGCACATCAGATGCAAGTTTGGTATTTGCATGATATTGCTTGATGATTTATAGATGCCTAGCAGGAATGCAGAAATACAGCAAGCCGGTATTTAAATGTTTTGATTGCATTTGTGCTTCCCTGTAGGCCAGCTCTAATGAACTGACCAATGGGGTGATCAATTGTGCCTTCACGCTGCTCTTCAAGGACTCTATCCGCATCTTTGCTGCTTACAACGAGGGTGTCATTAATCTGCTAGGTAATGCATTCACCTCGAAGCAAAGATCCATGTAATTTCAGGAGTTTGTGTGCGCATATCAATGTGCGGCGAGAAAGTTGTTGGTGACTTGAAAATATGATATATCTTAAAAATATCTTTTGTACTTCAAAGAAAAATGTTAACTGGCTTAATGGACTTTTTTCTTCACTTCAAAGAGAAATATTTTAATATGAAGAAGAATCAATGCAAAGAGGCGCTGGAAATATACAAGAGGTTTCTTATCAGGATGACCAAGCTCTCAGAGTTTCTCAAGGTGGCAGAGGTAAAACGTCTTCAGATATAATCCATGCATGGGATGGTTGGGCTCATCTTATTCAGGCCCTTTTTTGCTAAGTGTCCCTCTTGCCTTTTGGTCCAAGAACCTGTATCAGAGGTCCCCCCCTCATGCTGCCTGTTCTGGTGCCTGCACTGCATGCCTTAGCAGAAAGTCTCTCTATCTATCTGTCCCTCTCAACAACAGCAAGACCAGAGCTATGACACGACTGCAACGCCAGTCCTTTAATGTGCAAACGATGAGTTGAACCTTTGTTTTGCCGTTTGGATGCAGGCACAGTTGTCAATTTGGATCTATTGGATGAATAATTGCTTTAATGACAAGATAAGATTCGCTGCAAAGATAAAGCTTTGATTCTGCTTAGATGAATGAACACCGGGCACCTTGATAAAGGACATGATATCTTTGACAACTGTGCCAGTGCGATGGTTGGAATTTAGCTGTTTACTTTTGTCTGTAAAGCCCATTTATTTTGATGTGTATGGAGGCATATATTGGGGAAAAATGCTAAGCACATCCTTCTTGAGTTTTTTGTTTGGTTTCTTCTCTTCTCTCTTTGGTTGTACTCCTTTTCTTTTTTGCTTTCTGGCTGAATAATATGACTTCAGGAAAAGGGTGAAGTGCTATCCAAAAACTGACTAAAGTTGACTTTAAGAGCACATTTCTTTCTTTGTATAACAATGTGTGTATGCCATTTGTTTTTCTTGTCTTTTTTCCAAAGTCAACATTAGTTGTGTGTTTCTTTTGGATGTTTCTCACCTAGTCATGTAAATATCTCACCATTGACCTACAAGTGTCTTCTCACTCACCATCTCCGCCACCTCCAGAACCTCAATGTCTGTGTGTGTCCATCCATTCAGTCGTCCATGCTTTCGTTTTTGGTTTTCATACACTGCATGGAGTAATGGCTCTTTTTCTTAATTCTTCTTTCTCCCTTCTCCACGTGCCTCGGTTTTTTCTCTTTTTACCGTTTGGTTTCACGTTTTGTTTTCCGTTCTCCCTCCCTTCCTTTTCTTTTGTGTCACAGCAAGTTGGAATTGATCAGGTTGACATCCCAGATCTCTCACAGGTTAGTGGTGCATTTCATCTCAGTTTCTCTCATGTGGCTTCACCCTGATCTCTCATTCACGTCTCACCCCATAGACCATCATCCCCAGCCCTGATTTCTTTTGATTTCCCCCTCATCTATCAGACTTTTAGGATAGGGGCCTCAAGAAACTTACTCCATACCCGCGCACTCCCAAGGAATCAGATGTGCTGTTTTGCATTTTCTGTTGTCGCCAGAGGTAAATGGGTACCAAAGCTAGTCTATGTGAATTTTTACAGGTGCTATCTCTGATAGCCATTGCCTTGATTATAACCATATTTGATTAGCAATGAAAAGTCAATTAAGGTCTCATTAAAGCTTAGTGCTTGCCCCTCGAGCCACTATTTCTTACTGGCATATACCCATGAGAAATTTGACTGCTTGTAATTCGAAAGCCGCGTCTTCGCCGTCTTTGACACTCGCGTACGACTGTCGGACGATCGCATTTACCCTCCGCGTACTCACTAAGAATAACAAATACATTCTTTCTTTTTTTCGCAAATGGCAGTTGGAGAAAATATACGAGCAATTCTATGTTAACTGTTTACTTAAGATTAAAGTTTTAACAAAAGCAATTACGTTGCACTCGTAGTTTATAGATTGGAATGCACAACATCTGTCGCACGTGCTCACAGCAGCTGAAATATATAAACTCAACCGAAGCCCAGTCCGCAAATTGCAAAGGAGCGACATCTGGTCGGTCGTTTGTCGGAGACTGCGAAAAGGCGGCTTTACACGGATTGATATATGGCTAAATGGTGCTTGTGCGACGATCTCTGCCATGCTGTACGTGGCCAGTCTGACGTTGTAGGCACAGCTTCGCTAAATAAAGAGCTCTCCTAACCTGTACGCACTCACCTTTGCCATATATCTCTGTACTGGTAGGGTATTCTGCTTGGATAGCTTCTTGGGAAGAACAGTGAATGTGCACTAAACTAAAAGAATGCCTTAAAACTGGAGCTGGGGACTAAATTCTGCCTGGCACCTCATGAAGTTTTATAGTCAGCGGCACTGCCGAATATAGACCTGCTTTTCCAGCGTCTTCCGCCAATTCTGCCAGGGTGCCGGGCATTGACGTCCCCCTTCAGTTTGCCACCATTTGGCATATTTGACATTTTCATGTACATTGGACAGGGACTCCTGAAGGTGTTGGGCTGGCACACTACAGAGTGGTACTTCAACCATGTCAACAAAACATTTTATTGGAAGGAGTGCCTTGTTTTCTTAAGCTGAAGCAGTATTCAGAAGGCCTGCGTTCTATTCTCAAGTACTCTATCATTAGCATTATTGATTAGGCTTATTTCATGAGTCCTATTTAAGTGCCTTTTCTTGTCTGTAAGCTAGATATTCATCACGGCCTTTTGTATACTCCTGCTCCTGTAGTACCCTTGTCTTAACTTCTCTTCCTTGTTTATCTCTCCTTTAATAGTGTGTTGTTTCGTTGCATACGTTTCAGATTTCTCAGTAGAATGCTCCCTCTGTTGTCTTCCTTGAAATTACACGTCTGAGAAATCTGCTCTTTTGTTATTCATGAAATTTCCTCCTCTGAATTGGCATGCACACCGGACACAGCTCGTGGCCCAAAGGCAAACGTTGGATAAGAGCGGACACACATGCCCGTTTGCCAAATCGGCCGGCATTTCGATTCAATTGACGTTGCTCCTTTTGCACCAAAGTGCAATACATGCATAAAATACCGGCAGCGTGGGCTCACTCAATGTTTGCCTTTCTTTGGTTAACCTGCTTTGGCTTCCAAGTGTTTTGGGAATCTATCAAAATGGCGATGCAGACATTACAATCAGGCCGAAAAGCAGCACGGCTACAATTTTACTCCTGATTTATTTCCAAGAAATCCAAGTGGAATCCAAAGATTAGCAGGTTTCTGCTGTGGCTTTTGATACCTGTGCAGTATGTGCGTTTATATCCTGTGCATGATTAGAAAACCCCCCTTGTAGGTCAGTCTGCTTTCTGTTTTTCATGGTTTTAATTCTTCTCGAGTGATCTCAGTTGACCTCCAGGTCTTAAACGGCCTGTCGGAGAACTTGCATGGGAAACAGATATTGTTTTGCATGTGTAGCTTTTAAGCTCAAGTCCTTTCCACTTGAATTACTTTTGTTGTGTCCCCCCTTTGTTTTCAGAGTCTCATAACCACTGTTAGGTTCTCTTAGTTACGCAGCCTTTGTGTGTGTGAAGGTACGAGTGTGTGAGAGAAAGAATAAAAGTGATAGAATACAAAAATATATGTAGTTTCTAAATCAATATCTTATTTGATGATTCATAGATAGAAGTGCGAATGTTTGTGTGTTTGGGTGTGTGTGTGTGTTCTGATCACTTGCTGCTGCTTTTAACCATTTTGTTGTGTTGCCTAAAACCTGTGTTGCCTCATCCCTTCTCGACCTCACCACCAGGCTCCAAGCAGTCTCTTAGAAGCTCTGGAACAACATCTGGCTTCTTTGGAGGGCAAGAAAATTAAAGAGGCCTCTACTGTCAGCAGGTACATGAAATTACACCGGAATTCTGGAAGCAGGTCAAAGACAAATACAAAAGCCTGATTGACAGGACAAAAAATAATGATAATTGAGTTTTTAAACATCTGCCAAGTTCTTGGAATTGTACTTCTTGTATTCATAATGATTTCACACATTAAATTATATTGCTTTAAACCATCATTTTGATTTAACAATTCAAGATCAGTGTTTCTGATTTCAAACGTTTTGACTCCAAGGTCCATTTTCCATCCATTTGAAATTATTTAATGTAACTGTAATTTGATTTCAAGTTATCTTGAGAACAATCACTTTTATTATTTATATTTTAAAATTTAGAAAATACTCTTAAGTTTATGCATCTAAATCTTTTTTAATTAAATGTATATATATATTTTATATATATATATATATAAGGGCTCTTTAATTTGACTTGAACCAAACTTGCTTTTTATAAATATCTAATAAAATTACATATAGTTTTAAAATCATACAAAAAGAGGGTCTTATTTCTATTATATGATTTTCTTGTCACATTAAATTTTTTAAAAGAAATAATATTTTTGATAATATAATTATATAATTAATATTATATGTTTAAATATTATAAAAAATATGAATACATATTTATTATATTTATATTTTATTCATTACAAAAAAAGTAAATAAAAAATACTGACTAAATCTCCAGGTAGCTGTGCCGTTTAGACATTGTAGACTTTCCACAAGAAAAAACAAACAAACAAAATGTAAAAAAAAAAATTGAAATCAAAGATTTCATCACTTCTTCCACTGCATTTAAGACACTACACGGTATTTCCATGCAGCTTTATCAAAGTAACAAATACTTTTTTTTCAAGGTTGCGTTCAAAATCCACTTGGCCCAAAATTAGGTGCCAGTTTGAATGGTCATTACAGTTCAGCTCATAATCATGTTGTCATGGTGATTCTGGTTCACACAGTAAGGTTTCACAGATCCTCATAATGTCCATGCTAAATCTCGTCTAAATAGCGCAATTGATTTGCTGCTATCAGACGTTCCAGTAAATCTTTCTGTTTTTGCCTTAATAGGGAGGTGGAGGGTGACAGACTACAGCCAACAAAGGTAGGAAATCAAACTCATTTATTGCTTCATATTTTCACCAAATTGCTAACGAGTGCTGACTTCACAACAGCATGCAAAGTCCTTCCCTTGTGCATATTTTTACCCATGCAATTACGTGTTCTCTGCATCAGTGTCATTGAGTTTTGCTGTTATTTCTGTTCTGCAGGCTGTTCAGCTCAAAGACATTGGCATGCAGACCCCAACAATATCCCCCAGTGGCCAGTCTGTGGGCAGTGCCAACAGTAGCTGCACCAGCAGCGGTGCCACCGAGCTTCTGTCCAGTCCACCTGATCTAGCCATCACAAACGGGTACATGAGGCCTGTTTTTTTGGAGTGTTGCTAGAGTAGTAGCACTATAAAATAACATTACTCTGTATTACTATATTTTCATTTATTCACTTAGCAAACACATTTATCCAATGACAAGTGAGACCAAAGATGCAGAAGTGCCCGTGTTTCCATTACATTATGTAATTGTGTTTTCCTGATTATCCCAAACAGAGTGCACAACTTCACCAATGACCATTTTGATCTCCAACACAATTCCAGCACCCCTGCTCAGACAACCACCCTACCAGCCAGTAACAGCTGGGGAGGTAATTTAACTGGCTCAAAGCTGTCTCTATTCGTTTTCTATTTTCGGAATGTTGATGCACTTTCTTTAATACAATGTTAATTTTGCTTTTTCTTCATATCTTTGTTACATGGCACATTCTCTGCTCAATCGTGTGAGTGTTTTGCATGTTTTTATGATATGTTTGATGGCTAAATGGAAAGTGTTGCTTTCGAGCGAATGCAAAAATTATCTTTTTCGAATAGGTTTCCCTCTATCTGCCATTGGTCAGACAAACAGATGACTCATATTCAAAAAACAAACCAGTGCTTTTATGAACCAGTTTGTAATTTAGTAAATGTAGCTTGATTTATGAAGGAATTACAATTTTTAGTAAATCAGAAACATGTCTATTTCAGGAAAAATTACTCCTATGACACAGTTATGTTTAAAAAATCAAAAGCATATACTGTACCATTACTAGTCTAGTTGGATTCACACGCAAACAACTCTCAAGAACCAGTTATTTTGAGGAAATAAAAAACGCACAGCATGACCATTGTAGTCTGATTCACAAAAATAACTCTTCTGCAAGTTATTTTTAATGAATCAAAATGATATAGCATGACCAGTGTAGTCCGATTCATGAACAAATGACTCTTATGAGTAAGCTATTTTTAGTGAATCAAAACCATACAGCATGACCAGGTGTAGTGACTCCAGCTGTAGTTGCCAGTTTGTGTGAGTCTGAAAAACCACCCTGTATTGCATTCAATCAAATTAATTTGTGACTTCGACTAAAGCGATAAATTGATATGCAACCCTTTATGTTTGTCTCTGCATATTAAGCTGGGAGTAATAATACCTGACTCGTTTCCTCCTTTTTTTGTTTTCCAGATTTTCACATAGGAGCTCTTTTGAAGCCCAACCTATCCTCGCAGGTCCAAAGTCAAGGCACACAGCTCTACAATGGAGGAAAATTACTTACTAATGATCTGGACTCGTCCTTGGCCAATCTTGTGGGCAGTGAGTCTTTTATAACCATCTCATTTATATTGTTTCTATGGCAATTTAACATCACACTACAGACTGTAATACCTGTAATGTTAATGTAAATGTTTCACTTGTCATAGATTTACATTTTGGAGGACCCCCAGCTAAAAAGTAAGGATTTTAGCACGTAAAGCTAATTATTTGTTAGGTTTATTGAAAACATAAACAACCTTTATTGCTATATGACACACATCTGTAACAGTCTTGACGTAAGAATCCTTTCTTTTCAGGCCAGAAGTTCAGTGGACTCATTTGGAGAAGAAATCTGGAGGTTCCCACTGGCAGTCTAAAGCCATGAATGGCACGGCACCCTGGAGCCACACACACCTGGCCCCTGCTCCCATACCGATGCCACAGATGGTATGGAAATTGAGTCTTTCCTCAAGGCATGCTCCCGTTAGGAAATTTCAATCAGCTTCTTCGGTTCAATATGTTTGAATACAATATGTCTGCAAAGCAAAATCCGAGCAAATTGGCCTGTGCACTTTACAGAACACAATAGAAGTTGATTTGTGTGATTGTCAGTAATGTCTTTGTCTTTCTCTCTTCTGCATGTTCTTGTAATGATACAGAATGGAATGATTTATACTGGCTATGTAAGTCCTACTTGTACATAAACATTAATCAGATAAATTCAAAGAACTACCAAAATAAAATAGTTACAATTATTTCTGTATACTTAAATTCTTACTCTTTCAATATTTGTTTTTCTCAGGCACCAGCTCCGGTTGCATTTCCAATGACAACCCCCCAAGTGCCTGTGTATGGGATGGTAGGTGTTTTTTATCCTTTCAAAATGATCATTTTGACGTCTTAATAATATTCATGGCTCAGTATAGGTATATATATATATATATAAGTGTTTTATACTTTACTGTTCACAAGTGTGACGTCATAGACCAGGCCAGCCAATGAACCTTTGTGAATGAGCCTGAATCATTAAGTATGGCACATACAGTAATGTTGGAAAGAACAGATTGAATTGAACAATTACAATAGAATATACAAACATTTAATTTAGAGAACCTTCGTAAATAAATAGAAACATAAAAAAAAATCAATCAATCAATCATCTTTATTTATTTATGTTATTTATTTATGCTTTTAAAAAAATATAGAATGTTACCTTTCCAACTCTTAAAAACATCTTAAAGGGTTAATTCACCCAAAAATGAAAATTATCCTATGTTTTACTCAACCTCAAAACGTCTTGGGTCTATATAACTCTCTTTTTTCAGACTAATCAGTTATATTAAAAATGATCCTTGCTCTTCCAAGCTTTTGAATTGAAGTAGGTGGGTTTTGTAAACAATCCAAAAGTAGTCAAATAAGTGCATCCATCGATTTTAAAACATGCCTTGCACAGCTCCAGAAGGTGAATCAAGACCATTCCAGCGGATGGCGTAGGAAGTGCTGTATGCAGAAGTGCAGAGGAGAGAGTAAAAAATAAATGTAAAAAATCACAAAGTAGAAGAACAAAGCGAGGATTTGTAAAGAAGAATCTCAATATAAGCTGATATATGTCCTCTGTCATCTGCCAAAAACAAAGGCTTGAATGTACAACAGTTAGCAGAAGTGATAGAAAAGTGTTTTTAACATTTTAAATAAGGATATTTCAAAATTTCTTACCACTGACTTTCCAAAGAGGCCTTTAGTCACTCGCTGGTGGTATGTTTTAATATGGATGACATTTTTTGGACTGTAGAAAACCAACAACTGTTTACTCCTATTATGAAGTTTAGATATTTTTTTTTTTTATATTTATGGGCTTTTTGCCTTTATTTAATGGGAAAGTTGAGAGCAGACAGGAAAGCATTGGTTAAAGATAGGGGGGTAGGATCGAGACGGGAATCGCACTCGGGTCGCCATAAGCACAGTTGTGCTATATGTTGGCTCACCATCCTCCGGGCTATCAGTCCAGACAAGCTTAGATCATTTTTAATATAACTTCGATTAGATTCGCCTAAAAAAAGAAAGTCAAATACACCTAGAATGCCTTGAGGGTGAGTAAAACATGGGCTAATTTTCATTTCTGGGTGAACGAACCCTTTAAGAACTTCTTAACAGGAGTTGAACCCTCAAGTACAACGCTAATGCTGAACATTTAATTGTTCTGTAGCTTCCTCCTCCTGTGGGCCAGATGGGGTCAATGCCCTTAATGGCCCCCCAGCCTGTGATATATAACCAGCCCATCTTGCGCACCACCAATCCTTTCACCCCAATCCCTGGAGCTCAGGTATACTCGCTTACAAGTGTCGCTAAGATTATATTAACGGCAATTCTTTAGTACGTACCTTTGCTTGTAACCTGTTCTAAAACAATTCCTTTTTTCCAGATGCACTTCATGTAGCACTGAGGAGCATGATGAACTGACACATACGCCCGAGGAAAAACATCAACCAATCCAAAACCAAAAATGGCAAGGCAGACATGAGAAACGGTTCAACTGGCTCAAAGAGACTGAAGATGTTCATGTGGCATTTCCCCCTTTAGCCCGTGTGTTTGTAACATACCCCCGCCATCCAGCGACATAACAGTCCTCCGTCATTTTACATGTTACCTTTAATTTCTAAGTGTCAAAATCTAGTGTTTTTAGGCAGCCCTCTTTGATGATGTCACTGGCTGATGCAAACGGAATGACAGTGTACAGTGAATTGCAGTGGAATGAAAACGTTGTCATGATGTCAAGCCCCTCCCCCATCCCCTCCCGTTTGGAAAAGTGATTGTTGTAATTGTGCACACTTGAATCAATGTTTATAATGTCTAAACCAAGCCACGGTTTTGTATGCACATTGCCTGAATAGTGTTTCAAATCAACCACTGTCAATGTTGATTGTGCCACAGCGGCTGGCATCTCAATTTCTTGAGTCTTGGAGAAATGTGTACAGGTCACTTTTCGTACATTTGTCTCGTCCCCAAACATTTTGGATTTCACCTTAAAAGTTCGATTTGTTTCTACATGACTTGTAATGCCTCATTCAGGTATGGTAAGGTATGGCTGTTTGGATTAAAGTAAAATACAGCAGTATGTTTCTGTATGGAATTGATGCAATTTATTACATATCTGATGAAAAGTGCACAGCAGATACAGACACACTGAGAATGGCTGAGTCTGGAAACGCCCTCTATACCCTTATATAGAGCACTATTAAAAGAAAACACCACAGTTTTTCCATATTCCACTATGTTCTTCCCTCAACTTAGAAAGGGTTGAGATATCTCTCCCATCTCAGTGTGTGCACTTAATGCTCTAGTGTGTGGCACCACTGTGTTAACATCCAAACAGAGATGAATTTAGAAACCACCAAACACTTCCACATTTTCCCTATTTAAGTTACACGAGTAAGTATGGCGACAAAATAAAACATGGCAATTTTTTAAGCAGATAAAAAACATAACTAATGTATGGTGGAAGTGCACTGTGTAGCACTTCGACCTTGGGGCAGTAATATCATCACTCCTAAAACTCGGTGGGTACAACCTAGGAGTGATGATATTACTGCGCCGAGGTCGAAGTGCTGTAGTGGTAGTAGGGGTAGTAGGGGACATTATCATGTGCACTTATTCAATTCTATAATGCACTTTGATACTGACTGTACAGCCGATGTACACTCAACAGCTAGCTGCTAACGAATAGTGCCACACTGTTAACATCACTCTGAATTAATTTGTGCTGCTCAGTTTATTGATCAGTAGACTTTATAAGTGAAGTAATGTAGGGAATAGTAAATGAGAGTATAGGGTGCTGCAAGAATAAAGTATTTTTGTACGGCAGAACCCAGAAACAACTAGTAAACAAATAGCATATCCCGTTTCATTGTCCCAAAGTAATGTTTTTTGGTACAAACCAAGTACTAAAAAGCACAGCAACTTTTAAATAGCTAACAGTCGAGAAAGATGCTTCTTGGCTAATTCGCTAATGCTAAACTACTGACCGCTCTGTGCAAAACAACATCTCAAGTTGTGTGTTTAGGGCATTTTTGGTGAAGCTATTGGGGAAAAGTAACAGACTTTCCATCTAACTTGCCTTGTTTGATTTTTTTTCACACACATGCCTACAAAGATCATTAAAACTATCTACACTACATTTATAATGTCATTTTAAGTATGGAGCTTCACTGAACAGCACAAGCTCCACTGGGAAGAAAGTCTTCAACATAGCTAGCCACTGCTTTACAAAGGTAGGTTATGCTGCCGAAACGGCCACTGGGGGCACTGTCGTACATCAGCCTGCAGATACCAGTCATGTGATCTCTCTCAAGGAGACTCTCATCAGCTCCCAGTGCTTTCTGCAGAAACAGAATTATTAGTGCTACTGACTCCATGACAGATGGGGTTTCCTTTGTCACTGCTAGTCAGTTGGATGTAAGTGGAATCTTATTCTAAAGATTTTTTTATTGGATGAAAATCTGTATATAT
>JAUCMT010000051.1:9475420-9485910 GCA_032357475.1 Enteromius thamalakanensis
TACACATCTAAATTAAAACATAAAACAATACACAATATAAATATCAACAATAAACAACAAATACATAATTCATAATTAACTTAACAGCGCCAGCTACAGATAAAGATACAGTTCTAAAAATCGTTTTCAATGTTAAAGAATGAGAGCATCCAGACCACAACAGTAACGATAAATGTCAGAGAAAAGATGTCATTGGGAATCATTTTCAGAACGTTTTCCAGCTGATGAATGATCAGAATCAATCCTTCTATCACGCGTTTGAGAAGTTAAAGCGTTATCGTTATCTTTATAGTTGTTGTGCTTGGTGTGAACGGGTCTTAAGACTGGAATGATAAGTGAATAATTTCAATGTCTTGTTTAGTTCCATATCATTGCACATAGCATTAGCTAATTCTAATAAAGCGTAGTCCTAATAAAAACCGAATAAACTAAATAGTTCACTGCATGTTACAAATGCTTATTAAAGGAGTTTATTAGACAGGAACTGAGATACCTGAACAGTTGAGGGACTGGGCGAGCTCTGTGACCATGACCTGAAGAATCAGTCCAATTCGGAGGCAAAACATTTCACTGAAGATTTTAGGCTGGGTTCGAATATTCATAGCAAGAAACACCATTATCTCCTGCCAGGTGCATAAAAGAGTGTCAGTGGAATTAAAATGTACAAGGTTGAGATCTGACCAGCAGCTCTAACCTGAGTGAGAATGGCGATGGTGAGGTTGTTCTCGCTAGCCTCATCGATCAGCCTAGCCAGCTTATCTGGTGGCATCGGGCTATATGGAGAAAAGATTGTAGTATAAACAGGTTAACATGAATGTAAATGTATGTGTACACTCACGCTGAAATAGTTTTCTCTCTTGGTTCAGGAGGAAGGCCAACTGTTAGATGTTTCTGATGAATTAGCAAATCTGAGCAGGCCTGTTAATGGAAAAAATATCTAAAAAACACATTAAAAATTAGATGCAGATACAGGAAAACTGCTACTCACAGCATCCAGTTCTTCTACTTTCTTACGTAGCATCCCAGAGATCATCCGGATGAGACCCCAGTGTTTTAGGTTTCCTGCCTTTTCATATAAATCACTCAGTAGTCGTCTTACTGTCCAACCTTTCCCATGTAGCTTGGTGTCCCAATCTAGTCCCCTTATAAAAGAAATCCCAATGTTATTCCATTTGAAAACAATCCTCAGACTCTAGTCACCACACAGCTATTCTCTAGGGACACATATATAACAAAACATGAAATGGTTTCGGTGCCACTGACTTGTCTTTAAATAGGATGTATAGAATATCATCCTGATCCTGCAAGTTCTGACTTAGTTTCAGCATCTGCACTAAAGCTGGATAGTCAATCCCACCATTGACGTCTCTGGGCAGGTTCATGGGATGAGGGGCCTGTGTCTCAGATGCCTTTGCAGGAGAAAAAAAGTCATTACAGCTCTTAGATAGATGTGGACACCTGCAATAGAGCCATTTTAACAGTTCCAGAGAGCAATTAAAAATGTCTCATTCTTTTTTTCCATATACATTACAGTCTTTTTAAGTAAAATAGTATTTGATGATATAAAAAGGGGCAAAGATAAATAACTGTACATCTAAATCCATAGCAGCTTTAAGGATAATGTCATCAAATGGTGCATGGTGCTCCAAGGTTGCCTTTATTTGTTTAAAAATTCAGTAGAAATGTAAACAAAATATTACAATGTAAAATAAATGCTTTCTATTTTAATATTTCCTATGATGGCAAAGCTTAATTTCCAGCAGCAATTACAGTCTTTAGTGTCACATGACTTCAAAAAGTATTCAGGTTGATTTGGTGTTCAGAAAACATTTCTTCTTATTATTATTAAGCCTGTTTCCAACAGTGAATAAAAAAGAGTGCGACTTTTTTCTTGCAATTGTGGGTTTAAAAAACCTAATTTTGACTTTTCTCAGAATTACATGATATAAACTTGCAGCTGCAAATGAAAAAGTTGGTATTGCATGATAAAAATTCCAACTACGAAACTCAAAACTCCAAGATATTAACAATTCCAAGAAAAAAATTCTGATGTATAAAGTCACAATTGCAAGATAACAGGCAACTGTGAGTTATTAAATCAGAACTGTGAGATATAAACTCACAATTTCTGAGAATGTCATTCTTTTTTTCCTTCAGAACTGGCAACTAACTACTCTCAACTACAAGTTTACAGTGTAACATAATTTAGAGTTTTTATATAATTTTATATAGTTGTGAGTTTTCATAATTGTAAACTTCCAAAATGCATGTCTGTATTTTGCAATTCTTAGGAAGTCAGAATTGCGAGATTTAAGAATTATGAGATAAAAACTCACAATTACCTTTTTATTTTTTATTTAGAGGCAGAAAATGTCTTTAATAGATAACAACTGTGCTGCTTATGTCATACTTTTTTTCCAGGATTTTTTAAAATATACATAAGTTCAATTTATTTGAAATAATTATCTTCTGTAATATTATTAAAGGTCATATTTACGCACTTTTCACTTTCCTTCAATTCTCTGTATTACCCTTAAATATAAAATATGCAATCACCTAAAATCCCTATAAGCTTACTGTATATCTTGAAAAGTTTACACCTTATTAAAACGGTTTCTCTATATAGAAATAAGTGGGATGTTTAGTTCTGGAACCTGATTAAAAAAAAAAGTCAAACATGTAATTTGGAAAGAGACACAGCCAGATAATTCTTCAAATTATTGCTTAAATGTTCAAAGTGAAAGCCTTTAATTTTGTGTTACCTGCTCTTTGTTATCCAGCAAATTAAGGTTTGGTGCTGGAGAACGGAAAAGTTTAGTAGGAAGGTACATGTGAACATCTGTGGAGAGGATAAAATAAATGAATTATTTCTGAGCATTTGCATAGGCGACTGTTCTCTTAGCATGGGTCTGGAAAACTCACTATGTATATTGAGCTCTCTGGCTTTGTGCACCAGAGACACCATCTCCCGAGTCTTTTTGGCTGCTGCCCTGAAGCGGCTGAGGCCTCCTTTAGTAGCACTAATGGGACTCTGCTGAGGAACTGCCAGCAGCTGGTCCAGATACACAGCCAGGTCATCCACCTCTGCACACACACATACACACAATTAAATAAAAACATCAAAGGATTGAGCACGTTTTCTGTCACTTTTGAGAAGCAATTGAGGATTTCACCACATGTCAACATATAAAACTGTCACTGCAGTTACTGCTTTGCACAAAATTTCCTCTCAAGCCTCCATCCGCCCATGCTGCTACACAAACTGTCTGACAGAGTGACTGTCTACTGCAGGCCACACATTTCAACAAACAGAATGTCATGCAGAAAAGAGAAAAACTGCAACAACAAGCCCCTACAAAATGACTTGAACAAAAATTCTTGTTGGTAACTTTCAAATAAAATAAGAAAAATCTAATATGTTTATTACATTCTTGTGTGGAACACAAAAGAAGATATTTTTTTATATTTTGAAAGTCAGCAGCAACAATCTTTACTTACTTTCAGTGTATTTTTCAAAACATCTTTCTTTTTTGTTACACAGAAAGTAATTTTTAGGTTTTTTGGATCCCTTTATGGTTTTAGACTTTTCAAGAGAAAAGCTCATTATTCGTGCTGCTAGCTGGTGGTTCACTCACCACAGTCCATAAATGTAAGATGGGCACAACAGGAGGTGTCAAGAAAAGCAGAAAGTTTCCCAGTCTTAACCCTTGAAATGTAAAACTGATTTGATTTTGGGCTGCTTTAGTTATGTAACAAATATTAAATGCGCTGACCGCTTTAAACACGTTACCTTGCTCCTCCAAAGTAACTGTCCTGTAGTTTTTTCAAGGTTGCCAAAACAGCAGGATCAATTTGCTTGTGATCATCAGCTACAAAGGATAAAAACGAAATGAGTCTGAGATATGTGAAAGCTGCTGCTGCTGTCTGTGTTGGCGTTGCGTGTTGAGGACACTCACTAAGCATGCCGTGTGAAATTGGGAACGTTACTGTGGGTCGGCCTGTCATCCTCCAGCGAGAGCAGAGGTAGGAGAGGTCAATACGGAGCATTTCCACAATCATTTGATTGTCCAGGGCTAGATAGAACTCATGATGGTCTACAAACTGGACATTCGGAGCAGAAACTGAGTAAATAGTAAATATTCAAATAGATGCCATCAAATTTATAATCACACATTGACATACTTGAGGTGTGAAAGTAAAGATGGTGTTGCGAATGATGTAGAATTTGGACGTTCCCAACACACCAATCCGCCGATAAGGCCGTCCAGTCAGTCCCAGCCTTTGGTTGCGCCCTGAAAATTTTTATAAATTATCATTTTATTTCACACTAATGAAATATATATATATATACACACCATACGCTAACACAGCTTTAAATAAGGTCTTGATGATATTGATACTAGCCTAAATAAAAAATAAAAGCTGCATTGTATAAAGTAATCAAATTAATAAAACACAATCATATTTTTCACTGTGTACATTAAAAATATTGCTTCTTATTAAAGTTACAGAAGTGATTTAGTCAAGGGCAGTGAGCAATTTTATCTCTTTTGCTGTTTGATTAACATGAACGACAGATAGAAGCAAATTTAGAGTGCTGTCACTTTAAGAGCTACCCAAATACAATATACTGTAACAATATACTGTTTTCCTTCTCAGCTGTGGCCATGTAGCACAGCTACATCACATGAGCGTGTCTATCAGTATTACCCGCGCCAATCCCAGAATTGAAATTATTTCTTGTCTCAGAATTTTACATCATTAATCTGTTATGTAAAAAGTGCAATATATATCAAGGTCACTTGAGATCTTCCCTGAGCTCACCTAGTCTGGCATAGATGTGACTGAGGACTCTGGAGGGCTGAACTCGGATTGGGTGAATGTCCTCCAGGGTTTCTGCATCAATGCCATGGCTCTGCAGGAGCTGTTTAATCTCATCGTTTTCTGCCAGGAGAGACACTGAAAACACAAGAATGGAAAACAGCCAGTGTAAATATGCTGAGATGAAATACTTATGTAACATGCAACGATAAGCGGGTTTCTAAATTGATTAACCCAGATTAAGCTACTGTCAAACACAGGTCTTACCTTGAACCACAACATCAGGCTTGGGAACAGTGGAGAGGCGTCTATTGAGAGGATCGATTTCTCCAGCTGCTAAAAACCCCTATAAAGTCAAAAACAATCATGATTTCACAGATGCATGCTCTTTTCATTATATGTTTTCTAGGCTTCAGAGCCCAAGGTAATTTATGCACATGTCAGTCTCAACATTCCTGTGCAACCTACAAAATAAATTGAACAAAAACAATACCACAATAAACAATATCTTTAAAAATCACGCTTTGGAATACCACTGGAAAAAATCATTTATTAATAAATAATAAATAATACATGTAAATATTTACATGATCTGTCTATAATAATATATTATTTAAATAAATATATTTTATTGTATTAAATGTGCTATTTTTCAAAGGAAGACTTTTATGCTTACCAAGGTTGCATTTGATCAGTAAAAAACAATATTATTAAATATTATTACAAATTAAAATAACTATTTTCCATTTTAATACATTCCAAAATGTAAATAATTCCATAATGGCAAAGCTGATTTGTCATTACTCCAGTCTTCATCAGTGTTACATGACACACTCAATAATAATTTCTTATTATCATCCATGTTGAAAACACTGCTTAATATTTTTGGAGAAACTAGGATTTTTTAGGATTATTTTTAACGTTATAAAATCTTTACTGATAATCGTATTCAATTTAATGCATCTCAACTGAATGAAAGTATTATAATTATATATAATCTACAGCATTACATATAGAAATATAAAATTAGAATTCTTTAAAAATACAGTACTGACCCTGATACTTGAATGGTATATTAATAAGCATACATATAAATGGTGAGAAATGCTGTTGCATGACATTCCCTGATTTAAATAATTGCATAGAACTGTACTGAAGAGATGAATAGCATGAATGAAGGTGTATTTCGTAAGAGAGACATATTGTGCGGCACAGCTTCCAGAAACAAATTGAGAAACACTGCAGTACAGCATTACCATATAGAGCAGTTTTTGTGGAATTTACTGTACCTCTGCCAGCAGGTTACCCAATATGTACAGAGACTGGCCCCATTTCAGTGGACACTTGCCTACTGGCACTCTCTCCACGGTGTGAGGATTAACATACTCTTCATCAACCTAGTCAAAATGACACACACAGGGTGAAAGTCCATTTTCCCTTGGAATAACTCACAGAGAATCACTCAACCAGGAATCTGGTTTCATCATAACGGTACAAAATCCAGTGCTTTGGTGTCAAGAGCAAAAACACTAAGTGTGTCCAGACTGTACCTTATCTGGAGGAACACTATAAAGCTCTGGGAACAATCGTAATCCATTGTTTCCTCTGATGAGAATGCGGTCTAAAGCCTCTCTGTACTCCTGAACCTTAATAAAGGGAGAAACAAGCAAAACATTGTTTTCTAAGGAAAAGTTGGCTATTTATTGAATGCCTGTAGTGTCTGTACCTGTTCTGGACTGTTGATAAAAATCCCATCCAGGATTAGGTATGTCCAGAACAGCGGCCATTCACACTCTATGTTCTCGAAGAGCTTCAGCTCTGAAGACTCGTAGTACAATCGATTAGGGTCCTTAGAAAAGAATGGTTGTGTGGGAACACATTTCACACATATTACGTGACGTATTTTGTTTGACAAATTGTTTAAGCTTGGTTTTACCTCTCGGGGAGTTTTATGTCCATCTCTAAGAAAGCGACAGCATCCATATCTGCCCTATGAAAGAGTATAGGGGTAAATTAAAAATAATGTCATTAATATATTGCATTTAAAATGTACATAAGTTATATATAATATAAATTATTTTATTTTTATTTAATTTATTTTAACTCATTATTTAATTTTTTATGTCAATGTCTTGAACTTTTATAATAAAAAAGTCATTGTTCAGTTGAAAATATTGTTAAAATTTTGGCACATTAAAGTTTAAATGCAGTATTACATGCTTCATTTCATGTTTTCTATTAAAAATGCACATTTCATGCAGACATTTATATCAACAAAATGCTAATATGTAAAAATCTGATTCCTGATCTCAAGAGATTAGCGCTGTTAAATGCTTCGTTGTAAATAATCGCATTCCAAAATAAAAGTTTTTGTTAACATAGTATGTGTGTGTGTGCTGTGTATATTTATTATGAATATATAAATGCACAACCATGCATGTATATATTTAAGAAAAATATGTTATGCTTATATATTAAATATATTTATATATAATATAACTTATATGAAAATAAATACATGTTAAAAATAAATTCCAAACACATACTGTATGTGTGTATTTATATACATAATAAATATACACAGTACGCATGAATATATAATGTAAATAAACACTTTTATTTTGAACGTGATTAATTGCGATTAATCATTTGCAAGCACAAATGAAGACCCTAGTATTCACCTGAAGTTTTGAAATGATTTCTTCTTTGGTGATATTAACAATGTAAAGGTCCTCGACTGCAAATGCTGGATAAGAGATGATTGACAGAACCCCAGCGTCTACCTCTTTCGATGTCGAAGCCCTTGGCAGCATGGAGCTGAGAATAGACTTTTGTAAAAGTTTCAAAAATGAAAAAAGCTGTCTGTTATTTACAGGAGGCATGAAGCGATGCTGTGTGACATCACAAACAAGTTTCTTACTTGGCAGTGCTGAATGTCATCGGCTAAAGAGTGTACGACGGACTCTGGGCCACCCTTGGCACCGAAAAGGTTCAGTCCATCCAAGGCCTCCAGTGCTGCCTGAACAAACATGCAGCAAAGGTTGTGTTATTTTATCACATGGAGATCTTTATTTGACACTTGCTCGACATGTGAACTGATTATGCAATTTATTACTAAAAATGTAAATATTTTACCTTTGCCATTCCAATAGAGCTGGCATTTAACTCAGGGATACCTTTATTCGTCTTATCTCCTCGTTCCCACATTCCAAAATCCTGAGAATCATTTACAGTCTTATTATTCATGGAAAACACTCTAAATCTTTCTGTATCAAAACACCATAATGGTGCTTACCGCCACTTTGTACGCAGATTCAATGTAAAAGATCAGATTCTGGACAACATCGACCTCATCGCGGGTATAAACAATTTTCAGCCCTGTTTCACACAAGAAAATATTCAGACACTTCATTTAAAATGCACTCTCATTTGCTAACACAAAGAAACTACTTTAAAAGTGTTAAAAATGTTCACCTGATGCTGTCATTTGTGCCAGAAAGAGCAGGAAGATGGAGGTCGCATCCACCTGTAGATGACCCCATTCCTGATCACCAACAACAGTGGCACAAGTTCCTGTATGGTATTTAGCATGAAGGCAATCTTTGGTGCTTCTGCTGTACTTGAACTTCTCCACCTTATCAAGCTGAAGATTAAACACAGGCTCAGTGTTACAGGCAGCAGCATCCTTGAACAGAATGTGTAATCCTTGCTTTTTATAATAACAAATATCATAAATATATATATCTATATATAGAGGAACACAAGTTATATTTTTATGCTTCGCAATGCACTAATAAAGTGTCACATTTCAGTAACATTGAGTCATCATTCATTCTGATAAAGTGTATCTGTTTCCTTGGTTTCCTAGGAAACACATGCACAAATAACTATTAACAAGCTATCTTAAGATGAAACAGTCTCCTTTACAATAGCTAACCGCCATAATGCACTCTAAATCTTAATAAGCTATTACACGGTGAGAGAAAATTAATTGCCACAAAGTAATTAAGTAATTAATAACTATAATGGGGTTGCCATTTGATGATGAGTGCAGACTGCTTTACAGATCAGACATAATTATATCTGAAGACTAATTTATCATATTGACATTTATAGTGTTACAAAACATTTCTAGAGTAATATATATATATATATATATATATATACTGTACAAAAGTCTTAGGCCACTAGTATTTTCACCAACAAAAACTGGTTTTAAGTTGGTTATTTCTATCTTTTGCGTTAACGTGTCAGTTGGAAATATCACTTTACATTTCCAAACACTCATAAATTGTAATAATGCAGTGAGATAATTGTCTGCACAAGGACAAACAGACATCTGATCTGATCATCATCAATCTGTCTGGAATCACATGAAGTAACAGAACAAACTGAGACAGACTCAATCCAGAAGGACTGTGGCAACGTCTCCAAGATGCTTCAAAGTTACCTGAAAAAACTCTGGGCAAGTGCACCTCAGAACAGAAGCTCTTTTACCAAAAGCTGTAATACCTTATATTTATTTAATTAAGTTAATAGAAACTAATTGATGAATAAAATCTATTTATGCATTATTTTTGAAAGCATCCTTAATTTTCAGCATTTTAACACCAGTGTCTAAAACTTTGAACAGTACTATAGCTTTCTGGGTAGGATTTTTAAGCATCTTGGAGACATTGCCACAGTTCTTCTGGATTGAGTCTGTCTCAGTTGGTTCTGTTACTTCATGTGATTCCAGACAGACTGATGATGATCAGATCAGATCTCTGTGTGGAGCACTGGCGGTTGTCAGACTCCTCGTGCAGACAATTATCTCACTGCGTTGTTAAACAATTAATGACAAAAATAATGTTATTTCCAACTGACACGCTACCGCAAAAAATAGAAATAACCGACTTAAAACCACTTTATGTTGGTGAAAATACTAGTGGCCTAAGACTTTTGCACAGTACTGTGTATATATATATATATATATATATACTGCTGCCCTCCAAAAGTTTGGAAACACTCCTGGCAAAGTGTGGTTTTGGATGATATCAGAATAAATCCTTATAATTTTTTTGGTGCAAATACTGTACAGGCACATTAAAGTAACTTGACATTATCATTGAAGAGCAGCAAGATTTTTTATTATTATTATTACATAATGTCAATATATGCATGTCAAAGTTGAGCTACTATGGGCCGCTATGTCTGTAAGAAGTGTCCAACCAGTGTAAATCATCTTTGGCCAATTCATAAAAAGGCTTGGAGTCAATGTTTGAATAAAGCTCGGATGAGCTGTAATAGCTGCTAATAGTGGATATTTTGATGAATGTATAAACTGTTTATGTAATAAAATATGTTTTCGTAGTTTGTGTTGTCTCTTATCAGTGCAAAATTATCATAAATTCATGCCAATTGTCACAAACTGGATTGTGTTCGTGTGCAAAAGGAGCGAGAGACTCGAGCGATTAAACTGAAAAAACATTTAATAAATCCAAACTCTAAATAAAGCAAAACAAACGCTGTCAAGGCAGTGGAAAAAGGCACACACAAGGAATTACACAGCACACGGAAGTTCAGCAACATTAACAGGACATGAATGCAAACGAAAAACAGCGGGATTTAAAGACAAACTAATCAGGGGCTAAAGTGCAGACAGGTGTACAAAACAGGTGAGACAATTG
>JAUCMT010000051.1:9486010-9505991 GCA_032357475.1 Enteromius thamalakanensis
TTATGTTCACATACAGCTACATGACACACTGCATGAACAATAATTTTTGAAAAAGCATAATAGGGGCACTTTAATATTATCATTGAAGACCAGAAATAAAATTTTTTATTTTGATTGCATAATAATGGCAATATATATATATATATATATATGCATGTCAAGGTTGAGCTACTATGGGAGGAACTAGACCGTAATGTCCAACCAGAGTGAATCATCTATGAGCAATCCTTCAGGAGGCTTTGGAATATATCAAGGCAATGTTTGAATAAACTGACAGTGCACATTATTTCTATTTTACTGTTTCTTTTTTTGTTTGAGTTTTTTTTTTACATAAATGAAGATCAGAAAAACACAATGGAGTGTTTTCAAAAACATGAAAAAATCTTACTGACACCAAACTTTTGATCAGTAGTGTATGTTTTTCTTCAAAGCAATTTCATTGGAAATGATCACCATAATGATGACTCAGTACAGCAAAACATTACCTGCACTGCATTAGATATGCTAAGCAAAATAAGCTGAGTTGGTCAGAATTAAACAGAATGCGTTTTGACAAATTTGGAGAATTAACCAGCAAGGAGTGTGGGAAAGCATGGTGTTACTAATGAATACCAAATATTTATTTGCATACACCAGAACGATGTTGTTTATAAATACCTGTCTCATCATGCACTGCAGTAATCCTCGCATTAGTTTGACCACACTCTGCAGAATGAGAAGAGACACAGAACAAGAGAGAGAGAGAGAGAGAGCACTGAGCCTTGACTGTGACCTTAAACTCTCCATCTGCTATGACCATGAAAGAAACATGAGCCAAATGATTTGCCCTCTGGCATTTTACACAGTCTCCCAGACACAAACACTAATGAGCAGAAAATACTAAATGTCTGGGACATGGTCAGACATGGTCTCTGATGCCCTTTGACAAAATTGTTTGGTTTTGTTTGTATCTCAACTCACTACATATGCATGAACCGACCTGCTCCAGTTCATAGGCTTTGGCTTTGTCTTCATCTCTGTCTGCGTTCTTCCTGTAGGCCAAACTTAGAGCCCACACAGACAGGATGCAGTACACATTGTCTCTAACCCAGGCGTGAGGTAATGTCTCATCACCTGGGAGTAGCCCTGTCACCGGATCCTGCAAAATATCACAAGGAAACATTATATGGCATATCTGAGGGTCTACAATACTTAAATCAACTATATTGATTGTATATGTGACCATTTAAAGGGTCACCAATGGCCTGGCCTATGACATTTAAATATCTATATTTTAACTCTATATTTTTTGTAATTGTTCATTAGCACAATCCTGTTGCATGATGGAAATACCAATTAAGGAATTTTAAACTGTAACTACCTAACTAAACTAAATTGTATTGAATGTGCACTTGTAGTGTACTTCAAATCCTAAAAGTGTATTTAAAAAATGTAATTAAAAAACGGATTTGAGATCATTAACATTACTGAAATAAAAGGCCACCTAAATGTACATAATGAAAAGTACACTTTCATGACTTGAAACATTAAAGGGACAATTATAGTATTTCAAAAAACGTAATTTTTACTCACCACAATGTAATTCTAAACCTTAAAAGAATGCTGATTACTAAGTTTCGATTGACTTCCATTGTATGGATTAAAAATACAATGGAAATGAACTGTTTGGTTATTAACATTCTTCAAAATATCTTCTTAAGTGTTCAGCAGTGGAAATAAAAGCATACAGAATTTTAATAATATTTTGTCATGTTTTGAAGTACACTTACTTTCTGGATAAAATACTAAAGCACACTTAAAACTTAAAATTAGACTTTTAATATATTTTGGCAAAATATTTTGAGTGTACAAAATTGCTACTTCATCATTAAACTGTGTAATTATATATGTATTTAAATACATAACATAAAAGTTAAAATAGGTTTATTTTAGATTGCCCTAAACATCACATTTCAAAGATAGCACATTTGTAAAATTACAAATAATCATGCTACTATAGGCTAAAAGCACTCTCAAATTCAACAAATAGTGTTTACAATTAATATAAACTATATTAACACTACATTTAGTTTGCACTTAAAGTGTATTGTTTTTAAGTGTAGTATTAGTTCTTTTTCACAAGACTGCTGTACACTGCCCCTTCAATAGATGTCAACACAGCAGGTGTCTGTGTTTATGTTTGTGAAGATGTGAACACAACACGTGCAGTTCCCATATAATTAGAGAAAGTGAGATGACTGAGACTCACCTGGTGACAGAGGATTGTCTGTTGCAACATTCTGGCATAGTTGTCGAGTTTCACTCCGGAATTACTGCGGCTTCTCATAATGTTTGCTTTCTATAAGCAGTTTAAGCTCTACAGTCTCACTAGCAGTGTGAGCTTAGCTTAGCTGCCGGTGGTCAAGTATCAAGTGTGAGGAAGGCAAATGTCAAAGCCTTAAGGACGAGTTGTTCAGAAGTATCTGTTACATCAGATGATGTAACTGGTGTTGAGGCGCACCCTATCTTATTTTTACAGGTGCAATTTCCAGCGATTATTAAAATAAAATAAATAGTAAAAATTCAACTGGAAAACATTTTTTTAAAATTAGCATAACATAGACCTATAATACAGCACATTGAGCAAAATTGTCACACAATTTTGTCCCCTGTTGTGATTTTCAAACAGTTTTAAAAAATTACGATTCTAATATTATGACGTACTTCAGTAAACAACTAGTGTTGGTAAGTAACTAGTTAACAGAATTACGTACTAGTTTAAATAGTGGTGGTGTAAATATGTATCAACTTAATTCAAGTGATGAAGGCTTTTGAAAACTGGAAGTAAGTAGCCTACTGCTGTAAGGTTAACCCTGACTGACCGTTTTAATGTTTAAAAATGATTAACAATTTAAAAACATACATTAGAAATTTAGAAAAGTACTTAAAAAGTAGCATTTGAATGCGATCAGTTACGTTAATTAACAGTTGCAATAGTCACACTACTTTTGAATGTCATTTGTAATCTGTAACGTTAATCTATTACATTTCCAAAGTAACCTCCTCAACACTAACAACAAGTAATAGCTTAGTCATTAACCTATATTAGACGCTATTTCCGGTTAGTTTTATCTATTTTTAGTGTAATGGAAGTAAGGGTTACGCACAAGTAGTGTTTGAATCAATTTGTTTTAACGTATCAAATGATTCACTTACTCTATCATACAAACAGTCACTTTTTGCCACCTACTGGCAATATGGTGAGCTGCCGTCCTTGTATGTGATAATATATCTGCATATGTTCACTGCAAAAATCATACATTTTTATGTGGAACTTTTGTGTAGCTTATATTTGCACATTACACATTTTTTTAATATTTTTAATATTTAATAAATATTATAAATAATGAAAAAAAAAGTGAATGTATATTTAAGAACATTTCATAAATGGATATAGTTTGTCATGAATACTCAGTAATAAATAGCCTAAACAACAAACAGTATAACGTGAAATTATGAAACTGTCACAGAAATACTGGTATTTTTAGCGTTTTATTTGATTAACTTAAACTTTGCTCTCGTATCAGAAAAAGAACAAGCAATCTTGGTACATGTGGAGGTCGTTCACAGTACAATGACATCAGTCTGTTACAGTACATTCTTGTGCAAATACTCCCCTCATGGATACTGAGGGACTTCAGGGCCCTTTGACATTAAAACTAGGTTTCTCTGAACATAGAACATCCTGAGAAAGATAAGTGCGACTGTGCACGTTCTCTCACTGGCCCTGTGCCTAATATAGATTTTAATCAACACTGCTGAGGCAGTCTATGTCCTCATAGCTCAGCTAATACAGTACTTTATATCAAATATCACATGAAAAGAATTATTTCATGCATATATAGATTTCAAAATAGATTTTTAAGCCTCAATGCTTCCAGCAAGTCTTCTTAATAGTAAAAAATGCACTTGTATGGCATTGTGATTCTTAATAACGCATTACATAAATGAAAAACCATGCTTTTACAGATGAATACAATCCTTTGAGTAAAAGTACAATCCACTTACAGATTTGTTGTGTATTTTTCAGTTGAACACATACCCCAAAATTCTAGTTTAGCATCATGTTAATAACAACAATTAATGTTTTTAAACTTAAACATGAATCATACAAAGTGAAACCAATGTAACTTTTGCTCTGTACTGTACATGTACAGTGCTATATACAGTTAAAAAATTAAAGTGCTTGAAACAGCCTATGGCAATAAAATATATTGGGTTGACACATAAATGACTAGTTTTCATGCTCCCACTCCGCTAAGAATGAACAGGCTCATTAAACGAACAATGACCATTCCTGGGGGTAGAAAAATGGAATCAGTTTTCAGTTATCAGGGCAGTTTTAGGTCTGATAGGAAATGATGGCTTACCTGCATAAGCCTGTAGTACACTCTATGTCGTCATGGCAGTAGGCTCCATATGGTTTAAACCCCATAATTCGCCAAAGAGGGGACATTCGTATCTTGCGGTGAAGTATATGTGATGACTGAAGATCTGATTGTACCTCGGGAGTCACTAGTGGCACAGTAGATACCTAACATACAGTGGGGAACAAATATACATTTTGTAACATATGATTTTATTTATTATTGATCATTTTATTTGTGAGTTTAAGAAATGTGTTGAAATTAGCATTAACTAAGATTACAGGTTGTCCAGCATTAGCTCAGGCTGACTATCTAATGTTAGCAATACTGTGAAGTGTGACCTAGTATATGATAAATGTTAAAGCATTTTTTAAAACAAAGGAATATCCTGGTAGCACATGTTGTTGATACATTGTAAAAAAAAGTTCAAAACTCACCTGGTAAATCAGCACTAGCAAGATTAATGTGCAGAATCCAAATTTTGCCAGGTTAAAGTGATGCATTTGCATTTTGGTGATGGTATTTCCCACAAAACTCTGTTCTTATGTCAGTGTGTCCAGAAGATCCCTTAAGCTTTGCAATGACCATGTGTATTTATAACCCTCCAGCACTGATCTTACCTCCCCACCCTCTCTATCAATCCGTCTCTTCTGCTCTCTTACTCCACTCAAGGCCATGGCCAAGATAAAATCACGTGTTTAGTAAATATTTGAGAGTTTACGTAAGCTTAAACTGGCATTAATGTGTAGCTGTCTAGCTTCTGGGATCGATGGGAGTAAAAACTTACAGTCTCTCAGAAGTGCTGCCCTTAATGTTTTAGATATAGAATACTTTTACATTGTGATTGGACTGTTTTGAATAACTAAATTAATAAAAAATAAAAAAATGTTTTTTTTTTAATTATTATTACTTTACAGTACAAGCTGTCTAACGTATTACAGTTTATATATACTATGTATATATATATATATATATATATATATAATGTGGGTGGTGCTGCAGTAAAGAAAAAAATAAAAATAAAAATAATAAGAATAAAATGAAATGCACCACATAAACCACTAAAATCATTTATTTACATTTTGTTTTAAAATTATGTTTAATTAACTAAAAAACATTAAAAACGATAAAAACGCAGGTCATGTGGAGTGAAAGATGTGATGAATTCATGTTCATCACAACTAAAATAAATATGCATTTAACATCATACAATGTAACATAACATAGGCTACATAACAAAAATAACTAAGAAGAAGCATAATAATTAAAAAGATCTATCAAATATGAAGTGTCACACAGGGATGTAAATATTATATATAATTTTTTTATGTATACTTTTTTTTTTTTTTTTTTTTTAAATGACCTGAAATCCCCCCCATTTTTTATTGCAGTTTTCACCATCTACATAGTGAAGTTTTAACAATTAACCTTCGAATTTTATAGACTTTAACCAGTAAAATTGCAATCGTTTTACAGTGCAGATTTATTTTGGGGATTTTGCAGGGGAAGTTATTTGACAACAGATAATACAAAGATGTTGCTTATCTTTTCTTCAAAATTTAAAAATAACTTTAAAGAGAAAAGTATGTTCTCATCTCTCTAAATCAATAGGTCACTAAGTTCACTTAGATAACATATGGCCTGTTCATACTAAGACTCCTGCACACCATTGCATCAGTCACGTATTAATAAAATTCATATAATGGATATATTATGGATAAAAAACATTGATCTGGAAAAATAATGTAACAGATACTATAAGACTGCAACTGTATTTCACTTGGTCTTGTAATTAATTATTATGTATGCGCTTTTTAGGCATTTTCGTAATTATTGATTAAAATGTAGGATCATTTGAAATAAACGTAATATGGGAAAAATTAAAAGAATAGGCCGATAACCATTTTAAACAGTCATATAGGCTACATTTAAAATTTTACATAAGTTTAATAATACTGAACACTGTTTATGTTACGCATCATGCTGACCGACCTCACACTGAAAACGGTGAAAGTTCAGCGTGTGCTCCAAATGACAGAACAGTGTGATCCAGTCCCACAATTTAATCAGCACAAACTGGGATAAAAAAATATTTGTTTTGAAAATCTGTGGACTGTCATTGTTTGTGATGCACGCTTATTATTTCATGTTTTAGAGGGGATAGTCTTGATATGGTTTAAAGAGTTTAAAGAGAAAAACAAAGTCCATATGGTTCATGACAACACAAAGTCCATTAGGTTCAGGACAAGTCAAAGTCCGTGAAGTTCAGTAACACGTAATTGTGCTAACAAATGTAATCACACTGCGTGATCACCAGATACATGTACTGTATTCCGCTCAATTTGTCTGCATTTGTCACCTACAGATGGCAACATCGAGCCATTTATTGATGCTTACATGCTTAGGGTAGGCTACAAAATATAGTAGTAGTAATTTGTTCTATTTCAATAAATAAATAAATTAAAATAAAGATGTGCTACTTTTGATATTCTGATTTATTTTGTAAAGCTTAGTGAAATGTAACTAAAGTTGGTTTAATAAATCCTCGAATGATTCGTGTAATTTTTGCATTTGACATTTCTTGCAATGACTGCTCTTCATTAAAATAGTATATACTATATATATTTTTGCACGCATGTTGCAAGCTATTCACAATTAAATGAAAAAGTAATACAGTTTGTTACTTCATGCAATCAGCTGAACTGCAGAATGCTTTTTTGACCCACTTAAGCAGAATCAAAATATCAAAGCACATTATATTTTATTTCATAAGCGTAGGCTACTGCTGAATGTAAAAGTATTCAATGTAAAGTGTATTCGAAACCTAATTGTCATGAAGCACACTGAGGCATTTTATTTATAATATTAGGTCTGTTGCATCTGCAAATATCGTGTTTTTAAAATATACTTTTACAAAATACATTTTTAAGTATAATTTAATTTAGTATTTTAAATAAAGGACGCTACAACTGCACATTCACGTGCAATTTTTTACACAAGGGATAGGCATACATATCCCAATAAAATTACGAAATGTATACAATCTAGGCCTAAATAATAAAAAAATTACTAAAGTTATGAAGAATAATGGGTCTGAGGTAGGCTAAATAAAAACAGATTTTGGAGAGAATGCCATACCAACTGTGAGAGGCATTCTTAATCGAATACCGAAGTCTAATCTTGGGTATCGGCACTCGGTTATTCACGTCTTCTGGAGATTGTACGTCATTGTCATCGGCGCTTGAGTGACACAAGATAGCAACCAAGGTAAATGTTTACTAGTTTCACTTTGATCTAAGTATAATCAGTGTACGGTATCTTAACATTATAAATATGTTTAGAAAAAGTTCCACTTGATGCCATTAAACCACAGCTCCTAAGTTTATAAAAATGTCAGCTGGTTAGCATGTAACCCTTTAGCTATCCTTCTAATACCCATGAGTATTTTTGTCAGTTTCTCATTATAGTAACTTGCGTTATAGTTAACAGCTTGAAGCATGTTAGGAGGGGTGTTTTTCCTGTGCCATTTTGCCGCAATCTTGTGTAAAGCCCATATTTTTTGCAAGCTAATTGGCTAAGTTAAAATGACCCATATCTGAAGTTTGCTGATGTCATTAGCTTTGGTTTAGTAACTGATGGTAAACCGTTAATACTATCTGCTAATATTATTAGCCAAATATAGCACGCATAATTGTAAATATGGAGGGAAATCAGTTTTAGTTTTTTAACTTTAAAGGCAACAATAGCTAAAAATAATTTAAAATGTAAAGTTATAAAATATGTTTTTATTTAGTAGTATTTATTTATTGTATTTTTTTTATTATCCTCGTTTTCCCCTTGGCTGTATTTGTAAATCTTTAAAAACCAATGATTAAAAAAAAAAACTTAAATTATTTATATTATAGTTAGAAACTTCATAGTGTTGATTTGAAATTCCTTTTCTGCTATTAATATTGAATTCTTATTGTGACTGTTGTGAGTTCAGTATTTAAAGTTCATTTGCTTTGTTATTTGTAATCCACAATCATAATATTTTCAGTTAAAAAGCCACCGTGTAAATCATTGCTAGGTTCCTATTCAGTCTAGAAGTGCGTGGTAAACATTAATAGTTGGGTGGATCCTGTCAAGCTTTAACTCAAATGGAGTCTCTTATGCTCAGGTCAAAGGTCATTTCCATGTCCTCCACGTTCTGGAGGGAAGATGGACAACACAGGCTATTGCAGCGAGAGCTTCAACAGCCTGCAGAGCGGAACCAGTGATGAAGACATGGTGGAAATCGCAGGAGCCACGCTGGACTTCTCCAGCACCGATGACGTGCCCCCTCTGGACCGGGACTATGGCTCGGGTGAGTGCCTGATCTGTCCTATACCCACATGTTTTATTTACAGTGAGATGGGATAAAGAGGGACAAAAATGGCCTCAGTAACAGTGACAATGATGACATGGAGAGGTGACAAAATAAGACATATTATTTCCCCAGTGTAGCTGCCACCCAATTTTATCCGTATTCATTTGTGTTCTTTTCTTCATTTTTATTGTCATTCACAAGATTCCCATAGATTTTTTCCTTTCTCTCATCATACGATCTAGGTTTGGGGGCAAATGTGTAATGTATAGGTCTCCTGGTGTTTGTGTGTCTGTGAGAAAATAGCGGTGAGAATTTGCTGAGGTCACAACTTTGGTATTTGCTGCCCCCCTTAACAGAAATCCTTTTATCACTCAGATCAAAGTATCCCCTCTAGTTATTTCTATTGTAGCTACTAGTTTCATAATTTGAGTGGTGTCAGGTTTTCACAGCCATCTGTTTCCCTTGAACTTCCTCAGCGTTTGATATCAGTTGCTTTGTATTGTGTTTGCTGTGGAGTATATGGGTTCTTTTTTGCTTAAACGCAAACATTTTGTGCTTTTTTTTATGTTATGGCTATTACGTTGAGTGCTTTGAATAATTATGAACCCTATACTTTTTGTAGAAGATTGATAATTATTAACCATAGCTAGTTTTATTGCTGTTTTTTTGTTGTGTCATTTATTTCCTGTTCTTTGTACTAGTAAAATCTTTCTTTGAAAGTCATGTGAAGAACTGTGAACACTGGAACAGAAATCTGTACTCTACCATAAATGCAAATTGACAACCTTTATCCCATTTCCAATTATAGCCCATGACAAGTATATATGCTGAAATGTATAAAGCTTAATATATAAGGCTTCTTCTTTAATATTGATGAATATTTAATAATAATAAAAATAAATAATAGCTTTAAATAAATGATCCCTTGTTTAATAACAAATACAGTTAAACTAAAGTAACTGGAGCCACAGTGCAATAATTCTACATACATTCAAAAGTACAATTTTATTGAAAGAAATTATACTTTTATTTGCCAAAATTGATAAAAAATTACGGTTTCCACAAAAATATTAACCAGCTGTACTGTTTTCAACATTGATAATAATTTGATTTTAATGATGTTATCCCACTCTTTGACCTCTGATGTTAAGATTTGCTAGTTCTAGGAAAGCACAGTATAAAGGACTACTAGTTCAAATTCAGTTCTTCTGGCCCCTCTGGCCTTTTTAGTGGAAACGGTACTAGATTGACCTCCAACATCCTGTCGGTGGATGATTCTTGTGATCATTTTGTTATCCCCCTGAGGCCTTTAACTGTCTCATCCGGTTATGTGTCTTTCTCTTATTTGTGCAGGTGGTTCATATGGAGTTGGTGATGGGCCAAATGGGGTTCCTAAACTGATGGATTTACTAGATGAACCAGTGCCTGGGGTCGGCACATATGAAGACTTCAACACCATCGACTGGGTCCGGGAGAAATCTAAGGATCGGGATCGCCACCGAGAGGTGACTGTACAATTGAATCTTGTTGAGTTTCAAACATCACCATCATGCATTCACTTCAGCTTGTGTTTATTTGTGATCTTCCGTTTCTTTTTAGATTGCTACCAAGAGTAAAGAGTCAACCTTGGCTCTGATGAAGAGTATCAGTGATGCCTTTTCTGGCTGGCTTCTGATGCTGCTTGTGGGACTGATGTCAGGTTGGATTGTTTTTATAATATCATGAAGAGTGATTATTGAGCACCAAGTTAAAGGATAAGTTCACCCAAAAAATGAAAATTGCTTACTCATCGTCATGTTGTCATCTTCGGAACACAAATTAATTTATTTTTGATGAAATCCGAGAGCTTTCTGACTCTCCGTTGACAGCAAGGGCAAAATAGCAGAAGCTTCACAAGGCCGTTCAATGTAACGTTAACCTAGAAAACCTAGTTAACCTAGTGCGCTATTTAAGTGCTTGGAGGGTGCTGAAGCAGAACAGTAGCACTGGAAGCACCGGTGCATTTCACTTGCTCTCTCATTTTGGGTCAGATAAGACTAATACACCGTTCGGATCTGTAAAGACTATTTGTGTGCACTCACAATAACAGAACATTGCTCTTTTGTAAAACAATGAAAGCAAACATGATGTTTCTCTGCTGTCTCTGTCTTTGTGAACGTAGGCGTGAAACTCTGTGTATACTTGCCTTACGGACATGAAAAAATATTTCTTATGCATGCACTTATTAGGGAAGGTAGACAATTAAAGGCTCATTGTTATGCTTTAAATAGTTTATAAAACATACAATAAGTCAAAGATAAATAAAGGTCTTTGGAACAATATGAGGGTGAGTAATTAAAGTTTTCATTTTTGGGTGTGAACTATCACTTAAAAAAAGAGCTTTGAATTTCCTGTGCAATAGTATCTGGCCTCTCAATTACATTTCATAGCATGTGTTCTGTTTGATTTCAGGCGCCCTGGCTGGTGGCATCGACATCTCTGCCCATTGGATGACAGATCTGAAGGAGGGAGTGTGTCTAAACGGCTTCTGGTTTAATCATGAGCACTGCTGCTGGAACTCCAACGAGACCACCTTCCAGGAGAGAGACAAATGCCCTAACTGGAAAAGCTGGGCAGAGCTCATTGTCGGTACTAATGAAGGTCCTTTTGCTTACATCATGAATTATCTGATGTATGTGTGCTGGGCACTGCTTTTCTCCTTCCTGGCTGTGTCTTTAGTCAGGGCCTTTGCCCCGTATGCGTGTGGCTCTGGAATACCTGAGGTAAGCAAAAAAAAAAAGTAAAACCAGTATAATAGTTAATCTAATGTTTTAACACACAGGTTGTTGTTTTGCTATATAGGTGACTGTTATAATATCCTACTTCTTATTTGACATTCTAGATCAAGACCATCCTGAGTGGGTTTATCATCAGGGGTTACCTGGGTAAATGGACTCTCATGATTAAAACCATCACCCTGGTGCTGGCTGTGTCATCTGGACTCAGTCTGGGCAAAGAAGGACCTCTGGTCCATGTGGCCTGTTGCTGTGGCAACATCCTATGCCACTTGTTCACCAAGTACCGCAAGAATGAGGCAAAGAGACGAGAGGTATGACGAATATATGAAAATGAGATATTTTTATCCACCATAAAGTCACTCTATAATGTTGAAGCATTTTTGTGCACAAATCTTAATAAGAAATATTTCTTGAACACCAAATCAGCATATTTAGATTGATTTCTAAAGGATCATGAGCCACTGAAGGCTGCTGAGAATTCAGCTTGAATTAATTACATTTTGCAATCTTTTCAAATAGATAACAGTTATTTTAAATCATAATAATATTTCATAAGTGTTTGCTGTGTGCAACACCTCTTCAAAAACATTCAAAGTTCTAACCAACACTAGATATTTCATCAATGTTTTTAAGAATCAAGACGCAAACTTCTATCTCCCACCTGTTTCTAAGAATACACTGCCGTTGTTGTTACATTTTTGCGGCTTTACTCTAAGGACATTCTGCTTGCTTGTTTTTGTGGTTTTATGTTTAAATTTTACACGTTGTGAGAATGTTTTTTATTGACATCATGAAGACGAGACCAAACATAGGATTTATTTTTACTTTTGAGGTTTTTGTAGAGCCAAGTCTTTTGTGAGATAAGCCTGGTCTATTGTTTCAGCTCTGTCTTCCGTTTGTGTGTTGATTAGGTATTGTCTGCCGCAGCAGCTGTTGGCGTGTCAGTAGCTTTTGGTGCACCGATTGGTGGAGTTCTGTTCAGTCTGGAAGAGGCATATACTTATCATAGAATACTTATGATTTTATTCACTCAACATTATCAAGTGTCATTTTAATAACTAGAATCACTTTCACTTTATCTTGTAGGTGAGTTATTATTTCCCTCTGAAGACGCTGTGGCGCTCTTTCTTTGCTGCGTTGGTGGCAGCCTTCACCCTTCGCTCCATCAACCCGTTTGGTAACAGCAGGCTGGTGCTCTTCTACGTGGAGTTCCACTCCCCTTGGCACTTGCTGGAGCTCATCCCCTTTGTCCTGTTGGGGATTTTCGGGGGAATCTGGGGAGCTTTCTTCATCCGTGCAAACATTGCGTGGTGTCGCCGGCGTAAGACCACACGGCTGGGTCACTACCCTGTTTTGGAGGTGCTGGTTGTTACGGCAGTCACGGCTCTGCTGGCGTTCCCCAACAGCTACACGCGCATGAGCACCAGCGAGCTGATCTCTGAGCTGTTCAACGATTGTGGCCTGCTGGATTCCTCACAGCTGTGTAATTACGCCAATGTGAGCGTCACCAAGAGCAGCAGTGATGCTCTGCCTGATAGACCAGCAGGAGAAGATGTGTACACCGCCATGTGGCAGCTCTCACTGGCCCTTGTCTTCAAGTTGCTCATCACAGTGGTGACCTTCGGCATGAAGGTACAGGGTTTATTTTTTAAAACCATCCATTGTGTCTTTCTTTCTTCTATCCACCTATCCTCCCTTCTTTTCTGTCTTCCATCAATCCATCCATCCTTTCTTACCCCATCCTTCCTTTCTATCTTTATTACATCATCTATTCTCCCCTCCATGCATCTATTCACAATTCATCCCTTCTTTCCATCTGTCCATCTATCCATTCATTCATTCATTCTATCTTCCTTTATCCATCCATTCATCCCTCCCTCCACCATCCATCATATATTCCTTTTTTCCAACATCAATTTTTTCCATTTCTTTATCTATCCAATAATTTTATGATCCTTTCTTAAAACCTTCAATATTTTCTTTTTTATTACATCCATCTATCCTTCCCTCCCAGTATCTATCCATGCATCCAGCCATTCTATCCTGCTTAATTCCATACAATTATCCCTCTACCTTCCATATATTCCTTTTTTCCATCCCTCAATCCTTCCTTCTATCCAACAACTCAACTTACATTTACTGTCAAAATATCCAATTTAATTGGTTAATAGTTAATTTTTCTTTCTTTATCTTTTTTATTCTTTCTTCTATAATCCATTCTATTTTCCCTTCTTTCATTGTCATTTCTTTCGTCCTTCAAATGATCCATTCATCCTTTATTTCTGTCAACCCATTTTATCTTCATTTATTCAATCATCCATTCATTTGCATACATACATTCATTAAATTATTCATCCAGTTCATGTTTTTCTTTTTCCCATTCTACCTTTCTTTCATTATCCATCTATTCATTCACGCTTGCTAGCTATTTCTTTCTTTCCATTGTTTTTTCCTTTCTTCGAGTCATCCATTCTATCTTCTTTTCATCCTTACAGTAAATCCATTCATCCATCCATCTCTCATCTCGCGTCTCATCTTATCATCTTTTTTCCATTCTGCCTTTTCTACCATTCATTCATTTATTCTATTTTCCATTTATCAATACATTCCATCTGACATTCTGTCCATTCTATCCATTTTCATCTGAGAAAGACACAAATTCTTGATCCTGTGTGTTCCTCCAGGTGCCCTCTGGACTCTTCATCCCTAGTATGGCAGTTGGAGCGATTGCAGGCAGGCTGCTTGGTGTGGGTATGGAGCAGCTGGCATATTACCACCATGACTGGGTAATCTTCAAAGGCTGGTGCTCACCTGGAGCGGACTGCATTACCCCCGGCCTCTATGCTATGGTGGGCGCCACTGCCTGCCTGGGTAAGAGATCAAACTGTTTACTATTAAAAATGTGCCATTACTGGCTTGTCCAGAAAATATTATCCAGTCCTGTTTTCTTTTCATAGGTGGTGTAACTCGTATGACAGTCTCTCTGGTGGTCATCATGTTTGAGCTAACGGGTGGCCTTGAATACATTGTGCCTCTCATGGCTGCCACCATGACTAGTAAATGGGTGGCAGATGCTCTGGGTCGAGAAGGTATTTATGAGGCTCACATCCGTCTCAACGGATACCCCTTCCTGGAGTCTAAAGAGGAGTTTAGCCACAAGACGCTGGCTATGGACGTAATGCGCCCCCGCCGTAGTGACCCCCCACTCTCTGTGATCACTCAGGACGGGATGAACGTAGAGGAAGTCGAGTCGCTCATTGCTGAAACCTCATACAGCGGTTTCCCTGTGGTGGTCTCACATGAGTCTCAGAGGCTTGTGGGCTTTGTTCAGCGCAGGGATCTGGTCATCTCTATTGGTAAGAAGTCACAACTCTTTGTGGAAGTTTTTCTGGGCATCTTTCTTAGATCTTGGACTAGGATTATTGCTGATGAACATCTTGATGGACTCTGACCCCAGAAAAAATCTGACCTCATCTAATTTAAAATCTGCATGACTTGTCTTTTATTTGTCCATACAATAAAAGTTAATGGAGTTCAAAGGTAATTTGGACCCAGTTGACTTTCATTATATGGACACAGCGCTTTAAACATTCCTTCTTATATAGATCATGTGAATCATACTGTAAGGTTTATTATTCTTCATTTCCCTCTGGCAGAAAATGCTCGTCAGCGTCAGGAAGGTGTGGTTAGTGCCTCCCGAATCTTCTTCACTGAATACACACCTCCACAGCCACCCAACAGTCCTCCTCCATTGAAGCTTCGTGGTATCATGGATCTCAGCCCATTTACTGTTACCGACCACACTGCCATGGACATTGTGGTGGACATCTTCCGCAAGCTGGGTCTGCGCCAGTGTCTCGTCACTCACAATGGGTAAAACCTTGGTTTACTTAGCTTAGCCTGTCAATTTTTAAAGTTTGGCGTCCAATATTATTGACCTTGTCCATCATTTACATATGTCAGAATTATTACACATCACACATATTTGGATAAACTCCGTATAATCTTCTACCTTTTTCTCCCACAGCCGTTTACTAGGCATCATCACCAAAAAGGACATTCTGAAACATATGGCCCAGATGGCCAACCGAGACCCTGACTCTATTCTCTTCAACTGAAGTACCAAACTGGCTTTTGGGAAACACCAGTCAGTTTGAAATCCCCCATTGGGCAAAAAAAAACCAGTCTGGCCAAATGATTTGCTCTACAGAACTGTCAGTACTGGGTTAGCGTCCATTCACACTGTGAATCCATTTGTAGAGCCTCATTGGCGCAGGCGCTACAACTGAAGGATGGAGGACCTTCAGGAGTTTTCTATGCACTCTGGAAACCAGCTTCAAGGTGGGACTGAGTGCAACCAAGTGTTGGTGTTTGCAGGTTGTCAACTTATCATAACATATCAGTACATCAAAACATATCACAATATATACCACAACATTTTGTAGCATAAATCGAAATGTAGACATTCATCTACCCGGCCTCTGTTGGATCGTATTACTCAAACTCAAAACACCTCTGGTGAAACGACCACATCCTCATATTTCAGATTTTAAGAGACATGTCAAGAGTAGCAGATGTGCATTGCATATTTCCCTAGAGTTCTCCTGCCTTCCACTACAGAATGGATGTTAATAAAACCATTAATTGTTTACATGTTCATATACATTTTTGATTTTTACTCTGTATAAATGATCACTAGCAAGTATTCCAGCATCTAAAAGTTCACAGGATGAAATTTTATTTTGTTTGAGCTAAATCTTAACACTTTATGAGTCATTTGAATCTATTTAAGTCTAATGATTTACAGTTTCCTCATTTTGTCATATCTGTAACACTTTTTCATACGTCTAATCTGTCATAAGCAGCACTGTGTAGTTTCTGCCAAGAAATTACACTTTAAAAATCTCTCGATTTTGTTTAGATTACATGCATTTTTTAAAGATTTCTAATTTATAATTCAAATGTTTGGAGGTCAATAACATTTATGTCTCTTATGCTCAACAAGGCTGCATTTATTTGATCAAAAACATAGTAAAACACTAATGTTGTGAAATAATATTACAATTTTAATTTTAATGTATTTTAAAATATAATTAACTCTTGTGATGGAAAAGCTGATTTTTGTAGCATCATTACTCTAGTCTTCAGTTTCACATGAACCTTCAGAAATCATAATATGTGACCCTGGACCTCAAAACCAGTCTTAAGTCGCTGGGGTATATTTGTAGCAATAGCCAAAAAAACATTGTTTGGGTCAAAATTATTGATTTTTCTTTTTTTGACAAAAATCCTTAGGATAATAAGTAAAGATCATGTTTCATGAACGTATTTAGTCAATCTCTTACCGAAAATATATTAAAACTTAATTTCAAAGATTTTAAAGATTTTAAAGATCTTCATTTGGATAACTTTAAAGGTGATTTTCTCAGCATTTAGATTTTTCTGTACCCTTAGATTCCAGATTTTCATATAGTTGTATCTCGGTCAAATATTGCCCTATCCTAACAAATCATACATCAATGGGAAGCTTATTTATTCAGTCTTCAGATCATGTATAAAACTTAATTTCGGAAAATTAACACGAGGTTTGATTGTTGAATATGAAGTAAAAAAAACTGTGTTTATTTGAAATAGAAATAAGATGTCTCCTCTTGTAGCTTTTGATCAATTTAATGCAACCTTGCTAAATAAAAGTATTAGTTACTTTTTTTTTTTTTTTATTGTATTAACCCGAAACCTTTGATCTGTAGACTATGTGATTATCAAATGTTTTAATACCACTGTTAAAACTATACATTATGTAGCATTTCTCTATGCAAGTTAGGTTGGCATTATATGTGAACAATATGTATGTGCAATCAATACAAAATGGCATTACATTATACCGTTAACATGAGTCAGATTTTGCCTTTTAATTCTAAAAAACTTTATCCTGTAATTAACATTTTTTTCCTGAATGGTACCCAAGTTTTCTCCATTAACAAATGCTGCTTGTATTCATTGCCTGTCCCATTTATATTCCTATTACATGCATGCCCAAATGTAACCCGAGCATGCAATATGTAGTCATCTGAATCGTGTAATTTTATTATATGCATATCAACCCAGATGTTTCCATTTTAATATTTAAGCCTGCATCCTGCATCTTTTTTTAATCATTTGCATTTCTCTGCTAGCACACCACACCACTTCTATGTTTATGAAGCTAACAGTGGGACACAGAGTGAATGCTAAGATCTTTATTAGCAGTGCTTAAAACTCATCAAGTTGCACATTAGCTTGGTTGGTTTTCAGTTCTTAGCTAACTTTCACAGTATTTCCATTTTTTTGTATCAAAATGTTACTAATTTTGGTAAAAAAGGCCACTTAATTAAAACATCCATACTAATTGTTGGGAAAATATGTAATGGTTGTGTGCAGTCATATTTTGGGTTCTTTATACTCATTGTTTAAATTGTGTAAACCTGTTTTTTTATGTCAGAATTATTCATTAGTGTTAAATATGAATGTCTCATTATCATTGTAATTTATTTGTAAGCACTACGTGAAATATAACAACATGTAACATCCTCTTCAGAGTTTCCTTTAAGTGTGATATTTGGTGAGAAATGTTGTTCCTTGTGTTTCTCAAAATTATTTCAAGATGTCTGTCTGTCCTGGAGCTTGAGGAAATTAGCTGTAAAAGGAAATGGGATTTGGATTGTTTTGATAAATTTGAGTCATGCAAAGTCTAACTCTTCATATAACCTGTTTTTGGCTCTAGATAATTTGCTAGATTTTACTTCAGACATCAGTAAATGACACAGGTTTGACTCATAATCCAGTCTGTGTGGCATAGTGCTTTCCAACTAAACAACTTCCTTTAATTACCTGGAGACTTCAAGTGATTGGTCACACTGCCCCAGACAGTCTTATTTTAGGAAAGAATGAGCAATGTAATCATTATTACATCAAAAGAAACTGGGAAACTATTAATCTGGCATTGTTTGTATGCACAAATAGCAGCTTGAACAAAGTTTTGTGCATTTGTTAAAGGTGAAAGTCTTCATTTCGCAGAATCATTTTGGCTTTTTATGTGGTTAAATAGCGAAGGTCATTTTCAAAAACGTCTTTACAAAGCTCTCACAGATATCTGCCCGTTTAGTTAGGAGTCCAGAGTTTCTCACTCTATTAATTCTTACAATTCAGCCTATGAAGGTCAAATGGTCCACAATAACCAGATGGTTTTCTGATTTGTTTGGTCTTTTGAACCCATCAAGTGCTGGAGAGTCTATGGTTTCCTCTCTTTACGTGTGGGGTTGGGGCCTTCCGAAAGGAACATTTCCTTTCCCTTAAAATGAGACCATAAACCCCAACTGCTTCCCTCAGAGGTCAAACAGGAAGGCCCCAAAGTAGCTGGAGGAGTCCTCTGCATACACAGCTGTGGGAGAAGACACAGAGATGAAGATCTCGTCTCCTGCACGAAGTTCAAACAGGCCCCCCTGGTAGATTGAGTGAAGGGCGTTCTCGCTGTCTGGAGACCAACATTTGGTGCCCACACCCTTCAGGAGCTGAATAGGGCGGACATAGGCAGTCTTCTTGTAGACGCACTGCACCACCTGGTGGCTGTCGGAGCCCGAGTGGTCATCGTCGATGGAGAGTGTGAGATAACGAAAATAGACTTGGGCGTACAGGTAGTAGCGGCCTGCACGAGGGATACGCAGACGTCCGTTGGACACGGTCATGTTGTGAAGGTGTGAGCCGAAACTCTGGTTCCCCCAGGAACGAACGGGATGGCGACAGGACTGGTGGAGGTCATTCTGAGGGGTTAAGGATGTTGTACCTGGTATAACAAAGAAGGTGCAAAAGAGCTTAGTGTACTGCAGCAGTTTAGTTCATTAATTAATGTTAACCTGGAATCTTTAAAGAGACAGTTCACCCAAAAATTCTGACCCTAATGTTGTTCCAAACCTGTAAGAATTTATCTTATATTTTATAATATTTTTAACAAAATCTGAAAGCTGACCTAGCCTGGTAAAACCAAACTCTGCCACTTCACTTTGCTTTGTAGACAGAGACTGGAACGGCGTAATAGAAAAGCGTTTACTTTAGTTTAAAATCATTGGTATACCCATATGCTAATCACATAACGTGAGACATTCAAATATCGCCAATCACATACCCGTAAACCAATCACATATCGTCTTGTTAGATTTTGGCCTCCCCAGTTTCTTGCTGATGATCAGTTAAAGGAGCATTAGGTAAGAAATGGCCAAAACTGGTACTGCAGTCACTTTCAAAATACTGCTGAGCGGTGTCTCCCCCTCCCTCTCCCCGCTGACTAGAGGTTGCCAAAATACATGCGAAGAACACATTATTTTACCATGGTAACTGTAGGCTACTGTCTCAGATTGTCAGAGAAACAGCCTATACTAGCCTAATGTTAGCAGTGACTAGTCACCGTTTTAATT
>JAUCMT010000051.1:9521098-9546584 GCA_032357475.1 Enteromius thamalakanensis
CAGCTGCGTTTGATTAGGGTTGGAGCTAAACTGTGCAGAGCTGTGGCCCTCCAGGAACTGAGTTTGACACCCCTGATCTAGTAGTACCAGCACGTATATTATTTATTATCTTTATGTCCAGGTATCCATTTGAGTTTAAGTGGTTGTTAATAAAAACAAACAACCTTATTAAAAAAATCTTACCTAAAAAGGAGGATTTGATATTGGTAGTAGTTACTAGTTCCAATATGGAACTAGTTTTGAGTCAAGGTTTGTTTTTACAGACTTTCATCCATCCACTCTGGGATCTTTTCCAGCTTCCCAGGTGAAAGACTAGGAAACACCCTGGACAGATGGTCCACCACAGGACTGTTCCAGCAGACATTTTCTACTAAAAATGAACCACCTGTATTTTTTTCTCAGTTTGGGAAGACTCTAAGGATCCCAGTGATTAAATTCCTCCTACACTCGGCTTCATACATGTGGTTCCTGATCACACTTCTGGGGGAATCCATTGCCATGGAGGTGTACCGAGACCGCTTTGCCTCTCGTGAGCAGACCATCCTCCAAAACTCCTTCCACATGATCTGGGTGGTTGGTAGGTCTGAGGAATCACATTTCATGAAAAATTATTAGAGAAATTTGTAGCGAATCAGCTCTGCGTTCGTTTTGCTGCAAAAGCTTCAACTTCAGGTCTGCATTTTCAGGTTTTTTCTGGTTCGAGTGTAAGGAGATCTGGATCGAGGGTTTGAAGAGTTATTTCCTGGACTGGTGGAACTGTCTGGATGTGATGGTTCTTAGCATGTACCTGGCTTCCTTCGCCCTGAGAGTGGTCATCATGCTGAAGGTCCACTTCCTCTGCCAGTTACCTGACAAACAGGAGGAGTGCATCTACTTCACCGATACTTGTGAGAGAAAATACTTCACTAACCGCCACAACTTAGCCTCCAACATAACAGCTCTTTGGCTTACTAGAGTAATGTATTTCTTGTATTTCTGGTACAGTGCGTGAAGAGTGGCATCAGGAGGATCCCCAGTTCATCGCTGAGGTGCTGTTTGCGGTGACCAGCATGCTGAGTTTCACTCGCCTGGCTTACATCCTACCAGCGCACGAGTCTCTTGGTACCCTGCAGATCTCCATCGGAAAGATGATTGATGACATGATGAGGTATGTTTTTTAAGACTAATAGTATCGTGAAGGAACACTTTGATCAAAAAGCTTCTTTTTCTCACCAGATTTATGTTCATTTTGGTGATCATTGGAACCGCCTTTCTGTGTGGCGTCAACAATGTCTATGTCCCATACATGATTTCCCCTAATCTTGGAAGGTATTTCATGTCTTATCCATTTGGTAAGAGCTGCAGAAATGTTACCAGTGAGTTGAGTTTGACATCATCTTCATAATGTTTACATTTATAGGTTAAATGAAACCTTCAGCTTCCTCTTTTGGACCATGTTTGGTATGGCCGACCAGACCTATGTGGACATGCCTAAGTTTGTTTTGGCTGAGTTTGTTGGCAGAATCCTTTATGGCATCTACACTCTGATCATTGTCATTGTGCTTCTAAACATGCTTATTGCTATGATCACCAACTCTTTTCAGAAGATTGAGGTACAGTAAGCTTGAGGAACTGACTCTGGTGTAACATACACACACACGATAACAATATAAGCTTTGTTGATGTTCTTCTCTGTAGGATGATGCTGATGTAGAGTGGAAATTTGCCCGTTCTAAGCTCTACCTGAGTTACTTCAGAGAAGGACTGACCATGCCTGTCCCGTTCAACATCATCCCCTCTCCAAAGGCCATGTTCTATCTTTTAAGGTTGCTTATTTGCAGGACACATTATTTGAGGACAAAACAAACAAGTGACATATGATTTGAATCATTTCACGGTAGCACTTTATTTTACAGTCCTGGTCCATACTATGTACATATTGTGGTAATTATAATAACTAGGTACTAACCTTAAATCCACCTAATGTAGTTACCTGTACTTTCTTTGGTAAGTAAACTGTAAGTATTGTGTAAGAACATGTACTGTAAAATAAAGTGCAACCAAATTTTTAATGAATTGCTTTAGAAGTATTTATATTAATGTATTATAGTTTTATATACGATTATAAAAATCCATTGAATAAACTGTTTCTATTTATAATAGAATATTTATTTTTTTATGTCATTTATCATGTTTATTATACATTTTGAAAAGTGACGCCTTAATTGATTTCTTATTACATTTAACTAAATTTAAATAAACTCTAAATAAAAAGCTTTGTCACTTTTTCTTTGTCAATATAAAAATTCATTCTAACTTTATTTGAGTTATTATTAAGTAAATTGAATTTAATAATAAAACATTAAATACAAGGCTGCTTAAATTATTCTTTTTTGTCAGTTTAACAAATGATTGATTTATCTACATGTTTTAACTGTAAATGTAATTTTAATCTCACTGTTTTATTTTTTCCTTTACATTTTAGAGGAATATTCAGACGGATCTGCTGCTGCTGCTTCAACTGTAACTCTCCTCCAGACTACCCTCCCCTTTCATCTATGGTACACTTCCGTCTTTCAGGAATACAGCTCATCTTTGCATACTTACACTGATGTGCTCAGTTATAGTTGCTTACTGCTGTTTTGATGAGAATGTATAATGGATGACTAATTATATCATATTCAACAAAAAAACAATGCTTCCTATGTCTATTTTGAAAAATACGACACAGAAGGATGATGGGACTCCAGGGGAGAACCGGATTTCATACAGACAGCAGGTCATCCGCGCTCTGGTTCAGCGCTACATCGAATCTGCCAGGAGAGAGTTTGAAGAGACAAAACGCAAAGGTAAGATTGAAAAGCTTTTCTTAATGTCTTCATCATGTTTTATTAAAGACCCCCATAAAATCTGTTTGGATTGGTCTGATATTTGTTATATTACTTTTAGCACGTATGTATCATCTACTCTTTCTTTTTTAATAATGCCTCTTGTCTTAGGACCACACACTTACACCTTAAGTTAAAGCTCATTAATATAGTATTTAACACACACACACACACATACAGAAATATATATATATATATACGTCATCTTGAGGCCCTTGGAAGTTTGATGAGCCCTCTTAAACGGTGCTCTGGTCCCCTTTATACAAACTAGTATATAACTATATTCATAATTTAGTTTATACATGCAGTGAAAAATGTTGAAATGACCTGGAATGTTTTTCCTTCAGACGTTGGGAACAGGATCACAGAGCTGAGCAAAGTGATCGGCCAGCTTCACACTGAAATGAAACACATTCAAACTGACCTGTTTGACCACTCAGACAACCCTAAAGGAGACCCGTCCGGAGGATCTTCTTTCCTGGGGAAGTACATTCTTGGAGCCAAAAACAACTTCAGGGGCTTCAGCAGCAACGAGAGAAGTACTGTTCCAGTACATGAGCCGATATTCCACGAAGAACCAGCAGAAGATGAAGAGTCACTGACTGGCATAGAGCCAGACAGGAAGTCAAACAAGCAAGAAGAAAACAGTGAGGGAGAAACTGATAACGCTGTGGAAGAGATGAATGGGACAGAGCAGGGAGAAGATGAGGGGGGCGTGGAGACAGGAAATGATGATGTCACTGTGATGGCTATAGAGGGAGACGGTGAAAAGTATACAGAGAATACAAATGAGACAGTCATTGATATAGAGTCTAATACAGATGCTGAAAGTGAAGCTGGTATGAAAACAGAAGATGAGATGATAGCAGAGGAAGTCAGTGATAATGTGGAGGAGTTAAATACAGATGAGGCAACAGGAGGAGAGGATCTAAATCAAGCAGAGGTTGAGGAAAGTAACGAAACGACAAATGACGGTGTAGTTGAAGTCATGGATGAAAAAGCAGGTGAGGGAATCAAGATTGACCTGAATCAGACAAACCTAGTGAGTTTCTTAGCAAAGAGGATCGAGGAAAAACTAGAGAAGAATTTCACTTTCATTGGAAAGCAAGCATCATCTCCAACCGGCAGCGCTGACTCTCAAGACACCGGTTTTGGTTCTCAAGAATTTGACCTCTCAACTAGCAGTCCTTAAAGATCTGAAGCAGTTAGTTTGAAACGACTAGTGTATGAAAACCATGAACCTAGCTGAGAGCATTTTTAGTGTTTAAGGTAATAAATGCTTTGTCAGTGTTTGGACACTTGTCACACTGAAAATGTCTGAATGTCATTACAGTTAAAAAAAAATCATAATCATAAATTATAAGTAACAATGTTCAGAGGTGTAGTTTAATACATTAACTTTAAACATACTGACATTTGAATACTGTTAAATTTGAATGTTAATTTGAGTCTGTTGAAACGTTCACTTGTTCTGTATTTCTTTTTATAAATGGCAATTGGTTATAACAGTAGAAACTACTGTTCAAATACTCTGAAGCAGTAAGATTTTTTTAAAGAAAATAACACATTTGCTCAAAAAGAAATTATACTTTTATGCTGATTAGAATATTTTACAATGTTACTCTTTTGCTGTATTTCTTGCCGACTTCAAACCTTTGAACAGTAGTCCATTTTTAAGTTTGCCTTATGTGACAATTCTTTTTGCCGCCATTATATAATATATACACTGTATAACGAAAGCAGCATTTTGGTCTTCTGAAACTGTAAATTTCACAATATTGTATAATAAGCAACATAAAGTCATCATACTAGAATTCCTAGTAAAAGCAGTAATTAAATCATTTGAACTCAATAAAAAAAACCATAATACACAGATGGAAAGATGGTTAAAGAAATGTATGAAGGCACATTTAATCGCCCCAGAGACCACATGAACATGTTGCAGCTTGTTCAACACCTGCTGTTTGTGACAATAGCGATATTTTCCCATGAGGCCTCAGTGAGTATTCATTAAGCAATCACTGCAGCCTTAGACCCTCCCCGTGCACCTCTACTGGAACGTCACACCTGTTCCCATAACCATAGTAATAAATGACCGGTTACTGCACACGGTGTAATGCTGGTGAATTACATCAGACAACATATGAAGCACCAGTACATTATTTTGTAGAAATCTAAAGAAACTAAAAACAAAAAAGATAATCTTACCTAAACAATCACACATCGCTTTCAAAACTATAGTTTCAACTAGGGCCGTGCAATTAATTGCAATCGCTAAAATAAAATGCAATTTAAGCACATGCAATTTCTAAATCGTATAAGGCTGCAATTTTTTTCTATTAATTTATTTAGATTTTTATTTAGAAACGACACAAAAAAAATTACTAACACAATTACCTATCATATGTGCACAGATGATGCATACGCACTTTGTCAGTAAATGTTATTTCATTCATTGTGAAATGTTTTGTTATGCACTTCTTATGCACTGAACACATGAAGCTTGTTTGAAAAAGCAAAAACAGTTGCCAAAAATCGCTAATAAAATCGCAATATTAGTTCCAAAAAAAATAAAAAAATAATTCGCAATGATTTCGTCCATATTGCACAGCCCTAGTTTCAACCATTTCTTTCATTTACCCTAAACGTTGAAAACCAATAGGAATTGAGCAGAATAATATTCAGAATGAATCCAAACCCTCTTTTAATGAAGTTTGAGCTCCGCAAAATTATTTTATTGTATTTGTTGTATACAACCCCAAAAGTAAATTATTAATACAATGAAAATTACTATATTCTTTATAGCCCTTTTAAAAAAGTACAAGATGTAAATAATACTGTACAAGATGCATATTGGCAACCATCATAAATGGTCGTTAACAGGAGTCGATTTCATGAACCGCACATCAGACACTCGTCACGGTTCTCCAGCGAACACACCATAGCTGCCTTGTTGCGTTCTTTGGTTTCCTCCTCGTTGCTTGTACTTGTCTGCGTCTCCTTTAGTTTTTCTTTGTTGAGAGTAAACTGGATGGGGGCTGCAGCTGGTTTAGTTCTCAGGTAGTACATCCCTGTTTTAAGACCCTGTGGAGATTAGCAGACGTACAGTTTATCAATCGACTTATAGTACATTTCTAGAAATTTCCAAATCCAGGTTTAGAAATTATCTAAGCTTACCTGCTTCCAGCCATAAAAGTGCATGCTGGTCAGTTTGCCATAGTTGGGTTCAGCGATGTGGATGTTGAGGGATTGGCTCTGGTCGATGAAGGCTCCTCTGTCTGCAGCCATCTTTAAGATGGTCTTTTGAGAGATCTCCCACACAGTCTTATACAGCTCCTTCAGGTCATCTGGTATTGTGGGAATGCCCTGCAAAAAATAAGGATATTTAAAAAAGGGACAAATGCAAAATTAAGGGGGCGTGGGGTCATCCAATTTGGAAGTGCCAACTAACCTGGATGGAACCGTTGTGAGCAATTAGCTGGTTTTTCATTTCTTCATTCCAAAGTCCTCGTTCCGTGAGGTCTTTGAGAAGATGTGGGTTCACAATCTAGAGGTAAATGTAACCCGCCAGTTTAGGTTTTTACAAAGGCATCAGTTAATCTGTTCTTGGAATCGTTCACTGTAACATCAGGCTCACCTGAAACTCTCCGGACAGAACTCTGCGTGTGTAGATGTTGCTAGTGTACGGCTCAATTGACTCATTGTTTCCCAGGATCTGAGCCGTGGAGGCAGTGGGCATAGGAGCCAGCAGCAGACTGTTATACACTCCATGCCTGGGTAGCAAAAATCATTTATATTATATGACCTATTTAACTTTAGATAGTTTTTTTAATTGCATAATTTATATGATTTTTAAACTTGTGTTACTTTTATGTTACTTATGTAACCTGTTATTACAATTATTAAATAAATTAAGTACTAAAACATTTTCCCATGTCAATTAGATTTCCAGGTATTTCACAGATTTGTTGAAGTTATGAATCATGCAAGCGTTTACTAACTTTGCAATCTTCTCCTTAAGTGCTGCCCAGTCCCACAGGTCTGTAGGCGTCTTATCCCACATATCATACTGCAGGATCTGTAAAATCATAACAGAAACAATTAGAGCTCAACCTTTTTTTTCAAATTTGAGGGAAGAATTGATAGGAAAAGTCAATGACAATTTAATTATATTTAGCAAAACTTCCAACAGCTACGTATTTTGTGTTTATGATTAGAATGAGAACAAATCTGACAATATTTTTTAGAAAGATGAACAAATGCTGATTGACAGTTATTGCCATAAGCTTAAAATAAAAATCATTTTGTTTATAAAATAATCATTTTGTTTGGTTTCTTGGAAAATAAGACTTATCCTTAAATTAGGATGTGCTTATGTTATATAAAATAACATGTTTAGATGATACTGAAAAAGAGGTTTTTTTGCAGAGCATGCCAACCTTTAATGCCATGACTACATAATGACTCCCTGGCCTGATTGAAGACCTTTTTAAGGCCTTGATTTGCCAATGGAAATCAATACTTCAAGACCCACAAAAACTGCTTATATTATATAGGCTATATAGAATCCAACTTACGCCCTTGCTCACAGGAGACCCAGCGTATGTTTCATACGGCCCAAATTCTGCAGCCAACTCACAGCTGGACTCCAGCGCAGCATAGTAGATGGTCTCAAAGATCTGTGAATTAAGGCGTTGAGCCTCTGGGCTTTCAAAGGGAAAACGCATGAGGATAAAGGCATCGGCCAGACCCTGTACGCCGATACCGATAGGCCTGTGACGCTTGTTGGAGTACTCTGCCTATTGTGTGAGAAAGAGAAGATCAGCCTCTGCGACAAATTACTAAAGTTTAGGATGGCTAAAGCGCAAAAAAGCACCTTACCTCTTGCACGGGGTAGTAGTTGATATCAATGATTTTGTTCAGGTTCTTCACAATGACTTTTGTGACTGAGGCCAACTTCTGGAAGTCAAAAGTTCGCTCTGGGGTGACGTACATGTTAAGGGCAATGGATGCCAAATTGCAAACAGCCACCTACAAGATAAAATCACGTATAATCATGTTTAAATGAAGTAAAATAAGCTACATTTTACTTTATTAATTCTGCACTTACCTCATCCTTACTGGTGTACTCTACAATCTCTGTGCACAAGTTACTGCATTTGATGGTGCCCAGGTTCTGCTGGTTGCTCTTGCGGTTACAGGCGTCTTTGTAGAGCATGTAGGGTGTGCCAGTCTCTGTCTGAGACTCAATGATGGCATACCACAGCTGCTGAGCCTTCACCACCCGCTTGGCTCTGCCCTCCTTCTCATATCTGGAACAAAAGATCATCGAATTAAACAGAGACATTAATAGCAGTTTCAATTTTTATAGTAGCAGCAGGAGTAACTTTTTTCATACTTTGTGTAGAGCTTTTCAAATTCCTCTCCCCAGCACTCATCCAGCCCGGGACTGTCACTGGGGCACATCAGAGACCAGTCCTACATGGGGATAAGAGTCACACGAGTTTGCTTAAAATAAAAGCAAAATAAACTACAACAAACAAAACTGATTATTGAAATAAATGTACAACTGTACGATCACTCAAAACCTGGAGATTATCCAGAAATGACAACCTTTTCAAATGTCATTTCTTCTTGTGATGGCAAAGTTTATTTTTTATACAGTTGTATTAAGAGGGATGTTCTATAATTACTCACTCACCCTCATGTTGATCCTAATGCTTTAAAGACCCTTTTTCAGAACACAAATGAAGATATTTTTTTTGATAAAAATCCGAGAGCTCTCTGACCCTGAAAGCAATGAAACTGATATGTTCTCGGGTCCTGAAAGTCTTCTCGTAGTGTTGTAAGATTATGGTTAAACCCCTGATGTCATATGGACTTACTACATTTCTGGACCTGGTAACATTTCAATTGCATTGTTTTCTTTGGAGAGCGAGAGCCTAAATTTTATGTTCTGAAGAATAAAGGTGGTATTATAAGTTTGGATGAAGATTTGCGAAGAGGGTGAGTAATTAGAGGCAGAATTTAAATTTTTGTACTATTCCTTTAAGAAATGTTTGAAATGTGCTCACCGCATTGGTCTCCACTCGCTTCATGAAGAGATCAGGGATCCAGAGGGCGTAAAACAGATCTCTAGCTCTCTGTTCCTCTTTACCAGTATTCTTTTTAAGCTCTAGGAAGTCGAAAATGTCAAAATGCCAGGGCTCCAGGTACATAGCAAAAGCTCCTGGTCTCTGAGTTGGGAGGAGAAGAGAGGATGTCAGTCAAGCCAAACTTAAACCCCCTCCTGAAAATCATAAGCATAAAGCCTTACCTTATTTCCTCCTTGATCTACATAGCGTGCTGTGTTGTTGTAGACACGGAGCATAGGAACCAGGCCATTTGAGTTGCCATTAGTCTAAGTAACAAAAAATGTATAAACCCAAAAATTATCCTAACTGCTGGGTTTAATAATACCAGTAAATCTAAAACTGAAAATAGAGAAAACTCACCCCTGCAATATAGCTTCCTGTAGCTCTAATGCAGCTTACGGCAACCCCGATACCCCCAGCAGACTTAGAAATGAGGGCGCACTGCTTCAGAGTGTCATAGATCCCCTCAATACTGTCATCTTTCATAGCAAGCAGGAAACAACTGCACATTTGACAAAACAAAACTTGTATTATATATAATCTATAGAAGTGCAAACACCAAAATCAAGCATTGGTTTTGAAAACCTGCCCCCTTGTGTCTGATTGTTGTATAGTGATTGTATCTTTTACCTGGAGAGCTGTGGCCGGTTGGTGCCAGCGTTGAAGAGTGTAGGAGAAGCGTGAGTGAACCACTTCTCAGACAGCAGGTTGTAGGTTTCTATAGCTGCTCCAATGTCTTCCTTATGGATTCCCACGGACACTCTCATCAGCATGTGCTGTGGCCGCTCAGCAACTGAAAACAATGCGTTCAAGGTGTCACAGGAACATTTTGCATTTCCATCATCCAGATCAGTGTCTTTGCTCTTCCATAACAACTGCATTTAATTCAAATTGTCATCTACCTTTACCAGTTTAAGACGGTTATTTCTATCTTTTACTGCAGTGCGTCAATAGCAAATATCAGTTTACATTTCTGAATATTCATTTTGCATGTAGGTCTCTTGGAGACGCTGACACAGTCGTTTTAGATTTAGTCTGTGTCTGTTTGGTTTCTTCATGTCATTTCAGACAGGCTGGACGATAATGAGATTAGATCTCCGTGTAGAACACTGGCTGTTGTCAGACTCCTTGTGCTAACAATTTTCACTGGATTATTACTATTTATGGCAAAATGTATGCTTGGAAATGTAAACTGATATTTCGTACTGACACGCTTTCTCAAAAGACAGAAATAATTTTAATTAGATGAATTTAATCAGATGAAAACACTAGTATTCTAAAGATTTTGGCCACAACTTATACCCAAATAAGAACTGACTTACCCTTTCCATTGATCTTCAGCAGATACGAGCGCTCCAATGTCTATAAGATATTAAACAAACTAAGATAAGCACCATATAATCAGATTAACAACATTTATATTTTGCATTTTATATTTTGGAATTACCTTAAAGCCGAAGAAATTGTAAGAGAAATCTCTGTCAAAAATGATGGCTGAGTTGAGCCGCTGGGGAAACGAGGAAAAATCAGATTAATTATAAGTACAACTTTGTTGCGTAAAACAAAAGACCGATCATACATAAGCATATCATACTTACATCTTTGTTGGCCAAAACAATGTCGAGGGTTTCCTTTGAAATCATAGGCGAGTGGCGGCCATTCAGGGGATTCACATAGTTGTAGAGATCCTCCATAACCTCTGTGATTGGAGAAGGTAAGTGATTAGCAGCAAATAGAAAAAAATAGGATCCAATTTAGACTGAAGTAAAGTGTCCTACAGACATGAACAAGTGATGCGTAGTAACTCACCGCTGAAGACCTTCTTGGTTTCTTTGTGGAGGTTGGACACTGTGATGCGGGCCGCCAGAATGGCATAGTCAGGGTGTTTGGTGGTGAGGGTGGCAGCGATCTCAGCAGCCAGGGTATCCAGCTCTACTGTGGTCACGCCGCTGTAAAGGCCCTGAATCACCTTCATGGTGATCTGAGTCTGCAAAGCAAAACCACTAGATTTAGGCTCAGAGCTTTACATTTGATTATTAATAGGGCTGTCCTTGACTAAGGATTTTTCTTGGTGACTTGTCTTTCATTTTAGGCATTAGTCTATTAACAAACCATTATTATTCTTTTTTTTAAATGTATATTTATTATTTGGTGTTTTGCATTTATAAGATAGGACGGATCACAACTGGCAGGAAGTGAAGTGCTAGAGAGATCGGGAAAGGTCTGAGAGCCGAGAAATCAAACTCGCGACGCAAGGCTATGGGCATGTTTATTAATAAATCATTATAATTAGCCTTTAATTGCCTACAAAGCCTAATAAGCGCTCAAATGCACACATAAAGTTTGCCACATCACACCACAGAAGCTATGATTATGAAAAAGTGTCAGGAAACAGTAAGGGGGCTGCATTAACGTTTTAAGAATTTGCCGATGATCAAGTTTCTTTGTCTCGGTTTAAGAGATAAACTGACTCATCATCAGTGATGTGCCTTGATCTGCTGTTTGACGAATAATAAACTATAATAGTAACTGGACAAAGAGAGAAAAATAAAGAGATTAAAATGATAAATTAGATTAAAACTAAATTATTAAAATAAAGAATGCAAGGATTTTATCCTGCAGTCAGTTGCATCTAAAGAATTGAAAGCGCTGAAATGGGCAATAGCTGACTTTAGAAATAGGTTGTGTTGTAGGTTATTTCATAACTTACCGGATCAACAAACTCAGCATTGAGTCCATAGCAAAGTTTCTGGATGCGTGATGTGATTTTGTCGAACATAACACGCTCCTGGCGACCATCTGAGACAAGAAAAACACAGATGAATAAAAACGAGCAAGAAGTCAAGCAAGAATACCGCTAATGTTCAATTAAAGATGGAGAGGATAGAAACGGTCAACAAGAACATGAAAAGTGTTTAAAAATACGATGCTAATTACAGCAAAACAAATTAAAAATAGCTGAACACGTTAACGTTACATGACAATATATGATTCATGCAGCATCTGCCATTCATTCATGATTCATTGGTTGACCTAGTCAAAGAAGCTGTTGGCGCCAACCGAGTTAACAAAGAACACCACTAACGTTAGTCAGGTGCAATTAAGTTAACATGAACAAACATGCTTCTCAAGGGTAAATGTATGTAGTTAGCATAAAATTACCATAGCACACTAATAAAAATGCAACTTTATAAATACAAGACTTCATACGAACGCACTCGCGTTCTTCTCTTTATGTTTAAACACGGTTAAGTTAAAGTTAAACGATTAAGGTCCATCAGTAACATGTTCAATTTAAGAATTAGACATTTGGTTATGTGAATGACGTAAACGTATAATTTGTATGCTAATGTAGATAAGGTTAAGTAAATTAGCATACAAAATGTACATTTGTTGAAAATACTGCAGATAAACAAGTAGGACGAATGGGACTTTACCTCTCTTGATCACGTGCATGGTTGATGTCTCTGCTAAAGAGCACAGGGGGGAAAACAGTGTTTAAATACTAATAATTAGGCGTATTTGTGGATAAAGTGCTGTTTTGCTGACCGGTCCCTCAGCTGGTTCTTCTGCAAACTGTTGTTGTGAAGTATTGAGCGAGCGCGCGCGACGCGTCTCAAAACCCGCCAGAACTAAGACCTTCGTCACATCCGGTACACAATCTCAGCCAATGGTCCCTCGCTCCTCTTCGTACTAGACGGAACAGGAACAGAAGATCGTTTCATTTTTGAAAAAGGTCCGGCTCCAAATCGCACCCTAAACCTTTAGCGGGCTTTTGGCTTTGGCTTTGTCCAAATACCACCACACTTGCGGTCTCGGCCACTTTGAGAGCGAGTGCGCGCGACAGGAAGTATAAAGCGAAACTGTCACAAAAATGCCATAAAAATATGACAAAGCGCAGACCCTTAACGCACACTACATTCATACTATCTTGAATAGAGCACCAAAGCGGTTTTCCAGGTTTAGTGTATCCCTATTTTATTGGCGCAAAGATGAGTAGTGGTGTTATTTATTTTGCCCATTTGCCACTGCTCTTCATCACTTAATTAGATTCAGACTGTCATGTTATAGAGACCACAGAACAGACATGTATTTTATTTTTTAATTAATTATTTAAAATAAAAATAAAGCTATGTAAACTTGCATTTTCACAACACTGTAAAGAAAAGTTCTACACACACTTTGGCCTTCATCCTCACTTGAACACTTTTGGCCCAAATACAGGAAATACATCATATAAGTAGTCAAGTGCAAAGACAGCAAGTGCGGGGCTGTGTTCCAGGTCATCGTTTTTTGCTCTTCACTCACAAACTTTCCTTCATCTTGTTATATTGCATGAGTGCTAATGGACGTATGCACTATTCTGTAATTTTTAGTAATATATACGTGTGAGAAGTGTGTTCACATTAAAAATAATTTTTACAGCCCTTTCTTCATTTTACCCAAGAGAAGGCGGGGGGTGGGGCTGCAACAAATCTTAGACCAGCGTGAAGTAAATAGGCTCTGCGCTGGCTCCAATTCAAGACTATCCACCATGACAGGCTGGGCAACAGTAACCACATGTATTACCTCTGGGACAACATCCATAATACTTCGGGAGGTCACTTGGAATAAGTGGTATAAATATCAGAAAGTGCTATGTGAACTTGGTGTAATTAGCCACTGCCAATAAAAAATAATGATCCCAAAGCATATAATCCATATGAAACTGTCAGATATAAAAAATTATGTAGCAATTATTAATTGATGTTTGATTTGGCCCGGTGAAGGTGGATAATGTATGGCGTTATGTTTTTTTGAATATTGGCCTAAATGTGTGATATGAAGAAATCATTTCAAAAACGGATTTGTAGTATTCTAAATTGATTCTCAATTATTAAAATGATGATTATTTTTCATGTTTTATACCTGATTTTAATATTCTACTGCAAATATGTATTGGTGTTGCATTGTTACTTATTAGTAATAATAAAAAAAAACACCCACACACTTTTCCTAAAGTCATGACAAGAGGTATATGTTGAAAATAAGAAATCACAAAAAGCGGAGAGATCTGACATTTGATCCTTGCCTCCAAAGTCTTAAAAGTGTACTTGACGAGAGCAGGGGTTGAGCAGTTGAGGGAGCATAAAGGGTCGAGCGACAGCAAAGTTCGCCCATGCCTAAAACCGCCACTGGCTCTAGGAAGGGTTCTGGTCATCCCAAAACGTCTTCCATTTAAGGATTATGGAGGACACTGTGCTCTTAGAAACCTTAAGTGCAGCAGAAAGTTTTTTGTAACCGTTGCCAGATCTGAGCCTTGCCACAATTCTGTCTCTGAGCTCTTCAAGCAGTTCCTTTTGACCTCATGATTCTCATTTGCTCTGACATGCATTGTGAGCTGTGGCTTTCCTAATCAAGTCCAATCAGTATAAAATTGAATACTGAATACTTTCCGTACCCACTGTATACCACGGCTGAAAAAACAATACCCTGCCCAAAACATAATAGAAAATGTTAGAGATTTTCATGGCTATTATGGGAATTGTATCTGTTTTAATGGAAAGTATAATGGTGTCTACTGGTATGTGATGGATTCTATTGGTGGGACATTAAAACCTATTGGAAAACTGCCTAAAACACACTACAAAAAGGAATTTTGTAATGGTTTTACTGGGAAAAAAGTTTAATGGAAACCATTAGAATTTATGTGATGCGTTCTATTGGGCTTCTATTGTTTTTTAGAAGGGGTAAAAAACACACATAAGAGTGAAACTGGTAAGTTAGGACACAATGTAGGGTGTGATACACAAAACCTGCTGCTGACCAATCAGAATTTAGACATGGAATTAACTGTTTTATAACCAGGGCTATGTGCAAGTATGTAGGCCTATAGAAGCCCATTTCTGTCACAGAATAAAAACTAGAAAAAGGATGTGACATGTGGCCAGGTATGGTTTCCCATACTAGGAATCTGTGCTCTGCATTTAACCCACCCAAGAAAACACGCACAGTAGTGAGAAGTGAACAACCACACACACGCAGAGCAGTGGGCAGCCATTGATGCGGCACCCAGGGAGCAGTTGGGGGAACAGTGCCTGCCTTGCTCAAGAGTCTCACCTCAGCCGTGGTGGTATTGAAGGTGGAGAGAGCGCTGGTTATTCACTGCCCCTACCCACAATCCCTGCCGGACCTGGGCCTCGAATCTATGATCTTTGAGTTTTAAGTCCCACTCCCTAGGTTTCACACTGCACGCGTAAGCAGCGCGTATTTTTTTCGGCGCCCATGTTAACGCCGAATGAGAGCTTTCACACAGCACGCAGGAGCGGCACGGCAGAGCGTTGCAGGGCAGAAGCAGAATTAAAGTGACAGTGCGTTCTTGTTCTAAACTGTCCCGGTTAACATGAAAAGCAACAGATTTTGCAATAAAATAGTGTAATATATGTGTTTCAAGTTTCACACTTACTATATGCAAAAATAAAATGCACAAAAACACAATTTACAGTTTTTGCACAAACCTTAAAGGTCTGTTACATTAATAAAGCTAAAGGCATTTGTTAGCTTTACGATTCTTCAATTCAATTATTCAATCCAAATACACTTTATTGTTAAAATTTTGTCTTGGATCTTGGATAAGCTTAACCTATTAAATCTAGCATCTGCATCCAAGCCTTTCTTTGAATGGCAAAATATAATATTTCTTATACAAAATGTGAGAAGGGTCAGATATCCTTTTCCTTGACAGGCTCAGCTATTTTTCATATACACATATTGTAAACTTTGCTCAAGTTTATTGTGTAAACTATAATAAGGCAGTCGCATAACAAAGTATGTTGGCAATGACATAAATCAAAGTACACAGTGTTCGGAAAAGAACGCTGGAAATTACGACAGAAATGATGCTTGTCTAATAAGGCCTACTGCAGTACATGCCGCGCTTCACCTGCTCTGCGTACGTCGCTCACGCCCTGCGGACGCGTGCCGTGTGAAACCGGCACGACTGCCCAAAAACTCTGGTTCCACTGGGGCTCGAACCCAGGACCTTCTGCGTGTAAAGCAGACGTGATAACCACTACACTATGGAACCCACAGAGAACACATGTTGATAAAAAAAGGTTAGGTCTTTCTGAGAACTGCATATCTCGCATTCGTATTTTATAACTCACAATTGTGAGATACAAAATGACAATAGAGAGTTCTAAAGTCCATGAAGAAAAAAAGATATGGTTTCAGAATGGCAACTTTATATTTCACAATTCTGAATTTATAACTTGTGATTGCGAGTTTCTATAAAAAAGCAAAAACTATTTAATTCTTTATTCAGTGGCAGAAACGGGTTTCCACAAGTATATATGATATATTGACCACCGCATTCCAGGGGGCGCTGTGGAGCCCATCTGTCAACCCTCGTATGCAAGGATTCCAATGTGCTAATTTTAAGAGCTTTAAGGTACCCCAAAGCCGACAAACCTTTACTACTACTAATAAAAATAGCCTTATTATTATTATTAATAATATTTTTTACACAATTTTCTTGTTTTTTTTTGGGCAGCTTAGCCTATTTTGAAAATGTGTAGAAAACTGATGTGTTTATTAATTCCTTTGAGCATTGCCACCTTTTGATATTCACATGTAGGCTATTTATAATGCTTTATATCAACTGAATACAGATATTTAAGTTTCTTAAAAATTAATTACATTTCTGGGTTTGTTTTTGACTCTCAAATCGAGTTTGTGTCATAAAGCCAGCACACACTGCGGTTTCCTGCTGTTTTAGTGAACACGCTGAAGTGGCTTCCTGTTGCAATGAGACCAATTCGCTTCGTAGAGCGAGATATTTAAAAACCGGCAAGGCTAAAATAAAGCTTTCACGTTTGATGTCACATCTGAGACACATTAGCCAAAACTGACGCACCGGCGTAAGAAACGGGACTTATCAACAAAGAAAGCCTGGAACCTAAGTACGTACCGATAAATATTAAAATGATGGAGGAAGGGAATGACCAGTGCTCTTAGGAGGGGCATTACGAGTTTACCTGCAGGAAAGGTGATAGCACTGTGTGCGGAACACATCACCGGCGCCTCCCCTCGTCGACTGTTCTTCTCCCTCCCCCAACCAGCAACATGGATGATCGCAGTCCACCTGCGCTTTTTATTCAAGGTGACGCTACTTTATTCTAACACTGTCTATGTAAGGGCTCTAAAACTTTACAGTTTGTTCTAAAAGTCAACCAGGAGTTTCGATGAAACCATTAAGTGAACAATGTAGCGAGCATCAGAAGAAAAGCGCTGGGGAGATGCCGAGTGAGGAGACGAGAACAGCACCTGGAAACGGTGTGTCCGTGAACACAGCTCCTGCGAGAGAGGTAAATAAAACACACACCAGTACTTATTTTAATCTAGAGACTTTTTATGTTTTGATGTTATTTTGAGTTTTAAAAGACACTTGGCTTGCCGGTCTGTCGAGGTAACATAACCCGTCTGTCCTCATTCCATGGCTGCGTTTTGCCACTGTTTCACTTTTCTTTGTGCGTTTTTTAAATAGCATTCATAAATGTGTGAATAAAAAATCAAATTCTGACATTATTTAATCACTCCCATTTGTCTCCAAAAATAACTTTCCCCCTGCACAAGAGATTAACTTTAAGTCACCATACGTTTTTATTGCATCTTATTACCATACAATGACAGTGGATGGTGACTCTTGTTGATTTTTGGATGAACTATACTTTTCGGAGCCTCTTATTTAGTCAGAATCATAAAATAAAGAAGAATATACTAATAGTAATTATTATTAATATTATAAATATTCTTATGATGAAAAAGAATGCAAATTATGTTAGTGACAGCAGTGTTCATATGAGCGTCATCCATGTTCCTTAAATTAGCAATCAAGTTACTTCCCTTTTGTCTCACTAGGATATACACAAGATAGACCAAACTGACCATTACTTCTGCAATCTGGACTGCATAGTAAACAAAAGTAGGCTGATTTTTTGTATACAGCTGAAAAGAGAAGGAATGTAAACTAGATTTAAAAACAAACCTTGATGCAGAAAAAGCCATGTTGAAGAGTTTTAAAAGCTAGTTTACATTACCAGCTGGATATAATATAAAACACACAGTAGTTCACTATGCAGCCAAGACATTTTGAGGAACTAATGGTCAGTTTGCAATGTGTATCAAAAGACCCAACCTTTACGTCTTTACAAGTCTTTGGCTTCTTGCTGTTGCTGTGCTGTTGATAGGGTGCTCTAAATGGTTGCTAGGGTGTGGACCAGCAGTTGCCAGGGTGATACCAAAAGCCTGCTGACAGCCTCAGATTTATCTTCTGACTTAATTACTGGATGACGAAGAGCTGTGCTGCTGTTCTGTTACATGGTTGTTTGATCAATGATAATAAGCTTTGAATGATCTTCTTGACAGAGTCCAGGACAGCAGAACGGGTTTGTGGCTTCTCCTGATGTCTCCAGCCCTGTATCCCTGACTCAAACTGGGCACCAGCCTCCATCCTCTACACCAGCTCCTCCCACTCAGCCTCCCAGAGAGCAGTGGGGCGGCAAATATGAATTTCTGCTGTCCTGTATTGGCTATTGCGTGGGCCTGGGAAATGTCTGGAGGTTCCCTTACCTCTGCTACCGAAATGGAGGAGGTGAGTGACAGCAAAAATGAACGAGAATCTGTTAGGATGTACAGTACGTTGCGAGTTGAAAAAATAAGCAGTTCTATATAAGGTATAGTCATTTTCTGCTAAATTTAGTATTTTTAATAGGAATCTACATAATTGACCTATCAGTAAGCCCCTCCCCTCAAACACGGATGAGCCAATAGTAGTTGAGTATCAGTTGTATGGAGAGTGGAACTCTAGGTTTCAGCAGCGTAGGGAAATATTGGAAGACCCAAAGCTTGCATAATTTTTATGGGGATTAAGCTTATGTTGATGTTTCGGGGGCACTTGTGATACTGATTCCAGGTATCCTGAGAGCATAGGCAATATAGTTTATTTTGTTACATTGTAAACAAAACAGAGCATTCAATGTGCCTAAGCATTAAACCTAAATGAAGACAAAAATGTTTATTTTCTGGGCGTCATACACTCATTAAATCACAATTTTCATCTTCTCAAGCAGAACGTTAAAACTAGAGACATCAGTGTTAGCAAAGTCTCTTTAAGACAAGTCATGTGACTCTGCAGCCATCTTTGAAACACCACTCGGGCATCCAAGTGCAGCTTCTATCTCTTTGAATGGAGAAACATCAAATTCTCCAAAACTGTTCACAAAGCTTACGAATAAATATTATATTTGAAATCATCAATGAAATCTGATAACTGTGTAATAAATATTGTTTTTTTGCTAAAATAGCGTATAAAAAGCTTATTTCTGATATGAGATCAATCAGTGCACATGTACAGTCCTAGGCGCAAATTTCAGAATGCTATGTTTCTATAGCAAACGCAACTTCTAAAGGTTGATATGCTGATTTTACAAATCAGCGATTGGCTGTGTTATTCCTGTGATTGATCAGCCATGTTAAGCGTTGGATTTGCTCCCATTCAAAACTATACGAGGGACATGTCTTGAGCAAGTGCATGCTAATGAACAAACCTAAAGAGCGGACTGTTCTCGGGTCTTGTACAGTGTAGGTCAAAAACATAGATGAAGCTCTAACACTATATCTTCATATTAACCATATCAACCAACATATTTATTTTGAGAAATTTTATAAAAAACTCTATGGTATTTCCATTTGGTGGAACTTCTGTGTCCAAAAATGTGCAATAATATTGCGGTACAAGGTTTTCATGCTGCAGCAGTCATTGTAAAGCAGTGAGCTTTGTCCGAGGTCAACTGGGTTTTGCATGAGGCCCGAAAAGTTCCCAAAGCAGGTTTTTTCTCTTGTTTAGGTTGGTGTTGCCAAATGGCTGTTGACCAACAGAAAACTTTCACAAACGTGACAGCACCTTAGCAAAACTGTCTGAAATAAGTCACTATGATTTTCCACGAAAAAAAAGATTTTATGAACTTTCTTTGTAAATGGGTCTTTCATTGGTAATCTGGGATGTTTGGTTACTCTAAGCTGAAATCTATCCTTCTGTCCAGCCAACCAAAACCAAAAACCTTTCCCTGTAGTAGGGAGGGCACATTCCTCTTTAAACCTCTGAAACAAATTTGCCTTAACCAAGAAGGCCTCAAAAGGGAAGAAATTTGCAATGTAAAGATGGTTAGTAATACAAATGAAAAGGTCAGTTTATGAATAGTTGGACGGTGATGTACAGAATTTCCTTGAGCTGGATTTGAATGTTACAATTCTTAAAAACGAGATACAAACTTACAATTACGTTAAAGAGATTGAATGAATTGTAAAAAAAAACTAAATGATGCATTGCATGGATTGCATTTAACAAGGTCAACTCTGAACTAAATACCAATCATGAAACCAAAGAAACACAATGAGAACTGGTGGTGTCGGAAAGAAATTGCTCATGAACATATTACACACCGAAATATAGACACACGCACGTTGTTTCAGTTCTGTTCATGAAATGATTTGTGGAATCCAGTAATAAGAGCTCTTGTAATGCACAAAAAAGTTTTAATATATGTATTGTGTTAATAGTAGTGTTTATAAAATGTTATGCATGGTTTTAGTATAAAATATGTGAATGCAAATCCTGAAAAGAATCCTCCTGACAAGTGCCTGTGATTTAGGAGGGTTGAGTCACTGGCACAAATGACATAATTTGAGGTTGTGGAATAGTGGTTAATGCACACGCTTTAACTTGCTGAGCTGTGATGCTTATGCAGGTGTATCTTGCATTTGAATCTTGTATTTATTGTTGGTATGAATAGAAGCGGTTTATAGTTCAACAATAAATATTAAGCAACAGCAATTCAAATGGAAAAATAATGTTTATAGTGTCATAAACCTTGACTTGTTGCAGGTGTGTTTCTTATCCCGTACTTCATCATGCTCTTCTTCACGGGAATGCCTCTGTTCCTCATGGAGCTCAGCCTGGGCCAGTATGGAGCCGCGGGTCCCATCACCGTCTGGAAGTGCTGTCCCCTCCTCAAAGGTATAGCACTACACTTGTAATTCATTAATACAGCAGCCTAATCATAATGAGTAAATATGACTGTGAATATGTACATTTGGTATGGCAATATATTCATTCTTCATAGTCTTTTAGCTCCACTTTGGTCCTTCTGTTTTGTAATAGTTAGTAATGAAATAGAGGGCTAAATGAATAGAGATGATTTTGTTGTTCTGTTCTTGTTGCAGGGATTGGTATAGGGATGCTGTGTGTGTCCATTTTTGTGTGTCTCTATTATAATGTCATTATCGCTTGGACATTTTACTACCTGGGCAGTTCTTTCCAGAGCCCTTTGCCCTGGTCGTGTGATGCCCTTCAAAACATCCCCCTTTGTCGAGTAAGTCTTACCTGTCTGCTGTTAGGTTAACATGGAATGATGATTGTCACCTGCATTATCCAGATGAAACAAATGTTTTTCTAATTCAGAATAATCTTTGTTTTCTCCACAGAACAAAACTAATATCACCCAAAGTCCCTCTGAGGTCTTTTGGAAGTAAGAACTCAATTTATTTTCCTAAATTTTTTATTTTATTTGCTAAACTAGTCTGTAAATTAATAATTATTATTTTTTTTAAATAAATACAGTTCAATGGAAATATATTTAAAAATAATTAAACTAAAAACTATGTATTAATTTAATTTTAATTTTTACATTTTAATGCAATCACTGCTTTAAAGTATATGTAAAGTAAATTCATATAATGTGCAAAGATCTGAATTGATTTGTAATTAATTTTTTGTGTCTTAGTAAAATAAGTTTTTAATAAAATTATTAATCAGAGCAAATTTGGGAAAGTTGTAACATTTTCAATTAGGTTTAAATTTGTTAAAATTAATATATTCATTAGGTATCATGAATTAATAGTTCACAAATATAATATAAAAATATAATTGATGTTGATTTATAAATATACCATTTTATTTGTTAATTTGTAACTTAATTAAATTAAAAATATTAAACATATACCGTATGTTGAAATGAACATTAACCTTACATTAACAATAATGAACATTAATAGTGATTAGAAGTTTGAGATCAGTAAGATTTCTTTCTTTCTTATTTTTGTTTAAGAAATCAAAACATTTAATCAAATTAATGTCTTTTATTTATTTATTATTTATAAATGCTGTAAGAAGTATGACATGATTTCCATGAACTATTAAGCAGGTCAGTTGTTTTCAACTTTAATAATAATAAAAAATATTTCTTGAGGACCAGATCAGCATACTAGAAAGATCATGTGAAACTGAAGACTGGCTATAATAATATATTTTAAAATATACTTTCAAAATATTAGACTTTATAATGTGTTTTGAATCAAATAAATGCAACATTGGTCATTCTTTGAAAAAACAAAAAAAATCTAATAAATTATTAAAAAATATTTATTATTTACTGGCATGCACAGTACCTTTATTAACGGCTGTTGCAAATTTGCTCGTGTTTCATGTTTGTTCACATCCTTGAATCTAAAAATACCACAACTAGTGGTGTGATAATGTACAGCAAACATGCGTTCAAGTCCAAAGTACTGCTGTTACTGACACATACAGACCTGAAAAATCTATTCTAGTCTTCTGTGGTAGGATTAATATCAATGTAGCACAAAACCACAGCTGAAAGACTGGTAACATGCGATGCAGCCGATGACACCGTTCTTTGTTTGTGTGTTCAGTGAAAAGGTTCTGGGTGTAGTGCACAGCAAAGGGCTGCATGATCCCGGTCCAGTGCGTTGGCCTCTAGCTCTGTGTTTGCTGGCTGCCTGGGTCGTCATTTTCCTTTGCATGCTCAAAGGCATTCGCAGCTCTGGCAAGGTAAGACCTCACCCAGACACATATGAAAGCTTTACAGAGATCCACAGAACAGCCAGTTGGCTTTTTTCCCACCCTTTTTTTTATAGACATTTTGATATTACAGACTTTTTTGGTCTATTTTTAATTTTACTTTTAAAGATGACTTGGTTTTATTTTTTATTAATTTTTTTGTTTTTAAAGGGGTCATATGATGTTGCTAAAAAGAACATTAATTTGTGTATTTGGTGTAATGCCATGTGTTGTAAATTTTTGTACAGTTTCTTATAAACATAACACCAAGTCTGTAGTCGTGGCACTAATGTTTGAATAGTAAGTAGCAGGTTCTTTTAATAAGTAAACGTAACTTACTTAAAAGTTGTGGTGTCTTTGCAGAATTGGTATTGCTTAACTTGATAGTCTCTATACACAGCCGAAAGAAAACTTGAAATCATATCATATGACCCTTTTGACATGTCTATGTAGTGTTTATGAATGTTCGTTTTTCGTTTGTTATTTTAGTACATTAAGTGGTTACACTAGTTAAGTGATCAGTTTTCACTATTAACTAGTAAGCATGCATTTATTAATACTTATAAGGCATATATCAATGCCTTATTCTGCATGACTATATTGTAGATCCCTCATTAACACTTATTCATATCAGCTATGACTTTTCCCACAATCAGTTTCTAATTTGCTGCTTGTTAATAGTTGGTAAGGTACTTGAGGTTTAGGTATTGTTTAAGTTTAGGCATTGGGTAGGACTTGCGATGTAGAATAAGACATTAATACTGTATGTGTTTAATTAATACTAATACTGTAAATGGCTAATACTAGTTAAGAGACCCTGAAATAAACTTTTACTGATCCCCAAATCCTACCCCATACCCAAACTTAACAACTAACTATTAATAAACAGAAAAATAGTTTATTGAGATAAACTTTATAGTTATTAGTCCCCAGATTAAAGTGTGACCTGATTATCTTAAGCTAAATGGAAAAAGAAAAATGCTGCTTTGGCAACTAAAGCTAAAGTATAACAAGTTTTTTTTATTTTATTTCAGTTTATGTATTTTACCTCAAGTAATTGTCTTGATCAGCTAGATGTGCCAGCTCTCTTGATGACACTCCAGCGCCCAGCAAACCGTGTGTGTGTGTGTTTACCTCTGTTTTCATGCCCGGACTCATTTTCATGAACTCATGTCTCCGCCCTGCTCGTTTGTTGTCATGGTGTTTCGTTCTTGTCTCCGCCCATTTTCACGTGTATAAATGCCCCGGATGTCTTTGTGTATTGTTTGTGTGTAACGTGATATTCCTATTTCCCAGTTCCCTTTTCCTTTGCTTTTGTTTGCTTCACTGTTTTTGGATAACCTGTTGCCGACCCTTTACCTTCCTGACCATCCGCTTGCATTTGCCTTCGTTGGCTCTGTCTGCCCGTGATAGTCTCTGTCTGTTTGTTCCTCGACCCACCATTAAAATGTTGCGAATGAATCCGAACGCTTCCTTGCCTCCATATTGTTACAGTACCGGATATGACTTTTATAGTTTAAGTTTAAACTAACTATAATAACCCTGGAATGGATGCAATATTCACATGAGGCCATTTCAGAGTAGATGACAATATGAGTAAGAAAGTAATTTTCCATCTTTCCTCTGATGTCAGGTGGTGTATGTGACTGCCACCTTTCCTTATTTTGTGCTGGTGGTCCTCATCATCAGAGGGGCTACCCTTGAGGGCTCCTTAAACGGTGTCGCCTTCTACCTCACTCCAAACTGGGCCCATTTGGCCAATGCACAGGTAAGATTTCCTAAACAACACAGTTTTTAATGAAAGGCTACATTTTCCCCTTCTTTTCTATATTGTATTGTGTTACATTATCACTTTAGGTTTGGAATGATGCTGCATCGCAGATCTTTTATTCGTTGGGTATTGGGGTCGGTGGTCTCCTGTCAATGGCGTCTTACAATAAATTTGACAATAATGTCATCAGGTGAGGCTTTTTACTGTAAGAAAAGACAGTGTTTTTTTTCTTAAACGTGATTTTAAAGTCTCAGAATGATTTCTCATCCTACAGAGATACGATAATCATCACCATAGGGAACTGCGGAACTAGTTTTTTCGCAGGCTTTGCCATTTTCTCCATCCTGGGTCATATGGCTTGGAGGAAGGGCGTGCCTGTGGGTGAGGTGGCAGACTCAGGTACATCTTGTTTAGCCTGTCATGTTACTTCTCTCTTCTGACATCCCGTATAACTCTGCAATTAAAATCCTTGCAGTTCCAAAGCCAGTGCATAATGTCGTTTTGTGAATGTATTAGGTCCTGGTCTTGCATTTGTTGCCTACCCAGAAGCCCTGGCTCTTCTCCCTGGATCAGTGTTTTGGTCCATTCTGTTTTTTCTCATGCTTTTTATGCTGGGAGTGGATACACTGGTAAGACCCTCTCGAGTGTGACAGGTTTTCGTGTGGTAGACTAATTGCTAGCATCATACAATACACAAATAAAGTAACACTCCACTTTTTTTGGAAATAGGCTCATTTTCCAACATCCCTAGAGTAATACAGATGTGTTTTACCATTTTTTAATCCATTCAGCCGATCGCCGGGTCTGGTGGTCCCAA
>JAUCMT010000051.1:9581599-9610359 GCA_032357475.1 Enteromius thamalakanensis
AAAATCTTCGTTTGTGTTCTGCTGAGGAAAAAAAGTCACCTACATCTTGGATGCCATGGGGGTAAGTAAATAAACATTAAATTTGAACTATCCCTTTAAGTGGTTTTCACGCTAACCTCATATTAAAATTAATCAAATACAAACCGACAGAATAAGATTTAAGTGGAGTTAAAATTTTATTGATTTACAAGTCTGATGTTTCAAGTAGGACTTGAAAGCCCGTCACATGGCTTTCTCTGTACCTTCCAGCTCGGTGCTGGTGTAGCATGTGTTCCTACAGTCCTGGTTGTGGGGGTAGCAGTGCTTACATTTCACATCAGCACATGACTCTCTCATCTGGCCTCTTGTGACGCATTATCCTTCTGAAAGAAACCGGATGGATGGAGGCGATCCAAGAAAGCAGAGAAATGAATGGATGCAGCTGTGTGGTCCAAGACGGAGTTGTTCTCTTTTTCTCTCTCTCTATGCTTAGTGTAATACAGTGTATGGTGGATGATTAATCATCAGTGAATAAGACGAGGAGGGGGAGAGTGAGAGAGTACAAGAGAAACACAAAGACTAGAACATTAGACCAAGGCATCATGTGATTGTTGTTCACAAGGTCCGACATTTGTTTGACAGAAAGATGCAATGACTGTTGAGATGATATATGAACATTTACAGCATGTCCTAACCAGGCAACAAGTTTTCATCAACAACTTATTTGTCTTGCAAAGCTTTTGCACAATCACAGCCAATCAGATGACATCTAATGTATAATATAGTAGTGGACGGGGTTACCTAGTGTAACGTCATCATCATTCAAGTGTGAAGATTTACATCAGAATGTTCATAAATTGTGCATTGTAGATATTTGTAAAAAGTCATTTTGGAGTAGATCAATGTCGAACTGCTTCCAAGTCTGCTTGAAAAGGTGGTTTGGGCTGCTGTTCACAATTTGTATTATTTATATTAAAACAGTAATGCCCAGGATTAGGCCATAGTTGAGTTAGTAGATTTAAGTAATTTTTAGAAACATGCCTTAAGAAAAAACATTACTAGTGTACCTCTTAAAACAAAAAAGGCACTGACATGTTTTAAAGGAATAGTTCACCCAAAAATGGAAATTACCCCATATTTTACCCCATAAGCCATCCTAGGAGTATATGACTTTCTTTTGTCAGACCAGTTTTTTTCAAAATCTGTCCTGATTCTTCCAAGCTTGGTAATGCAGGTGGATAGTGATCATTATTTTGAAGCTCCGTAAATCAGATATATACGCAAGTACTGCATCGTAAAGCTAACCTATATGCCTATCTCATGTCCTCTGAGGCAGATTGATGAGTAGTTTTTGTAAGAAAAATATAAAAAATATATAAAATTATAATGTAAATAACTGACTAAGCACGTAGTTTCTTCTTCTTTTGTATTTTAATAGTGGTTGGCTTACAGCTTGCCACTTGCTAGCTGGAGCACCGAGTTTCGGTTTCTTGGCTGACCTGTGTGACTCAACTTACGTTGTACGTCGAATCAGAAGTCCGATTTATGGCGCTTCAAAATAAAGGCCACTATCCACCCACAAATCCAAGCTTGGAAGAGCCAGGGTAAATAAAAAAAAACAAAAACATCTGAAGATCTGAAGTTCAGAAGTACATCTGAAGAAAGAAAGTCAAATACAACTAGGATGACTTCAGGGTGAGTAAAGTATGCGGTAACTTTAATTTTATGGTGAACTATTCCTTTAAGATCAGTCCCTGATTTACATTTTAGTCTAGGACTAGCCTTAAGCCTTGTCTGTGAAACCAGGGGTAACTGTGACCTTTTAACCTCCACAACTTTTGTGTCAGAGTTGCAAGAATCATTCATGATCCAGCCTCACCTACAGAAGCAGTGAGTATGTCTTTTAATGTATCTTTGCAAATCGCCTTTCATAATAATATGCTAATTAGCAAGTTTCGGGCGGGGTCAGGGGAGCTCGTGAAGATTTAAAGGGGAAGTACACAGAACAGAGTGATTTCTAAAGATTTCTAAATTAGCATTTTTTACACTATCTTTGAGAATTTATTTAAACAAAGTATATTACAAACTTTCCATTAAGACCCTAAATATCATATTAGCTTGTTGGCTTTGTATGACTCTTTAAGAGAATAGGCAGAATTGGGAATTAATATCTGACAGTGCTGTTTTTTATGTTGTAATTCCGAGGGGGACTGTGAGACAAAACATCACAGTTACCTTTTTTATGTTTTATTCTGAGGTGGAAATGGGCTCAGCAGGTCTTAAATGGTCAAAATACTTCTCAGTCAAGTGTGAAAACAATAGGAGAATAAAGCCAAAACCCAATCATATTAAGCATATTAATGTCCTCACCAGGACATCTCTGGGAAAAGCAGGATATGTAGTCACCCTAGATTTCACCTCTTTATCATTTGGCTTGGTTCATGACTTTTAACGAAGACTTCCTGTATGGAAAATACTTTGTTGCTTTACTCGTGGGTGGGCAATTATGCACTACATCTAAAAAAATGTGCAGATACACTATACCAGAAATCTTACTGTCTAGATATTGTGTACCACCCAGCTACTTTCAGCATGCGTTTTAAAAAAAATACTATGATGCACTAAATCTAATGCATTTCATTAAGAACATATGAATTTTGACACGTGTACATTTTAATTCAGTCACAGTGACCTTAAATGACCAGCCAGATATGACATTATCTACAAAGGTGAAGGGGAAATAACACATTCTCTCACACCTTAAATTTTCACTTCAGTCTGACACTTCGAGACCTCGGCTACTCTAAAATTTGACACTTTTAGCATATTCTCAGTGACACACACTGGTGGTTAATGAATTTTCTGGAGCATGTCTAGAATATCCTTTTTTGTTGTAAGATACACAGAATATTCCTGCTGCTGAGATGGTGATAAGTAAGTGTTCTTATAAGCTAGCTTTAGACAAAACTCGTTTTACATTGCAAATGGAACAGCTTGTTTTTTTTAAAGAAGTGTCCGTACTTTGGAAAGCTAACCTTGCTGACACGAGACCAGATGCTTTCATTGCTTTAGTGATTGCAAATCCACTAAAGCAACGCAGGTGCGATGATTTAAAATGTTTGAGATGATAATAACCTTTCGGTCTGCCTGATGGGGTTGAGGTTTTTTAGAAATGTGCTGAGTTTTCCAAGGCTAACAGCAGCAACCTGCATAATTTAAGCTCTAATAAGGCTCCCTCCGCCAGTGGAAGTGGTGCGAAGCAGTCGGACAGACGAGCTACTAACATCATTAAACAATGATGCTGCTGTCTTTGAAGCTTTGCATGTAAAACAAGCAATGTTATTTAATCTATATTTTTAATAATTAGTAAGTTTAATTAAAAAACAGATAGTTCCTTTCCTGGATGCTGTCAAAGCAGCATTCTACAAGTCCAAAATATTTGATTAAATAATGTTATGTTACATGCATATTCATCATTAGATATTGTGCATATCCCTGCACAGCACCCATAAAATGTTATAATTAACCATGTCATTGGCTGTGTTTTCTAGCAGTAAATGACACTTTTTAATCTTGAAAATGAATTTGCTAAAATAGTTTTTACATTTATTTATTGACATGCTTTTATTTTTCAAGTGACTTTCATTCTTATTCTTGTTGTTTAAAAAAAAAAAAGCCAATATTTACTGTAGAGTACATGATTTAGAAATTATATATATATATTTATATATATAATTCTATATCTATATGTGATCACAACTCATGGTCACATTGTAAATATTGATCAATATATTTAGATACTCACATATTCATCGTTGGTAATGCAAACATTTTGAATGTATTATCCGCTTCGCGTCGGGTCCTGATCACACTGTCGGGGCTTATTCCGCGATAACTACCGGCTGCCTGTACATTATCCCTTACATAATATTCCTATAATACATTCAAAATGTTTGCATTTGGCATTGTACGATGTCTAATGTGAAACATCACAATGGACGATGGTATCATCGTCGCCATAAATAAAACACCAAGCCCCGCCCCACGACTGACAAAACAGTGTTCGCACGAGCAGGTGAGCGGATTAGTGATCGCGCGCGAGTGCTTGTATTGCGCGCGGATGACACATCAAGCGCGCGCGAGGGTTTGATATGAGCTCGGGGCCCCATTTCTTCCCATGTACATCTGTTTTCCTGTCGCGGAAATGATTTACCGCGCTCGCTTATTAATGCCATAGATTTGCCGCCATAGATTAAGTGTGTTTTTTGCGAGCTGGTTGCGGCAGGGCGGAGCATCGCAATGCCGGCTCAGCATCGTGATGTCTATCTGACATCGGCGATGGACGATGGCATCGTATATCGACCCAACCCTAATGAATACAGCTAAAAAAAAGATCCTCCGAGAGTGCCTTGGACAAGAGGGGCGGGGTCAGCGGGGCTCGTGAAGATTTAAAGGGGAAGTACACGAGTGATTTTCGAAGAGCTGTTTATGACAGGGTAAAATTAGCGTTTTTTACACTATTTTTAAGAAATTTTAAAGCAATCTATATTACACACTTTCCATTAAGATAATGAAGAATCATATTAGCTTGTGGAAAATAGCCTTTGTATGACCCCCTTTAATGTTTTTTGTTAATTTGTTAATTTGATTTATTTGTTAACGCCGTTATATTGTTTAAAGTTTATTCTAGCATCTTAGTCTGCCGTGTCTATTCAGCTCTGTATGTTTTTGATATCATATGGCCCAGCAAAACCCAGCTCCTTGGCAATATGTTAATTTCTAACAGTGTCAAGAGGATTATTTCAGCGATTAATTCAGCTTACGCCGAAAGAGCATAAGCCCTCAGTTCCGCCCCGTCTGCTTGTTTTTCCTGTCATTTATTTGTCTTTCTTTGGAAAGGCCTCTTCTCTTCATCATGAGACATCTGCTTTACACAAATGATATCAGTCACGATTAGCATGGCAGCGTCTGTTTTTACATCCCATCGATTGTATTGAAATTGAATTGTATTGCTGCTGGCATTGAATGTTGAGGCATTGTATGATGGTGCTCTCAGGATAAACACTCAGTACGGTGATACTCCCATAATTCCCTGTGGCTCAGCCCTGCTCATTAGCTCTACATCCAAATCAGCTTGCCGACGTCTGCCAGATAAAACCTTAAAGTGCTGCTCATTCAGACTGAAGGCTTGCAGAGTTATTCAGTGTGGTGCTGCCCTACTGAGGTGACATCCCCCGTCACGAAGCACTACTGAGGCCTCTTCACTTCCTGTGTCTCCTAGGGAGCGAGCCGAGGGTATTGTTATGGGAATCCTCTTTGATTAGATTATTTTGTGCTCCCTCCCGCTCTGTCTCTTCAGAGATGGACTGCATGTATATTTCATGAATGTTGGTGGGGATGTAAGAATTAATCTTGCTGATGAATCTTTTGGATCATATTATTTTTGTTTGTATTTTTTTTATTTTTTCATCTGTTCTTTTTTGGCTGCTGTTTTTGCAGGTTGTGACAGAAGCTTGATGTTGGATTTGTGAAATGCACTGCCCGCCGTGAGAAGCAAGAAGCCTTTCTCGTCCTCCTCTTCATCACGCTCGACTGTGTCACACTGTATCTGGACAGCCCTGGTATCATTCGGTGTAGAGGCGACTGAGACGTGGACTGTTTTTATGGCACTTTGTTGAGTAGATTAAACAAGCAAGGAGAGCAGAACGAGTGAATCGTGGTTGCCGTGGCTTATGGCGGCAGGGCAGGATTGAAACGCATCGGCTCACTTTCAGTTCTGTTTTTAATCGCTCTTCTGCCCGGTCAGAGATGGCCATTCTGGGGTGCAGCGTACTCGTGTTCGCTCTCTTCTTTCAGTGCCATAGCCGCAGTGTCCAAAACCACATGTTCAGGTTTAAGAGGTGAGACACTTCAGTTCCTTAATGCATGTTTAATGTTTTTTTTTTTGCCACACTTCATTTTAATGTTTCCCTATTTGCAGTTAGAATCAGGAGTAAATAATTTACACATTAGTTACAGTTACTAGAGTAAATTTTTATTTTAATGATGCACCAAAATTAGCATTTCTGTGACCAAAATTAAACGTTTTCATTTAGCTGAAAACAAAAGAAAAGCCCAAATTAATTAATAAATTAATTAAATGTTTATAGTAAAAAACTATGAACTATAAAAACAGTGACAGTAATAAAAACATTACAAATTTAAGCAGACATACATTAAATAAAAAAATAACATTAACAGTGCATATAGTGCACACTTTATACATCTCGATTTATTTAGTTATTATTAGAGTTTTTCCTAGTTGTCTTAGCTTTATGGACACACCGAATGTCTATTAAATAGAAATTGAAAACTATCTCAACTAATCCATAGCGTCTTCGCAGATGGTGTGTTTTACCCTTTGTAGTTTATCCACATGAATTAGACACTGACAAAAAAAAACTGCTAAATAATCATCATTGTTTCGGTCAGTGATTTTGGCCATAATTGTGACATATAAATGTATTTTATTTTAATTTTAATTAAGGGGTGTTTGCACAGTTCTTTTCTTTTCTAAACAGATGGATGATAAAACCAGGCCATTTAAAACAAAGGGAGCCTTGCAATATTGAATATATTAAGGCCCTATGAAGTTCTATTTTATCTGTTCTTAAATGAAATATTTAATACCATCATAAAGGTTCAGTAATCAGGCTGAACAATTTGGACACTGTCATATCGAAAAAAAATTGTCAAACATTGCAGAAACAGGCATCATTAGTAGAAAGATAGGTTCATTGAATCAGACAAGTTCACTTTATCTTAACGCAAACTCAACATCTTGATTTAATATCAGTATTTTACTGTCAAATATGCATCCTAGCAACTCAGCCCTTTTTTTTTGGTAATAGGTTTCAGGACAATGCCTGGTCAGACCCCAATGACTGCTCAAGGACCAAACAGCCATTTGTCCTGTCCAATCCTTACAACTTTTCCCTCGATATTCGCATACCAGGGGTTATTCCAACAGAGGTAAGAGTTCTTTACATCGTCATTGTGATTTGCACTTTACAGGGATATAAAAACCCCTACTTCATCTTAGTTCTTACAACTGTTTTGAAAAAAATGCTCTGAAGCTGAGCATGCATTGTCATGGATTGGATGGGAAGAGAGGAGACCAGCAGCTCAATGTCTTCTGTTTTATTTTACTGTCATTGAGTTAAAAGCATCAACAGTTCCCATAAACGCATGCTGCGCTTTATCATTCTCAGCATCTAATGAAGAAATATATTATGCATGCTTTTTTACACACAAACACATCCTGTGACGGCTGTAATTTAATACAAACAATAAATGCACAGCTGTCTGCATTTGTACTCTGTGAGGGAAATGTATGCAAGCTTCTTTTGTATGCTTATGTAATAACTGTTAAAAATTGTATTTTTGTGTTGTTTATTCAAAGTTTGGTTAAATTAAGGAGCTGTAAAAAACTGTTACATGCATGTGTGAATGAATCGCTTTTGTCTTGGGTACTGAGGGTCTATGGAGGAGAATTCATGGCATGTGAAAACAAACACTCACTGCGATCCATGAATGTGTCTGCACTCCTGTACATGATCTTAGAGTTTGGTGCATCTGCCATAAGGAGACAAACACATGCTGTTAGGAATATTTAAGAGAAACGTCACCTTATAGGAGAATGACGCATGTCTCATGACTAACTGCAAGACACAGATGAGTCATCAATACACTATAGGGACAATGAATATTTTAAACCCACAAGACCCAAAATTAGTATTTTTTTAATTTATTAATTTATTAATTTATTTATTTTCAATGTTGTGCAGCAAAACACACCTTTTAACATTTTAGGAAATTAAGTTTAATGCTTCACGACACGCTTTGTAGTGCATGTTAAAGAGATTGTGAATGTATATTTCTTATGCTTTATTGAAGACGTGCAGATGAATAGAGGTTGAATTTTTGATGTGTTTATATTAACAGTTTTACTGCAGGGCTAAGGTCTAGTCTGCATCTCTTCGCTCTTTGTAATTTTTAGAGCTGTAGTTATTGCTGTAGATTTCAATTTTTGTATAGCTGACAGTGCTGAATGCACTGAACCTTGTAACTCAGGCAGCGGGAGAAAGAGAAAATTACAGCAATTCCTTGCCTAAATCAGAATGACTGAAACTCCATTCTTCAGTGAAAATGTGGACCCTCTGAAAGCTAGACTCCTGGCCAAACTGAGCAAGTAATGGAAAAGAGTTTTGATTAGAATTATGACCTGATGGTTCAGCTCCATGATCATGCGTAGAAATAGGACTTTAATATTAATGTTTGAAGGAAACCAGCTCTGCTCGTCACCTGCAGAATACCATCCTAAAAATAAAGTGTGCTATTTGTAGCCTTATGCTGTGGGGCTGTTTTTCAGCAGCTGAGACCGAGGGACTCGTCAGAGTAGAAGACAAGTTCATTGAACCAAAATATTATCATAGCCTTAATAAAAACCATTCCAAACTTGGCAGATGGGTCATCTTCCAACAGGTCAATAACCCTAAGATAACAAAGATAACAAAGGAGTGGCAATAATAAGAAATTGATCGATGGAAAGAACTTTTATGTAGTACATGTTTTGTTTCAATTAAAAGCCATTTGCTGCAGCTCTCTACAACACATATTTTCTGTTTAATCCAATATGTTTTGATATGTCAGAATATTCTGCAGCAGTAACAGCCTTGCATGCTCTGGCGCTAAATTCAACTTGAAATATTATTTTTAGAAAATACATAAAGTTAATGCACATTATTATTGTCAGAATAAAGTTTCTTTATTAATTATTTAATGCTCCTATAGCGTTTAAAACAGGACATAATAGTGTACCATTTTTACACACTAGAGGCTTTTAAACGACCTGTGTAGCCAAATATGTGTGTTAGAGAACAAATGTATGGTTAATGTTAGTATCTTTAAAATCGGTCCATCAGAAAAGCAGTTCTAGTCTATGAAATATAGTTTGCACTGTTTGATTAAATAAAAGTCCTCTTATATAAAAGTGTTTTTGTGTTTTTCTTTGGTACCGAAATTGGTACCGAGAACCGTGGATTTTCACTGGTATTGGTATTAGTAACTGTTTTGGCTTTTAAATTGTGTTTGATTAGATTCAACCTTTTGAATGGGTTAAACAATGTTATTAGAGGACTTGTATTTTATCTAAAAGCAACATAAATTAATTAATATGCTTATTAAAAAACACACATTTTAGCTTCACAAGTTGTAAATTGATGGAATGGATTACTTTTGGATTTTTGCAATGCTTTTCTCATCTGATGGCACCCATTCAGTACAGAGGGCGTATTGGTAAGCAAGTGATGTAATTCTAAATTTGATTTGATGATATAATGTCCTCATCTACATCTTGGATGACTTAAGGATGAGTACATTTTTACAGCATCCTCCTGACACATCATTCTTTTAACACTTTTAATTTGTGGTCTGCACACGTAAGTGCAGCATATGGATTGTGAAAGACTTTTGACATCATCACCCATGAGCACTAAACAAGGGAAACGCTTTATCTTATCTAAAAGCACACATAGGAACGAATATATCATGCGCCATTTCTCAGAGTTGGACATTTCCCTCAACAGCAAACACTGTTCCACAGGGATTATGTAACACATAAAATCCACACTCTACAGACACATAAAACATGGGAAATAACACAGAGTGATTGAACTTAATGATGATTTCCTACCGGATAGTCCATTGGCAGGCTGCAGGTGGTCTGGTAGGCTGGGCTGACCTGCTGCACTCCTCCATAAGAAGCCAAGCCATGCAATGAACATACAGTATCTGGCAAATCTCAACAGAGCCATTCTTAACTTAAAAAAGAGAAAGAGCATTTAAAAACACTAATCTGGGATTGTGAAATAATGAAACACTCACTCACATATACTGTTCAGACATAAACACATTGTTGCTCATGACAGCTAATCGGTAATAAAGTGACATCTATTCTTAGGCTACGGGTGTTTGTTTTTAATTGCTGGCAAATAATCCAAAACCAAATTTATTTTCATTAATAAGTACACCGGTTCTACTAGTACTTAGTATCTATTAATAAGCATTCAAGGTATTACTAATTAAATGTCTTATTGCACTAGTTGTTTTAGTCAGAGTTACTGCTTTTACAGTTTAACTACAAATGCAACTAGTAGGCCTAAGATTAAAAATGTACTAAATAGTTAAGGGCTACCACTACTTTTACTAAAACTAAAACAGATACTAGTGCTATTTTGAATGGTTACAATAACTAAGGAATACATACTAATACTAAAGTGGAATAATCAGCAATACCCTCTTTTTAATAGATACACTGCTAAAATATGAACTAATGTCTAATGAAAAGTCACTAGTGAAAATGAAAAAAAAGATACTGTTGGATTACGTATTATTAATTACAAAAGTGAAAAGTTTATGTACCATAAACCTAGAAATTGTTTGTTTAAAGGGATGTTAACCCATGGTGCCATATGGGTAGAGTTCAAGTGAAAATGTACGTGAAAATCCCTTCAGACGTAGCTGCACGCTTCAGTCTAGTGACGCGTGGCATGTCACATTTGCTTTGATATATTTACGTATTTGGCTAACTTAATCAGATGACGGATGATCAAATTCATCTTAATAAAAAAAAGCGGCAAATGCCTCTTTTACTGTTACGCTCAAGTTCCGCCTTGGTGTATTTTGCCACTCGGCTCATATGAGTTAGCATGCGAAAGCGCATAAGCAAAAGTAACGTTGTAGCCGTAATGATGCAAATGCACATGTAGCCTCACACTCATCATGTTATTGATTTGAAAATATAACATTACCTGTCAAAATCCGAAGGTTGCAAACTGCTCGAGTCGCTCGGTACAAATCAAATGTAAAAGTTTCTTTTGATCTGATTGAGATCCATCAGGCAATAATCTAATCAGCAAAATGTTGTTTTACCTCGGTTGGAAAAAATGTTGTCATTTTAAAGTCCAACAAGTTTAAACAATACTTCAAAGCCGTTCGAGATTCATTCTCCACATCTCCCCTATAGTCTACGTAATAACCCGCCCATGTCAATAATATCAAATACTGTCAAAAATGTTTGTCCATCACTGGTGTTAATGCGCGCTTCGAACAAAACGTACAAAATAAAAAAGAGCCGTTTTCCAAATGTATGACACCGAAGTATGTCCCGGATTTATGAATTCATTTTCGAAGTTCATTGCATGGTTTCAAAGTCCTCTTTTCTGGGTTATCCAAAACCCCTTGGTGTTAAGAACCCGTTTGGTGTTGCTTTTGGAGGTTGTCTAATGGTAAAGCAAATAGTTTCTTGGGATATAAATTGTAAGGTTTGTGCTCAAAAAGCAGAAAGACACGGCCATCTAGCGGCTTGATGCTCAAACCATGCAGCTAGAACTGAAGAAACCCCTCCCAGTTTTCCTGTCTGTTTACCAGAACATTATCTTTTTGTTGTGTACAAATTTACAACTATGGGTGCGATACAAATCCTTTTTTTATATATATAAATTATCAAAGGATAGTTTCATTAAAATAAAAAATGTGTCATTATTAGGCTACTTATCCATATCTTTAATTTTCTTTCTTGTGAAAAAAGAGAAATTTATAGGAGTGCGCTTAAACCCTTTTTCATACCAACAACCAAATCAAAGTCAAAAAGCTAGTGTTTCTTCATTTTTAAATTTTTGTACTATTGCATCACAGCCACATCCCCATCCAGTATCCCTTACGAAAATTAACCTTCGTTTTAACTCAAATAAGACCACAAAACCATGGTTACTATAGTTAAACCATGCCAACCACAAAATTACTGTAGGCTACTAGCTGTAGTTTAACCATGTTATTTGTAATAAAACTGTGGTTATACAAATAGTAATAAATACGCAAGAAAACAACAATAGCCAGTTACTACATTAATACTACAACAAGGTTTATTTTTGTAAGTGATGAAAGAGAGCAGCATGCGCAATATTCAAAACTTCTATTTTTGTTCAGCCCCGAGAGGAAAGCAATAAGGAATTTACCCAGTTTGGGGTAAATTATACATTTAAAGTTTCACATTTAGCAGTCATTTTAATGGAAAATGATAAGCCCACGACTTGAGTGTGATTCAAGTGGGTGTTCTCACGGCTTCTCCTCAGTTCAGGTAGTTTCATCTTGAGTGTGCGGCTGTGATGATACGGGATTTCCCTGTGATGCATTTGTTCTACGCTGCTGCAAACTAACAAGACGACGCGATAAAACCAGAACGAAGCAAATCAACAGAGCTGACAGCGCACGGTTGAAGTGGGAGCAGTGTAGACAGACTGTTACGCCCTCTTAAACATTGTCATAGCCACATTTACTTCGGCAAACTTCCTCAAATATGCCGTTAAGCCATTTACTTCCTCTCTGAGGGGTGAACACACTCACGTCCTACAGACTTCAACAATAACTTCCACTGCAGCAGGATTACTGTCCTCAAGAGCATCTGATATGTTTGGTAAGTTAGGTTTGTTTATTATTCGCATGTATTCGTGATATACATTTTGTTAGACAACATATTTATTGATTTATTTATTGATTTCGGGCTTGGTTTATTGAAGAGAAATTGCACAGAGGCAGATTTAGAATTTGGAACGTGTGAGATTTGGATACATTTAGGGTAATGTTCTCGCTTTCGACCGCGGCTTGATGAATATGTTTGAGTTTTTAAATCAGAGAGCAGGAATAGGGGCCACTCCCATAGAATAACAGAGAGCATTGTAATGAAGAGTAGCCTATTGACATGTACTGTGCATTAAAAAAAAAATAATTAGCTTAAATAAATTCATAATTATGCCAACTATAGGTGCAACCTCACGTGACGAGCTCATGGCACTTTTGTCTACTTTGAATTTAAAGGCTACTGAGGAGAAACTTTGAAAACACATAAACCAGAGTGCAAATGTCAAATTATATGTATATATCTTTTAATGTAGTCCTACATTAAATATCATCACAAAACCTAACCATCTGGTGCGAAGACCATTCTGTGAAAATTAGAAAATTTGGCTGTACATGTTAAAACATAATATGGTCCTTTGAGAAAATGAATGGGAAATGATGCAAATTTGGAGAGAAACAAAAAAGGCAGTTGGGTTTTCCAGAGGGAATGAGGAACTGAGAAACATCCTCATTTTAAAATCCAACAGAGCCATGCAGAAGTTGGAATATCTATCTTTTTTTCCGAACCAAATACCAGATTCCATTAAATAAGTCTCATTTATTTGCTTTAGCATTTTTTTCTATCCTACCACGGTCATTCTAGTTAGCCAAAATAATAGCTCATCTGTGAGAGGATCTTCCACACTCAGAGCCGTTATTGTTAACTTCCTAATGTGAAAATACCATTACAAAACAGCTGAATATCTTGAATGACACAAGGGGCTCACTGAGGCACACTTTTCTGTGGTGAGTCAATGGAACGATGGCTTGCTGTGTCATTATTTGTGGTGACATTTCCCATGATGTTTTTTTTTATTAGTGTGTATTTACAATCCCCCTGGCAGTAGTTTCTTTTTAATGATGAAAGATTCTAAATTCCAGATTCAGTAGAAATGGATGAATGTAACCGACCACTTCTAGTTTTGATTTCTTTCTGCATACTTTGCAATCTAGGGCAAGTTCTCCTTTTGCTGCTAAAAACTAGTGGCTTTTAGGACGGCCTGTTCCTCTGTTGGCTTACACATGATTTGTGTTGTTCGGCTCAGCGTGATAAACTTAAAAAACGTTATCTGAACAGGGCCGTAACCATTGTAGACGATATTCAGATTAGTCATCAACCATTACAGGTTTTACGATGTCTTCAACTTTTAGATGAAGTCGCCATATCCTGAATCTCTACAACATGACTCGACCCTACCCCGAGATTCAGACAAGCTGTAAAAAAAAAAGTCTAATTGCACTTGTTTGCATTTTATATAACGCAGAGCATTTCTGCTGCTAAACATCGGTATTGTGATATGACAAAGCTGTGTTGTAAGTGACAGGACAGACTCCACCCAGAATGAGCTGTCAGTGCTGTTTCTTTGGTGCTCTTGGTTCACTAACCACATTGACTAACGCCTTGCAGATGAGGGCAGGGCTCGGAGTATTTCTCTCTTTCTGAGCGTCTCTGGAGATTGGGCAGAGTCCGTCTCACTCCTTTCTCCTGGGGTCAAACATCTGCCAGACTCTTGGAATAAGTGAGAAAAGAAAAGAGAATTGAGCTTTTCTGTGGTGACTCCACAGCTTTCAGTTGCTGTGTGAGAATACACATCGGTCTCATATTTGCTTCAAGCTAGATGGCTCGGATATCATGATCAAACTATCGGGGAAACAGCCTATCATGTAACAAAAATGTTAATTATTAACAGACAATAACACGAAAAAGTCCCAAACAGCTGTTGAAATATTTTGGAAAGTGCTTTGCTGACAGTACTTGATGATTTCACGGATAAAACTGGTCAGTGAATCTACCTTCCAGCTCCTTTCCACAGCAATCACCCATGTTGACTTTGCACAGACTTTCACAAATGTTGAACATTCAGTCTTCATGGGTTTTGACATTTTCCAACGTGACACGTTCAATCGAATTTCAATCTGTGTGTCATGCTTCCTACAGAGAGTAATTTGAGTCATATTTCCATTGAGTTTGTCCCAAATGGAAAGTGAAAAGCAAGATGGAGGACAAAAGCTCTTGTTTTTGTGCATTTCTGAGAAGGTGAATGATCCACTGATTTACAAGTGGGGAATTCATTTGTGTTATGATACACAGCTTATCAATGAAACTGTAAAGGGAAGTAGAAGGAAATAGGAGAGGCTGACTGTATATTCAAAACATTGTTTTATAAAAGCTCATATGACCTCAACATGCTACACATTTGCATGAACACAAACAACTAGAGGTTCTTGTTAAAATTTCTCTTTGCATGTTTGGAAATCTTTATTTCCATCGATCAACAATAATACTGTACATCCTGACCTTTTGAAATATGTATGTGAATATTAAATTATAACAATGATATTAAAGTGAAATTATGTCTACAAGACAAGCTGATAATTTTTTTAATTATATATATATACTTTTTGTTATATCAAAATAGTGCAGTGTTTTCCCTTTATATATATTAGTGCTTTCAAATTGATCATATTTATCATTACACACATGCATGTATATATTTAAGAAAAATATTTTGTTTATACATTTAAAATATTTTACATATATTATATAAAATATATTAATAGAAATATATATGGAAATACATGGAAATATTTAAAAAATATATACTCCATGTGTGTGTATTTATATATACACATAATAAATATGTATAAACACACAAAAACTTATTTTAGATTCGATTAGTCGCAATAAATCCTTTGTCAGCACTATATATATATATATATATATATATAAAAACATAACATAAAATATATACATGCCTATGTAAATGTGTAGATTTATATATACATAATATACACAGTATACTTTTATTTTGGTTGCAATTAGAAATTTAGTCATTTGACAGACTTACTGTTATTACTTTAACTTTTGACTTATATATATTAAACAAACATATATACGTAAATAAATATATACATAAATGTGGCAAAAGCACACAAGATAATCACTAAAACTCCACATGAAATATCAATGATACTACATCAACACTGCCTCATTTCTCTGCATACAACGTTATTTGTATACATACTGTTTTTTGGACCAAATTACTGTGCAAGACATTTGTATTGTGCTATTTAGTGTTGTATATTAAGTTTAATATTTAATGTAATCCATGTTTTTGAAGATTAATTTATTCTTTTATTCCTCTAAGTGCTGTGTTTCCATGTTGTCCTCTAACATAGAGCGCTGTCTCTTTCTCTGCAGACTGCTGAAGTCGTGTGGTCACCTTTGTATCATGCAGAGCATCAAGTGTGTGGTGGTGGGGGACGGAGCAGTGGGCAAAACCTGCCTGCTCATCTCGTACACGACCGGCGCGTTCCCCAAAGAGTACATTCCCACCGTCTTTGACAACTACAGCTCCCAGGTCTCCGTGGACGGCCGCACGGTCAGCCTCAATCTGTGGGACACGGCAGGCCAGGAGGAGTACGACCGCCTTCGCACGCTGTCCTACCCTCAAACCAACGTCTTCATCATCTGCTTCTCCATCTCCAGCCCTCCGTCCTACGAGAACGTCAAGCACAAGTGGCACCCCGAGGTTACGCACCACTGTCCCAGCACGCCTATCCTGCTGGTGGGGACCAAGAGCGATCTCAGAGGTGACGGGGAAGTGCTGAAGAAGCTAAAGGAGCAGAACCAGGCGCCCATCACGCACCAGCAGGGCCAGGCTTTGGCTCGCCAAATCCACGCCGTCAAGTACCTGGAGTGTTCGGCACTCAGCCAAGACGGCATCAAGGACGTGTTCGCAGACGCAGTGCGGGCCTTCCTCAGTCCTCAACCTGTGGTTCAGAAGAAGCCCTGTATACTCCTCTGAAAACACAGAGAGGATAGAGGTGTTTTAATTAAAATATGCATAGAAATGGTGGGAATGTTTGGAATAATAGATCTTCGGTGACCAAGAAACACAGCCCTAATCTGTGAAATCAGAGAAATGCAAGATTAAGTAAAATATTAGGTTTTTACTTGTACTGAGATCCTAACGGTTTTTTAAGGGGAGAGAGTGTTTTGGGATTTCATAAGACCACTAAACAGTTTGATACCATCTTCTGGTAATACATTAAACTATATAGAGCAAGTAACCCATAAACACATCTCAGAGGAAGGGGGTTCTAGTTACTTATTAATGCTATTGGTTTATGAAGTTATTTTTACTTTTTGTTTTTATTATTTACAAAAAAAACATATCTGAGAATTTAATAGTACTAATATAATAAAGCTTTTATGCCCTAGGCATTTATTCTGTGACCGGAGTGTCCTTGAGGACATGCCTTTAGTGTAATTAGTTTGTAGCCGTTCACACAGAATGCTTTCTTACGTTTAAGACACAGCTGAATGTAAAGGAAGCAGAGCAGGGTTTTGTGACTCTAAAAGCTGCATGCACTGTGACATGCACTGCGTCTGCTTACTATTTTAGGAGCTAAGAGTTTTAAGCCATGAACCAAAGCAAACAGGTATGAGGTTAATCACAACATTGATTAAAGCAAAAAAAGAAAGTATTTGAAAAGTGAAAATACAAGAATGTTTAAAGGGAAAGGACTACAATCCCATGAAGCATTGCATATCACAAGCCAACTTAAACCAAGAGAAAGTAAAATATTGATGGTATGTGTATGTGGAGAACAACATATGTACATATATCTAAACATGCTTTATGGGAGTGGGCGGTCTCTCATTTGCTTGCTGTAATGCTCTGATTGGTGGATATTTTATGTAAAATCATGGGTAATGTAGTTTTTACCAGGAATTCTAAAAAAAAGTATATACGAACGATTATACCTCATAGCAGGTTTGTCTTTAAAGGTTTTTGCACAAAATCAATTCCGAATGGGATTTTTAGTACTTTACTCAAAAGCAGCGCAGTGAAACGCAAAAACGTGTTCTGTGTGAAGCGGCCCCTCAGACATACCTGGTCTTATATGAGTGATGAGAGTGTTGTTGCCTGGCAGCTTGTCGGCTTTACTTCCTTGTAATGGGGAAACTGTCTGGCAGCCCCTTCAGGAAACAGAGGTCCCAGCATGCACTGCGCCTTCAAATCTTCATTCTTTTCTTCCTCTGCGCTCCAGGGTGGGGCTTCAGAACCTTTTTTAGAAAACAAGGCACTTTCTTCACTTGATGACTGATTTGGGAGCAGCTTTAATTAGCACAATCCTAAATGAGCCATTAACGAAAAGGAAGGACGCTTTCGATTGGCCAAAGATTGAGTTCTGCTTGTAGATTTCAAAGCTCAGGGATTTATCAGCAAGCTTTAAGTGGATCACATTTTTCCTTCTTATGTTTCGTTTAGATGAATGTATGACTTTCCAGTGCCTTTCTATAAATTACATGTAATTATTGCATTTAAGCAGACGGATTGTTGTTTGTAAAATTTTAAAGTTAAGGGCAAAAGTATATTTTCATCATTTTTTTCTTTACTGTTTAGCCTATTAGCATTGAATCAAATGTTAGCTGAAAGTCAAGAGGATCATATTGTGGCTCATTAAGGATACAATACATTCACAGCAAACAGAAACACTTTGTGTATGAATCATATGATCACATGTGTTGCTTGGTCTGTATGTGTGCTTTTAGCCATAAATGTGTGAGAAATCCCAAAGTTATGTGAAAGCAATATATTTCAAGCATTGAATAATTCAGCTAAGAGTTGAATCAATGCTACAGTCAGTCAAATCTCATGGAAAAGGACGCTTACAAATGAATTTAAACTTCTATGGACTCCAAAATCTCCATATCTTGCCCTAGCTTCTTAAAGCTTTCATTTTATTTATTTTATTTCTCATTTTAGAATTTGTCTTGTATGCATTTTTGCCTCACTAAACAAAAGAGGCACCTTGAGACATCTTTAAACCTTCAGAGGTTTTTTCCCCAAGCCAATTTTATATAAAAGATAAATAAATTTGTAATTCATACAAATTATTTTTTGCATTTTGATAGAAAATTGTATCCTAATAAAATTGAAATTGCGTTATTTTAACATCCTACTAGAGTTCTGAATTGTGTTCATCTGTTTTATCACATAGTTTATAAGTTACTTAAAAATGTATGTGCTACTTTCCAGAAGATTTGTTGTCTTCTTACACCACCATTCAAATGATTGTTTTAAAGAAGTATCTTATGCTCACCAAATTTCGGTCGGGAGAAGCACGTACGAATAATTAATCGCTGCTGACGCCTCGTTCCCCAATCAGCCTGATTACAGAGCTAAGCAAACTCCCCTTCTCTGCTATCTCGTTCTTTGCATCCCTCACTCCACCTTTAGACCCTTTGGCTTTTCGCTAATATTTCTTTAAAGAAAAACTTTTGAATGGTAGCATGAATCTTGAAACATCGAAGAATAAGTCCGTAGTGCTGCGAGATACAATTTCAGTCATTTCTTTTATTAAACAACCAGTCATATTGATTTACAGATTAAAAGAGGAAGCAGGTATAGTGTATTTAAATACAGTGTGCCAGATCATTTCCCTATCTGACTGTGATAATGACACAACACTGAACATATAGAGGCAAAACAGTGTGAACCTAATATCTGGTCCCTCTCTCTCTCTCTCTCTCTCTTACACACACACACACACACACACGCCTGAGGCATTTGCACTAGGTAGTGATTGCAGCAGAGCTGTTCAGACAAGTCAAAGTTCACTAGAATGTATTTCAACCAGTGATGGTAATAACAGCGTTATAAATAAACGGCGTTACTAATTACGTTATTTTTTCAGTAAAGAGTAACGTTAATCAAATGAATTACTGAATTCCTAACGCCGTTACAGTTACTGACAAGAAAATGTTGCGTCACTATAATTTATTATATTATTAGCCTTTTTATCTCTCAGTCTATCTCAGTGGATGCGCTGTGTAACGTTAGCTGTATTTGATGTAACGTTACCACAAACGCACGGGTCGCTATCACTTTGTCTCATTCACGCAAAGAAAGATAAAGAGCAAGAGAGTCTTTCACAACATGCAGACTTGACGCGACGCACTACATGTTAAACGATATTCTTTGCTGTGTTTTCCTGTCAAAATAACGGATTTAATTTGGAACTCCTCAGCTTTCAAGAACCGCCGGTTTCTCCGGTAGTGGGCGGGACTACTGCGCTAATGACAATCTTATTGGCTGGCGCTCACCTATTACTGTCCCCGTTTTGATTTTAGCAAAGCAATTCGAGCGAACTCATACTACGTGCGTTTTATATTGTCATTAGTTGTAGAATTTGTAGTAGTTTTGTTCTCTTACAATTTTTTGCCCCGTTTTTTATAGAAACATTAAACGATAGAAAAGAAAGTAAAAGGTAACACTTTACAATAAGGTTTATTAGTTAACATTAGTTAACAGCATTAGCTAAAGTGAAATAAGAAATAAACACTTGTAGCATTTATTAATCTTAGTTAATGGTAATTTCAGCATTTGAATGATTGTATTGATGATGTACTCTCTATCATGTTGTTGCAAACCTGTATGACTCCTTTGTCCTGCAGAACACAAAAGACTTGAAATAACCAGATAATAAATGTCAGTGGGTAGGCTGTACATGTTCGGAATGACATAGTAAACAGAATTATTTCTTTTTGATGATTTTTAAACTATCCCTTTAACTATCTGTCTGCTAGATTAGGTTAAAACTAAGTTTTTGACAAGGTCACTAGTCAGTGAATTTAGTCCATCAGAAATTCTGAAGAAGGGATTTCCTTTAGAGCTCTTCCTTTATCAGTAAGTAAATAAACAACGCTCCCAATTTGGCATCAGAATGACGTTTGGTTTTAACTCTTACCAGTCATCCAGTCTATTTCTGTTGTCCCTCATTATCCCTGCATGAGCAGAAATCGCCACACTCTCTGTTGCCCGACCGCTCTCGTTTGACTATAAAATTAGCTCCAGGTACCTCTGTTTGTTTTCCAAGTGCTAACAGTGACTCTTTTGTCCGTTTAGTTTCATTCATTTGTTTGCCCATTCCTCTGTAAAGTTTTGGCTTGAACCTCACTAGCAGCAATTCTGCTATATAATCTTTTCCTGAAATATATTTTGAAACGGAGAAGTGAAAATAAAAGAAGTAAAAATGCAGGTTATTTAGATTACGCTGCATTTCTTTCCACACAAAAGGAACTAACAACTCCGATCTGCAACCTCTGTTATAATATTACTTAAAAATAAAAGAATTCAAATTAAGTGGGCTGATCAAAATGAATTATTAAAATGAATAAAAATTAAATTAAAGTGTATTAAATTTTAATCATTTAAAATACTACAACTGAATTTAAGTATTAAAAAAAATCACTAATGCATAGAATGAAAAACTAAGGAAACACTTTATTTTACAGTGTACTTGTTACATGTTACATTTCCTTAATTTAGTAAATTATGCATAATTATAAGCATCATACCTTACCAAATCCAACACTATCCCTAAAGTTATAGTACTTAATTGTATTATTACACTTATACAACCACACCTTAAAATAAACCGTAACAAATAATTATTCCATTACCAATAAATAATAAAACTCTAATAAAACTCCACATCTTAGGAATAATCCACTTAATTTTCATCCAAATATTTATTTGACACCGATTTAAAAACAATATTTGGTACATCATAAAAAGCAATGTTATATGCAACCATGTTCACAACATCTATAATAAGAGTCTATGTCATATTGCACTGTATCAGTTTTTACCAGTCATCCAGACAATGGCAACATCATATTTGAAATGCGTCCTAAGGGCCCATGTTGTTTAAAATCAATAACCGTTCTACATTTGACCACGGAAATATGTGCTCTCTAGCCAAAGTACACAAGAAACGCAGATGCAAAAGGTTGTTAAAAATGACTTATCACACGATTTTCATAAGCGTTTTCAAAGGAAGAGAAAAACGTGTGGTGTGACTGAACTACATGTCTTTCAGTAGCGAGAGCAGTCAGTGTGTTTAAGCACTTGTGAAACAGCAGCTGCAAACCAACTGACACGACATCAAAGTCCATCATCTCTCCTCAGAGTTCATTTTTACACTTGCAAATAATGTGAACAGGCTTCGCTCAGTCAGCCCTAGTGTCTCAAGTTTCAAGGAGATGATGCAAGTATTCACTTCCTCTGTCAGTAGTGCTTTCCCTCGGGAGGTGTTGCAACCATCACCTCCTTACCTCCAAAGTCCCAGTAGGCAGTCATGTGGAAGGCCATGTTGGACAGCACCACCAGATACTCACACAGTGCAAAGAATGTGTAAACTGCCATAGAGACACAAAGGAAATGATTATTATTTTAATTAAAGGAATAATTAGGCTCAGTTTGTTCACAATGACGCCAGCCAGGATGTAGATGATATAGATGTAGAGGAAGATTTTAGATTGTAGATTTTAGCATTAAGTGTAACATTAAATCACTTGCTGACCAATTGATGCCCTGGAGTGAATGGGTGCCGTCAGTCATTAATCCACAAATAATCAGCACAACTCCAGTACATCTGTTAATATCTTGTTAAGTGTGTTTTGAATTTGCTTTCCAACTTCTTAAGATGTTAACAGGTGAACTGGAGTTACCGTACTGTTTTTATCAGCTGTTTGAGCACTTTCATTCTGACGGCACCCATTACCTGCAGAGGTTCCGCTGGAGAGCAAATGATGTTAAATTTCACCAAATCTGTTCTAATGAAAAACAAACTCATCTACATCTAGTATGGCCTAAGTGTGAGTGCATCAAAACCTATTTTTGGGTACAATATAAAAAAGGGATATTTAATAAAGATTGTATTTAACAAAGGAAAACATCAACATAAAGCCTAAAATTTAATAATGATGATTACAAATATATACCATCACTCAAAGGTTAGAGATCAGTATTTTTTTAAATTAATTAATATAAATTAATACTTTTATTCAGCAAGTATGTATTAATTTTATTGAAAACAATTTAAATTGTTACAGAAAATGTATTAATAACTTCAAATAAACATTATTCTTTTCACTTAAAGAAACTATCTAATAACTATCATGTTTTTCCAATTGTTTTCAACAATTGTCATAATAAGAAATTTTTCAAGTCAGTATATTAGAATGATTTCTGAAAGATCATGTGACTCTGAAAATTAAATAATGATGCTGAAAAATTCACTAAATGGAATAAACCAAATTTTAAAACAAATTCAAATATATATATATATAAACAGTTAATTTAATTTATAATACTGTTTCATAGTGCAGTCAAACAATTAATCCTATCCAAAACAAAACAAAAAAATATTTACATAATATATGTATGTGAACTGTGTATATTTATTATTATGTATATATAAACACACACAAATGCATGTATATATTTCAGAAAAATATGTTTACATATTAAACATGTTTATATAATACAAATTAAATAAAAATAGACATGTAAATATTTTCATCAATATTTAGTCTTTATAAATATTATGCATATTATTATGAATATTATTTTTACTGTATTTTTGATCAAATTAAAACACTGTTAACATAACCCAAACTTGTCAAAATACTGGTTTGAAACAATATGAAGGCTATTAAATAATGCCAATTTTTTGGAGTGAACTACCTCTTTAAGAGAAGTTATCATTTGTGGTCAATCTAACTATTAACTACAACTTTTGCCGCCATAAACTCCCAATTACTGTTTAGTTTAGGAATATTGGGTAGAATTAAGGATAGTAATGCAGAATTATAATCACTTATAAACAGCCAACATGCTAATCATAGGCATGTTAATAAGCAACTAGTTAATATTGATGACTGGTCCCTATACTAAAGTGTTAGCAAGTTAGCGAACATGTTAAGCATGTAAAATCATCAACAGGAACAAATGTTGAGTGGAACAAGGGTGGGGTGAATGACAGAGAGCGGCGAAGACGTTGCACTCACTTCCTGCTTCACAGTATGTGTTGTGCCGCTTGTAGAAGTAAAGAGCCAACAGACAGCAGAAACCGTTGAAGAGGAAGAGGCGGAGCTTATGGCGGTATGACATCATCTCCTGCTGTCGAACAGGGTTTGGGTAGATGCAGCAGAGAAAGAGAGAAGAAAGATGAGAAAAAGGAGAAAGAAGACACACAATGTCATCAGTTCTCTTCTGCAACACGATGTGGGGCAAGCAGGTGGGAGCGAGGTTCTGTGAAAGCACAGCAACCACTTCCCCCAAAGCACACAAACCCAGCTGTACTTTCACAGCAATAGAAATAAAAAGCTACACTGCGGTCTCAGACACGTCAACTCCCATGATTCTCACCAAGCAGCACAAGCAACACCTTTTATTAGAGCTGTGCTCATGGTGTTGAGATCACTGGGGTGTTAAAAATATGTCTGAATAATAATATATCAGCTGAAGCTAAAAATGGTCATACATGACAGTTTCGTCCAATCAGAAAAGAGCTTGCATGTATGGATTGTTTAAAGGCTAAACTAATCCGTCCAAGTTGATTTGACACAGGCCTACTTTATAACTTTAAAAAAAAATATATGTTTGTTACAGTATGAATGAAATCCAGGCAAACTAATATTACTGCCATTCAAGTGAGGTATGTATATTTGGATGCATTATATTTAAAAATAAATAAATAATGATAATCAACAGCTGAACAGTCCAAAAAAAGTACTGGATACAATTTAAATAAATAAACACCACATTTTCATTATATATCATTACAGGGCTTACAATATAACTGATTATTTTCTATTTTTATTCATGAAAATTTCCAGCTAGGGCAGGGCTATAGTTATAGTTTTAATGCATGAAAGATGTGATGAGAGATTGGCTTATACTGCCCTCTGCTGGTCTGTTTTAACAGTTGTTTGCATGACCAGCATCCAGAGAGAAGTCCTTACCTCTGTACTGAGGGAATACTTGTTAATCAAGGCCCACAGTCTGCAGGTGAATATCATGTGGAACAGAGAGCTCCCCATAAACATGATGAAGCCGGTCTTATGGACACCTGTAGAACACATGTACACACAGAAGCATTAAGAACCATGTACAAAATGCTTGTTTTGCAGTTACATAATATGATGTTAATGCAATAAATACATTTTTAGAAAACCAGGAAAGAAAAAAGAAAATTACAACATGAAACGTTTTTGCGTAGTAACATATTCTTGATAATTTATCCATGCTTAATAATTGTGTATTGTTGTAAAGAAAATTATCCCGCTCAAACACAACCATGTTTATTTATTTTAAATGTATATATTTAAATGTTGATATGATTCAAAAGTTTTTTTTATTAAATGAATAAAATATTACAGTAAATATATTTATAATGATTAAAAAAATTATATTATAAACAAACAACGTTCCTTGAGTTTTCAATTAATAACAAAAGTAATACAATTAAAAAAATAATAAGATCAGCATATTAAAATGATTTCTGAAGGACCATGTGACACTAAAGACTAAAAATTCAGCGTTGCCAGCACAGGAATACATTTCATTAAAATATATGCAGGTTTTCCTAAAACATAAAATAATTATTTTAAACAGCAATAATCCTTGAAAATATTCCTGTATTTTTATCCAATTAATGCAGTCTGGGTGAGTTTAAGAGGCTCAAAATTACAAAAAACAAACACCCCAACTTTCATATAGTAGCGTACTTTACATCACCTTAACAATATTAATACTAGTATAATGCATGCTTTAAAGTTTATTTTTTTTCATTTTCAATTTAAGTGATAATTAATATTTTTTTGCATTAGAGTAAATTTAACTACAGTACACCACTGGGATTAAGTTTGCTTTAAAGGAAAAAAAGTCTTATTGAGAAAGAAATATCACAGGTTAAAAAAGTGTTTGAAAGCATATTTACGCCAGTAACACACACGTCATATTTAACTAATCAATAAAAATAAAATATAAAAAACACATTTAAGCGATCCAGCAAGTGCATTCGCGTGCTGGTTCAAACATGACTCAGGGCTTTGGTCCAAAAAGGCACTTACTGTAGGCTTCATTGGAGGAGACGTAGGTGAGCAGAAGCAGCCCTACATTTTCACTTAAAGCTAAGAGGAATGTGAGAAAACACAGAAGCTGATCTTGGAACCTCCTGGAAAAGCGTCCGCGGTAAAACCTCCAATACGCTGCTGCTACCAGGAAGCGTGGCGCAGAATGCAGGCCGATGCTGAAACGCCAGATGTAGCGCTCCGGGGTCAGACTGATGGCTGCGCTGATGGATGGGAGGTAGTTAGGAACCTGTAAAGGATTTTTAAAAGATCTTTATTACAACGTGACTACAGCTTTTGTACAGGAAAGTATATTAACAGATCTTTTCAAAGAATTAATAAACTGACAAAAAAAGTCAAAATATTAATGCTGACAAAATAACACATGCTATCGTCACACATTCCAAACAATTTCTTTACAATTTGCATGATAATTATCAAGGTTGTGATACAGTTTCATTACAACAAATACGCACACACACACACACAGACACAGTTGTAGCTAAACTGAATAAATGCAGAAACATTTTGACTGATGAAACCTGAAGACACATGATTGCAATAATGTATGGTTTTTTGAAAAGTGTTTGTAGTATATAAATAGAACATTATTATCAACAGGAAAATGTTGTAAAAATATTATATATATAAATATTATATAGAATACAAATGATTGGTAATGGTAAATTGGTAAATAATTGAGGCAATTTCAAAGTCAGAAATAATTACAATAACATCAACTTGTCATTTAGCTAATTATTGCATTGTAATATTTATTTAAACAAGAAAACTTGACATTCATTTACATTTTATATATATATATATATATATATAATACAATTTTGAGGCCTCCTCATTTCGTAACACTACTGATATGTTCTTTACCTTCTTTATATCTACACATAGGTTTTAGGGGAAAGAAGAGACAACGTTATACCCAAAAGTGATGTGAGTCTAGCAAAAAGCGGGTTTTTAGTCTCACCAGGCAGTGTGTGTAGGTCGAGTCGTTGTAGTGGTAGAGCAGAGCCAGCACGATACAGGCGACGAGGCCGAGCAGAGGCAGACACACTGTGATCACCGCTAACCGGGTGAAAGGCACACGGATGAGAGGCTTGTCTCGATCCACAGATCCGTACGGGACCTGTTGCATCTTCCCTCAGCCAATTAGCTTTACCGCTCAGACGCGTCTGTCAACATCTAACGTTACAGATCGACGCTACGCGGCCCATAGCAAGGGCAGTGATTTGGTGACAGCATCTCTAAACTTCATGTCTGATAATTAGCCCAAGCTCAAGTTGCGTGGCCCTAGATTATGACTTGACTTACGTTACATGCTCAGTGACTGTTCGCTCACCTCCGGCTCTCTGTGCGGTTTAATAGTAACGGTAGACGACCTCTGAATTGAGTGATTTTCAAGTCAGTACCGGTATATAAGCAGTTAATAATTCCATTCAGTCAAAATTTTTAAATGTCTAGATTTTCCGACTGTTATTCTGGAAGTGAGAGTACACATCAGGAACACTTCCGGTTTTGTCGAGCAAGTAGATTTCAAAATAAAAGTCCTGCTACTCGCCATCCTTTTTTCCCTTCATTTCAGGAGTATTATTAGTAATATATCTGCGCATTAAATATAGATTATCATATACGGATTATGAACACTGACAAGCTGTACAATATAAATTTCTAGACCAAATCCAATGTAAAAAAACGACTTTTATTCATCATACAGAGCTTTTTCGTGTATGTTTCACTGATTACATATTTAGGGAATGTAGACCATTCCTTAAGGGGAAATTATCTTTACATCGTCTACATTATGTGCCCCTCTCACAGGACTGTGTACAATTAAGCTCCGATTCATTCAGGTTTGGTAAGTGTGTGTGTTTTATATATACATATACATATATATAGAAAAAAAACACACACTTTCGTCAGCGAAACAAAAAACAGACCATCAGGTTCACATCAAATCCACAGTGATATGACAGTCTTAATAATGCAACATGAACAAAAACCAACCACACTGACATGATTTAAAAAAAAAATGTATTGCTAACATCCCATCACATTGCTTCCAGTCAGTACAACAAATCACACGACTGTTTATGTCAACCTGAAGCATCGCTGTCTATTAAAAATGGGCCCTCGATTTGTGTTAAATACAACCAAAAATGTTTCTTTTGAAGAAAAAAACAAAACATGAGGGACTCGTCCACTGCCCTGTCTTTGAAATGACAAAACAAAAAAATCCATTCTGCCCTCTCTCTTGCTCCAAATAACACTCTCAAAGTTGGTTCCCGGAGAGAGGACTAAAGAAAGCATCTGCAAAGTCTGTAGACAGGCAAGAGGTGGGTGTGGGAATGTTAAAGTATACATGTCAGGGTCTCTTAGCCCAGTCTACTAGAGATGTTCTCCATCCCTCTTCCACAGCGTTCATCATTCCTCCCGATTCCCACACTTCCTACAGGAGGAGACAGTCATGAGTCACTGTCCGAGCCGTTGCTGCTGTCCCGACTGATCTCGATCTGCAGCGAGGGGAGGTTGTCCAGCCGGCTTTTCTTCATCTTGTTGGACTGCTGCTCCTTCTGCTTGATCATTGCTCCCCACATCTTCTGCAGTTGAGAATCATCCTCTTCATCGTCATCATCCCCGTCAGATTCCTCGTCATTGCGACGCCTTACTCCTGCTGAGGAAGACGCTCGGGAAGAAGCCTTGTCATCATCTCTATCGTCCCTATGAGATGGGCCGAGACGGCTCCACAAGCCTCCTGAAAACAACAATTACTATTAATATTAGAAAAAAGTGACAAAAAAGTGAAGAGAACTAAAAAAGCAATGACTCCAACTAGGCTTGGGCGGTATCCAAATTTTGATACCGTCATACCGCCTCCCTATTTTCCCCCGGTATACGGTATTACCGTTAATAGAAAAAAAAAAAAATGACGTAAGACTCGTCACCAAACTGTTGGCTTGTGGCCAAACCGTTCAGAAACTGAATACCAAACACTAATTCTGAAACAATAATAAAATAACATGCACATAATATTAACAAATTTTATTAGCAACAAATAAAAATGCAAATACAACAGTCAAACAGAATTAAATTAACATAAACATCCAAGAACAGTTTT
>JAUCMT010000051.1:9612812-9629605 GCA_032357475.1 Enteromius thamalakanensis
GATTGTTATAAATAAAACAGTTTGTTCAGTTCAGTTGTGTTATAATCATTGTGTCAAGTATAATAGTAAAAAAATATCGGTTATGAATATCGGTTATCGGGCGCGTAAACAAGCAAATAATTGGTATCGGTATTGGTAATTAAAAAATCTATATTGGTCGATCACTAATACTAGTGTATAAAATTAAAATGTTAAATAACTGATTTCTATTTTTAATATATTTTAAAATAATATATCTTTATGACGGCAAAGCAGAATTTTTATTTTTATGTTTTTTTTTTTCATTCTAGTATGCCAGAAGAAGTTTTTCTTACCAAGAGTTACTTAAAATGCCTTTCATGCCACCATAGTTTGGATTCCCATACTTCATGTAGTACCGACTCCTCCTGGCTGCACCCAACTCCTTTTTGTCCTCTGATGAAAAGTAACAGCCAAAACTGTTAAATTTGTTTCACTTTATTACTGCAATCATTGCTGAAGTATGTTTCTCACCCTGAGTGGCGAAGCGTAAGAACAGCTTGTTGCCTTTGAAGGGCTTGACTGTGGGTCGGAAATCATTCCGGAGAATAGACTCTCGCTCTGCTTGTGAAAGCAGGCTTGTCTGGGATGAAATACAAGATATGCCAAAATAAACAATAATAATAAAAACACAAAATATCAGAATAAGCATTAATGTTACCAGTTTACCTCTGCAGTTTCCTGTGGTTTCTTTTCGGTCTCTTCCTCAATGTCGCTAGCTTTACCCTCACTGCCATCACTGCTCCTGCTCTTATCTGCTTTCACCACTTCATCTTCATCATCATCCTTATCATCTACCTCGCCTTCCTCCTCCTCCTCCTCATCTTCATCATCATCATCAGAGCCACGGTTTCGCCGAGCTGAGCAGCAATAATGTGACAGTTTTGTTTATTTTAAGGTTACACAGTAAAAAAACAGAACTTGCATAATGAGAAGACAGACCTTTCTGTGGCTGGTCTGAAAGTTCAGATGGTTTTGAGCTGTCTGTGTTCGTGACCTCTTTTTTGTCTGGCATCCGACTCAAGTTAATGAGAGCTCTGGTTGAAGTGATGTCGTCTAGCCACACCACGTTGCCTGGGAACAGTGTGATTTGACTATGAGCACCACAATCCAGCTTAAACAAAACTTTTCCTGTTTCCAATTCAGATTTGTATGCCTTCAATGTATAATTATGACAGTGTGGTCATTTCATGGAGGCTGTACTTACAGGAAGTGTCATCTATCCACTCAATGTGGGCAGGTGGATACTCTTTAAAGTAGCCAAAAACATCCTGAGTGCTCATGTCATCAACTCCACTCATGTGTAGGGCTTCGAGACGTGCTTTTGGGATCGCTAAAGAGAGATTTTAAGACATGTTAAAGACATAATTCACTAAAAATGAACTGTGAGTCATCATTTACTCAGCCTAACATCATTCCAAACCTATGTGGATAATACAGGAAGAGTAAACGTAACATAATAATACATAAAAAAAGCGGGACATGGTTATTCACAGGTTATTTAAAGTGCCGTTAAGCCTTTTCATATATGCTCTTTAATGCAGTGTGTCGTGTAGTTGTATGTGAACAAACTATCTGCAAAGTTGCGACGCAGACACTGCACGATACAAAGTTATTGTCTATCAAAAAACAGAGTCGGCTCACATTCACCTAAATGAGTCGTCAGCAATTTGAATCTTTTCTGTTACGGCCACACGTAACAAAGTAACATATTTGCATAATGTCCGCCCACGTTCTACATCGCGAACAACTTGCCCCGCGCACAAACAGTACAATTTACACGTTTTGTTTTCCGACACACGCTGTAATCATAAAAGACTGCGCCATCTGACCAATCACAGCAGTGAGGGCTCACCGAGAGGCGGGGTTTAGACAGACTGATTCTTCGAACGGCTTTACACGTGTCCTTTACAAATCATTTAGAAATAGAGTAAAATTAAATCTATTTGTGGAGAAAACTAAAGTGTTTATTGACCTTGCATACATGTAAACCTGTTTTAAGAGACTCATAAAGTAACATTAGCCACCTTTAAAATGGCATAATAGGGGCACTTTAAGATGTGAGGGATTCCTCAAAAGCGGAGGCAGATGAACATGAGAATTGCAGTACAGGTTTATGGGACTAAACAATCAGAGACAAGTCTGACGTATTCGCTGGAAAAGCCTAGTCATGACATTTTGTTTAAACATTACAAGGTCAAAGCACTTTTTTAATAAAAATTAAACATGGATAAAATACTTATAATATGATCTATAATATACATTTAGACATTAAACAAGGTGAAGACATTGCCGTGTAGGAATTCTTACCTTTCTTCAGCACATCCCGGTCTAAAACAACATTTCTCTGAGCCAGATTTTCTTCTGCGCGAAAATGAAATCTTCTTGCTCGCTTCTCCTTTTTCTCAATGGCCTCCTGAACACGTACAAACGTTGTGAACAACAGGTACATTTGCAGACCGTCTGATATATTTACACAACCAGCTGTCACTTACCTTAGACGTGACATCGATTCCAGTGATAAAGGTACCAGCCTTATTTTCATAACGTCTGCTGGTGTCCTGTGGAAATAGTTTTAATCATACAGATATCCATGTGAGCAATAAATAAAGCACAGGCTTTACACTAACGTTAGTCAGTCTGAAATTCAAGGTGATCTCCTTTTCTCCACGATACAGCTTTATGGAATCATACTACACCAGAATCATTTCAGTTATTAACCAATTAGTGTAGAATTTAATAATGCGCCAAATAAAAAGTCTGTTTAGTAATAGGAAACTTGGGCCAGAGATTTTACATCACTTTCCAAGATCCTCCGAAACAACACACATCCCTACACATTAAGCAAATGTAATATAACCCTTCATAAGGCTATTACCATAACCTGATCAAAAGCAGAAACACTGCTGCGATTAACATAGCACCGCATCTGCTTCATCAGTGAACGGCTTACTGTACTACGCGAGCCCGTGGTTTGAAAGAGGCCTTCGGACTAACTCACCGGTAACAGCTCCTTTAAACTTCGGCGAACAGGGATGGACTCCAGCTCCAGCTCTCCCTCCTCCACCTCCATGGGCTCCGCTTCCCGGGCATCTCGATCCGAGTCTGATTCTGAATCTGACTCTGACCGATCGGACGCGCTTTCGGACTTCACCGACACCCGCAGGCTGCGCACCGCCGCCATGATCACTCACTAAAATGAGCTAGCGGCTAGCGGCTAACTATCAGTGAAGTGAACGGAGCCTCGCACTAACTGTGCTAACACTGCTCTAGTTCCTCGCGACACACACACCGCCCAGGAGATGGTCTGCTAGATTGTGACCCGCCCTCTTTGACTAAAGATTATGCATTTACTAACATTCATGTTTAGGATGTAATTTGTGATGCGTAGAGAAAGAATCATAATACCATTAAAGCGCAAAATCGGTTTAATTATCTTTAAATGTTACTTAAAATAATTTATCGCCTAAACTAAATTACGAACTACATCATGTAAATTAAGTTTACAAGACATTTTTACTGGCAGACTTACTTTTATATTAAAAGCCCAAAAACCTTAGAGACAAAACATTCATTTTAAAATAAAAATATTTTTTTTAGGAAGGCTTACTTGATTTTATTCTCATCTTCTTCTCATTATTCTCCTGAAAATATAATTTATTTCTAAGACAATGCTACATTTTTATTAGCCACTACTCTAGTCTTCGTTGTCACATGTCACTGTGACATTTAAAAATAATTTTTTATTCAAAATAGAAATATTTTCTAACAGTAATAATAATGTAAGTCTTTAATATCAATCTTTATCCATATAAAATATCCTTGCTGAATGAAAGTAGCTTATTAATTTCTTTAAACAAAAAAAGAAAAAACATTTTATGATCCCAAACCTTTGAATATATTGTAACACAAAACGTCTATGTTAAATAAACGCATTTCTTTTTTAACTTTTTATTTATTTAAGAAATTCAGAAAGAATTATCACAGGACCCCAAAAATATTAAGCAACACAACTGTTTCCAACATTGATTATAAATCAGCTTATTAGAATGATTTTTGAAGGTTCATATGACACTGAAGACTAAGTTATGATGCTGAAAATTACACTTAGCATCACAGAAATACATTATATTTAAAGTGTATTAAAATAAAAAAAACTGTTATTTTAAATCACTACTATATTTTACAAAATCACAGTTTAAAAAACATAAAAACATCTTACTGATCCCAAACGTTTGAAGGGTTTATTTCATGAAATTCACGCAGATATTAGAGAAGTATTACTCTGGTTCTGGCTTACAAATAGAACAAAGACTTTAAAATACAATATTTTATTTAACAAAATCAACATTGCCTTACAGAAACCTTTACACAGCAGTACAATCATAGAGAAATAAATTAATACAGCTCTTTCTCTTAAGCAATTTATACTATAAGGAAACAAAAAATAATTTTTTACCAAAGACCAGAATGGAGGTGTCCCTCTAAAAGTGCCACATTTTCACACATTTCAGCCGTTTGTGACAATAAAGGTTTATTCACCTGCGTTTCAATCCATGAATATACACAATAAATATATACACATAAGAGTGATTTCAAGTTTTATTCTAATAATATATATATTGTAAATTTAAATTGTAAGGGGACACAGTAGAATCTGAAAGCATCTCCAAACTATGCCTGATTTTAGGGCAGATTTTGAGGAAATGCACAAGCGTGAGAGTTACAGAGGAACGCAAAGTTGTGCTAGACTACTTTATTGTTTTTGACCACCCTAGTGCATTTTAGATTTGTTATGAAATGAATTTGTGCAATGATATCCTTCTGTGGCTAGTTTCATAAAAGCTTTTACAGTTTTTTTTACTCATTTACGCAAGTTTTAAAATACTGTGGAATGTTTCAGGTGCTGGGAACTTTGTTAATTAAAATAAACTGTGTTTTTGTGAGGATATCTAAGATATTGGATTATTTTATTGGTTTATTTTTACAGTGAAAGGCTTCAAAATGTGCAAAATCAATTAACGTGCCACGTCAGTACCAGCTGAACACCTGCAGGAACTAGAGGAGATGCTAACTGTGTGCTTGTTCCTGTGATGTTCAGATTGGAGCACAGGCTTGAGCGATGGGTCCCTTCTTCCTTTTTCTCCTTCTCTGTCCCGACAGTGTTTGATCTTCGGTGCTGATCCATTGCTTTTCTGATTAAATGGAGAGTTTATGGCAAATACCAAATAAGAAAAAGTCTTTAGACAAGAACATAACTTAATAAGAATCTACGATTATAAGTGATTTTAATGAGGGATTGTGTTACAAATAATCATTATCCATCACTTTTTTTTCATCAGTAAATTATTAAAATGCTTGGCATTTTTATTGTGACTTTATATCCTTAAAATACCTTCTGTGGCAACAACTCTCAGTCTTAGAACAAGCCGTAAGTTGTGGATTCTTGGCTTTTTATTTTGCTCTTACAATGTGTAAAAGACACTATGTTCTTTTTATATGGATATATGATATAATAAGTGACACCCTTTCATATAATTGGAATCCAACTATTTTTTCTCCCTCAATTCTTAACTCATATTCCTCTCTCTTGGTCTATCTTTGCGTTATTTACTGCAAAAAAATATTTTTAATGTAGGAAAACACCAGATATTTTTTTCCTGTCAAAATCACAAAAATGTTTTTTAAAATGTTATAAATCAGGTTTTTAAACTCTGGACACTAGAGCTGCAAAATATTCTACAGAGTCAATGATAAAGTTTAGGTCCATGAAATAAAAGTTTTTAGATTTTATAAGAACCTATATTATTTTATACATAATGCTTACTTATCAATTTTTATATCCATTATTTTGAACTGAAGACACACTCACTTCAAAACCACACACCTTCATTTAAGAGACATCAAGACAATTCTAAACAAGTAAATGAAATATAAGATGTACATTATATATGTCCATTATAGCATATCTTTTCTTAATGGATAAAATATTATATATCTAAAGAAAATAGTTAACATCAATGGCTCTTAAATGTATCTAATCACAGAATAAATATCTTTTCAGATATATAATAAAAAGCTGTATTTACTATTTAGGAAAGATGCCCCTCATAATGAAGATCAACAAATTTGTGGGATGAAAAAAACATTTCATGAATAACTTACAATGGTTCTGGTCATCTTTGACATTCCCTTTGCTAATGTCCCTGTGAAATGAGAGTTCACAATTACCATTCAATTGTTAACCTACATTAATCAACACACACACATACAGTGATAGAGAATAAAAGAGCAAGTCTTACAGCAGCAGACTGGCTCAATCTGTCAAAACGGAACTTCAGGTTGGATCTGGGTGAGGTTTTATTCCTAAAATCTTTTAATAGAAAGATATGCAAGAACACCTTACTTACTGGGCTGTGCATCTTTAATTCAAATTTTGAATGTGGGGGAAGTCTCTCAAATACCTGTCGGACTGCGGCACATAATCACAGGCGTTCCTGAGCTCTGTCCCTCGGTGCTCAGAGAGCCAAAGACAGGAGAGAGACTGGGAGAAATCTGAAGGCTGCCCTGAAGATATGAGAGAACAGACTTAACATGCGCACATCTTATCACAACATTACTGAAGGTGAAGGCACTTTTACGTACAGGCTCTTTCTCCTCCAGGATCTCTTGGTCTCCTGCAGCACTGCTGAAACTGCTGGTGCTGGAGGAGGAACGAGAGATATCTGGTCTTTCACTGACCTCTTTCAGCTTGAGAGATGCCCTGTGGAAACACACGAAGAAAAAGAAAGTATTATTAGCCATTGATAGTCCAGATGTGTTAAGTACCAGTGGCGAAACAAACCATTTACCTCTCATTGCAGATGATCTCTGGAGAGCTAGGATTGGATGATGTCTCCGATCTCACTTCTTGTGAGAGATGACCGCTGTCTAGACTTCTTTGATCAATTAGGACACTAAAATGACAGACAAACCAAACAAATAGAAAGCACAATAGATTATATGATAGCTGCTAGCTGGAACATATACAATATTGACTAGAAATGTAATGCAATCAAAGCTATCATAACTCAGAATGGCATATATATACTGATTACAGATCTGTATTTTTTGTGTATTTGTCGGACCTGCGTGTGTGGCGCTCTTGCTGTCCGTCCATACTGGTGTGCAGCCGTGGGAACAGACCTGAGCGTCTCTTCACGGGACTCTTCAGAGGAGACTTGGCACTTGATGTCACTGGAGACTAAAAATATAAGTCATGTGCAGGGTTAAGGATACAAATCGAATAATATCAAAGAAAGGACAAAGCCGTTACACTCTGTGGCTGTTACCACACTAACTAGGCCATTTAGATGCAGTTTATTTGTGTATCTGTGTTGTGAGCATAATAAGATGCTCACAGAGTTCTTGGCAGCCTCAGTGTTGCTGTGTGTCAGGCTGACCCCGCTCAGGCTGGTGGGTACGCCTCCTCCCGCCGAAGAGCAGCGGCCGTGTTTCTGCGAGCCCACCATCGCCTCCATAGAGTGACTGCGCACGCGCATCGCCCGCTAACAGAGACAAAAACACATTAAAAGGATAGTCCATCCATTTTAGCCAGCCGCATGTGAATATGACGGCTAATCTTTTTGATGTTAGACCTTAATAGTCTCCAGTATTCCTCCATGTGCTCCGTTTTCCATCCTCTCTTCATCTGCGCTGAGGGGATGACCCAGCATTGTCTGTGTGTGCTTGTGTAACTCATTATGAAGGTTATCTAGCAGTTCTGTTCGTGTTCTCTCCTATTTCACAAACACAAAACATTATCACACATTCTGTTGATCTTACCGTTCATAAATCTGAACCAAATGAGGTACAGTATCATTAAAAAAATATTTGGGGTCAGAAATAAAATTGAAATTAATACTTTTATGTAGCAAGTATGCTTTAAATTGATCAAATGCGACAGAAATGACATTTTTGTTACAAAAATGAAGTTTTAGTAAACTATTAAATAATCCTTAACTATTTTAAATGATAATATTTTTAGTGCGGTCAAGCAATTAATCTTTCACATTTTTTTTTTTTATTATATTTGTGTGTACTGCGTATATTTGTTGTGTATATATAAATACACACATAGAGTATATATTTAGCATTTGCATTTATTTACATGTTTGTATTTATATAATTTATATTATATATGAATATATTTTATACATAGCCTATTTTTCTTAAATATATATATATATATATATATATATACACACACACAATAAATATACAAAGCACACAGATATACTATGTAAACAAACACTTTTATTTTGGATACGATTTTGACAGCACTGAATATTATTTTATTATTGATCCAATAAATTCAGCCTTAGTGAATGGTTTTTGTGCAGTGTACAAACTAAACGAATCGCTTATTTTCCCTTCTAGTTCTTGTAATGCACCCTATTTATTCATGTTTTATATTTAAGGCCTCTTTGCTTGAAAAGAGTTATCATGTTTGATTTACAATCTAATGTGATTAGGAAAAGCCAAGAAGCTAGTCTCCGAAACCCCCAAAACAACATAAGGGTTAACCATTCAAAGACTGCGGCGAAGCAGAATCTTATCAGGCTTTATCTCTTCATTTGTAAATGAAGACTTTATTACGGTAACAAACGATGCTGTATTGTTTCCTCACCTCGAGCTTGGCAAATCGGCTTGACCTGTAGCATGCCAGCTCTGCATTGATCAGCTTGGTCAGCAGAAACTCTCTGAATTCTGGACCCTAAGAGAGAATACAATGACACGGCAAATATAAGAAAGATGCAAGAACAGCCTTAAAAGACAATGACGTGACAAAATCTTTAACAAGCAGATGTGACCTTCAGAAAAAACAATAATCTGACAGCAAACTGGCTGCCCTGCAGAATATCATTTTCTTTATCAGTTTTTGCTTTGATTTCCCGTAAAAATATGGCAATATTCATAAAACAAGCAAAGATATTCAACTTTCTTGTTTTAATCACACCCTCAACTACAATCTGTCTGTTAGATATAATCTTAAAAAAAATTATTCGTATCTTACGCAAATGTTCTCCAAGCAAACTAGCATTTTTAAGGATGTTGAGATACTCTTAATAGAAAAAAAGACAAATATACTAATATAAAATAATGCAGTGTTGAAGCTGTGGTGCACTTAATTACCTTTTTGAAGACGGGTGGACTGGGAAGCGGAGGGCCGAACTGCGGCACATCTTCACGTGCTGTGACAGACACCTGCACCATATCATTACAATTCAGCTTACAGTTCAAATGACCACAAATACTTTCCATAATCTGCAAACACTTTCAGTAGCCACATTATTTTCTGCTCCAACATTTTAGGAAAGAAATGATGGCAAACCTTGTATGTGGTGTCATCTGTTCCAGGGTTTTCCACTTGAACTAGAATAAAGGCATGGAGGAAATTGGAAGCGATCATGTCAGGCACAAAAGGTGTGGGCCCCTCTTGAAAAACTGCAGCCACGATGTCATTCCCAATGTGACGCTTCCTTTGGACCTATTTGTAGTCAAATATCAAGACCAACTGTCAGCATGCCAATTGCACCAATTGTGTTGGAATTGAGTATATTTTGATCATAGTGAGCACCTGCTGTGCGTCTCCCTCAGTATAGGGTAATTTGGTGGAGATGTGAAACATGAGTTCCTGTCCTCTGAACACAGTGTAGACCGACTGAGACCCTGTCTGACCATGAGACACGTCCAAACCACCTCGAAACCTAAATATAAGACACAAAATGGAAATACAAGTGTTTACTGATGAAACAGCATGACTTTAAATTAAGGGTTGTGAGTAGAGAAATCTAATTCTGGTGTTTTATATGAGTCATTCTACAGAATTGCACCAAAGTCAGTGTTGGAAATGTGTTTTTCCAAAGAAAAATGTTCTAATATTATATTTTCATATTAATTCAATTACAAAGGTTATGATTACCTATTAATATATTTTTTGCTATTTTATAGTTTGTTTTTTTTAGAGGTAAACCAATAACAATTACTAATTGAACAATATTTCAAGTGTAATTTATGTAATTTGTTGTATTTCAAATCCAATTTTTCGTTGTAAAAGGCAAAGAAATTGAACATACACATTTCAAAAACTATCATAACATCTTAGTTTATAATTCAGTATACTTTATTTTTGACAAATCCTCCTATGTTTCTGCAGTGACAGTAATGGTTACACATTAAAATAGATAACTGCAAGAATTTGCATAACTGTACTAACATTTTCCCCCCAATTATGAGGCTCATTTGTTTCTGTTTGTCACCTACCAAAACAATTATGACGTTTAGGTAGTGACAATTCTATGGGATAACACACACAAAAAAAAACATAAAATAAAACGAAACAAAGATGTCACTAACGAGAGTTTTAGATACTTAACGAGCACATGGTTAGCTACTGTAGCACAGTTCTGAACAGTGGTACACAACAGTGGTAAATGTTATGGAATAACTCACCAAAAAAGTTACTTAATTGAAGGAAAAAGGTATTTGGTAGTGATGTTTCTTAAAAAGTTACACACACATTTTATAAATATGTCCTGATCATAAATGTAGGAGTGCAGTTAAAAACATTCTAAGCCAATGGAACGAAACATACAGTGTTTTAGTAGCAACATCTTTTTTTTTTACATAAAGTTTGATAATTCATAAAAGAAAATGTAAAATAAATATATATATATATATATATATATATATATATTTTTTTTTATGTTTTTAAATACAACACTTTATTTAATATATTTTTTAAAAATGTTTTTTGGCCCATACATGTATGTTTACACATCCTAAAAAAATTTTTTTTTACCCTTTAAAGTCCTGCAGCTCTACACAGTCTCCCAAAACTCGGAGGAACTCTGTAAACGCGGGACTTTCAACATTGTTCCCAAACAACTCCTCCTCTGAAGTCTGTGGGCATCAGAGAGCATCAGATGATATCAGTGAACGGTAAATGTTGAAGAAAACAGCAGGAGGGGAAGGAAAGATAACAGGAAATAACAGATAAAAATACGGTACACATTCAGTAACAGCTTATTGATTTATTGCTTTTTAGTGTCCTGGAGAACCTCAGTCTGGCAGTCTTTGATCTAATGGCTAGTGAACTGCACACATTCAACATCCATTTCCTCACCTGCCCAATGTTTTGGTAGACGACACCAAATTTGAACGTGTTGTTTAACTCATGCTCATCATAATTCACTATTAATTGAGAGCCCTGCAATAAAAAAATATGAAAGACAGTTTTTATCTTGTAAACCATCTCGCTACTGACTGAAATACTTTCTTCAATAAACAAGCTGCCAAAAGAGATACAGTGCATTGCAAAACAAACTGGTAATTTATTTATATATAATGGGCTTATATCTGACACATTAATATCATCTTATCTAGAAGCAAGTGTGTTAATGAAATATGCAAATACCCTCACATACTTTAAATAAACTAATCTGAGGGATAAACAACATGTAATAAAAGAAATAAATCACTTTAATTCGAAACATATAGTGGCTCCAAAAGTATTTTGTCTTCATTTTAAACAGCATATCTGTTTATTTATTTATTATTTTAAAACCCAACAACAATTGTGCCAAAAAATATTAAACAAAATCCAACTGCAAAAGCATTGTGGGAATGATAAGAAGTAATAAAAATAAAAATAAATCAGTGTTTCTTTATAAACGACTGTTTAAATATTTAAGCAAATATTTTTTTATGCATTCATGTATTTAAAAATAGAGAAAAATAATACTATTCTGAAATATTATGCCATTAAAATAATTGCTTTCTAGGTTCAATAAATCTGAAAATAATTTAGTATTTTTTCAGCAGCGATTGCTTCAGTTTTCAATGTCACATGATCCTTTATTAATCCAGTATGCTGATTTGGTGTCTATGAAATATTTCTTCTTATTATACATGTTAAAAAAACAGCTTTGCTCCTTAATATTTTTTTTTTTAGAAATGAATAATGCATTTTCTAAGGTTCTATGTTGAATAAGAGGTTTAAATAACTGCATGTATTTGAAATAGAAACATAAATGTGTATTTATAAATGTCTTTACACTCATGATTTGAGTCAAATTAAAATATAAATTTTGTTGAAAAAACAAAGGATTCCCTAAACTTTGGAACAGTAGTGTATATAATATAATATTGTTTATAATTATATTACAACATTAATTCTGAAATTATTAATTGTACTCACCTTTGGGTACAGCACAGGACTAAACCTCAGACCCACAATGTCTTCACATAGTAGCTATAGTGGAAAAAACCATCACAAACAGCCATTTATTTAATAAACAGTAAGATTAGTTATGGTTCACTCAATTAAATATTTAAAGATGTCTTAACATATATTTTTATAATTATATATATATATATATATATATATATATATAATTATTTTTTTATATATATTTTTTTTCACATTGTGTTACTTGTTTTCATACCAAAAACGCTCACACAACACAAAGTGTTTTCCATCTTCTATCTGACCCCTAGAAATAAATAGCCTGTTTTTTTCTGCTTTCCCTCTAAAAAACACCACATTTGCATGCAAAATGTGAAGCTCCACTCTGACACAGGCTGTGGGTCTACTGTCATATCCAATATATATTTTTAAATAAAATATACTTTGACCTCCACGATCCTTCAATAACAGCCTCTTTGCAAAGCTGCATTACATGAGGCAGTCCACAAAACAGTGGGGTGAGAAGAATCAACAAACAAGTACTTGAATATTTGGATATACATAATGAAAGAAAAAATAAAATACTGCACATACACATGAGTCTAGCCTTAAGAATGGCAGATGAAATACTGGTAAATAACTGTTTACACTTAAAATTATTATTTTTTTGCTAATCAGCAAGACTTAAGGGTCTTTCAAGGCGTTTTTAAGTGGTTAAAGCCCAAGAACCATCTCTGCAGGGCACATTCATTACCTTTGCTAACTGAGGGACACTGGGGAGTTCAGTCAAGCCTGCCAAAGAGATCCTGTCGTAGATTGTCTTTGATGGAGTCCTAAGCAAGGGAAAATTTGATAGAAAAATGCAATCAAACGGTTCAAAACGTGCCAATCATGTAATTACACATAAGAGATGGAAAGGGCTGTTATTACCTGAGAATGATGTGCAGGTACTCTTGCTCCTTCACCTCCTCGTGTCTGAGGGACAGTACAAGGTTGCCATGGTTACTGGCCGTGCAGTAGAAGTTCAGATGTTCCTGAGACCGGCAGATAAGAGAAAGCGCTTTATAATTGCGAACGAATCCATCGGCAGCATCAAGAACACTGCCTTAAATTACACAGACAGCTGATTATCTGCGCTCTGAAAGTACAAAGTGACCTGTGAGTGATCTGTTAAAAATGATCTTAGACAAATATTCGCCAAAAGCCTTTGTCTGACGGTACATTCAAGTATAATAGCCCCATTCTGATGTGGATTGGTTTTACCAAACATAATTCTCACCCTGCCCAGAAAGTGCTTGCGATACGCGCGGATGGCATAATTGCTCTCCAGTCTGTAGCCAAACTGTCCTGAATTGCTTCCTTCTCCATCTTCCTCATCACAGATGCCATTCTCCCAGTTTGGGATGGCAGCAGAGGGGTCGGGGTCTTCTATCCAGTAACCCCCGAACTGAGGCAGGATAATCTGAGGGTATGGCTCACCCCGCTGCAACACCTTTAAAGAGGCATCAAACAATTAGAACCAAATCCAATCAACTGTTTTTATTACAGTAACAGATTTGGATTACTGTACCTCCTCTATCCGTGGGTATGGAATGTAATCATCCTGCAGGGGTAAAAAGCAAAAAAAAGATAACGCTGTAAATGGACATTTTCACGTTGCCTTTAGAAAGAGGTTTGTGCATTGACAGGAAGAGTGTTTTTGAGGCATATGTTACGCATGCAATCACATTTTAGAAATGACATGCAGTCCACACAATGCTTCACAGTCATGCTTACAAAAGACATTTTACGTGGCTGTCTGGACAATCTGAATGAACACATGCATTTGAGGGGAGGGTTATTTCTCTAGTGGTTATTTTGCTTTAGCCATGCTTAATCCAGCACTTGCTTTGGAAACTGTATGTATAAAATTCGGTCCAAATGTCTGAGCCCAAGTGAAAATGCTTATATTCAGCATTTGTCTAATTTAATACATATGAGCATAATAATTTATTCAAAAATTAATTTAAGAATGTTTTAGTTTTAGTATGTCCCCTTTTTGCCTCAACGGCACTTGAATAACACAGAATCTAAACTTTTGTTGTTGTTGTTTATTGTTCTCGAAATTCTAAAACTTTCTTTAAAAACCCAGGTTTAAATTGGACTTTCTGAGTATTTTCAGAAATTTGGACCCACTTTACCATATATATTGTTGCATAGAAGACAAATGACAACCTCATGCAATTAAAATACTTCAAGTTCGAAATAGCACTGATCTACAAGCACTGATCTAGTTAAATTTTTTCAAACCCTCTGACCTTTAATCTTTGTGGCCTCATTTCCTCCACTTCAGAAACCTGCTAAAGTGTCAGGGTCAAAATGTCAGATTTAGCACTAAGTAGCTACTCTAGCTGACAGCTGACTATCCAAGAAAAAAAAAGGTAAGATAATATTGTGAATATTTATGACTATATATGTATGTATATATGTATGAATATATATGTGCGTATATATATATATATATGAATAAAGGCTTTCTCTTCTTACCTCCATCTTGTCCAACGTGTCAAAGAACTGAGTAGACTGTTGAAAAAGAAATACAGAGGTTAATATTTTGGCTTACCTATAGTTTACAATTATAGTAGACAATTTGTTATATTCATACAACTGCTTTGTAGCTGCTGATCTTACAGAATGCCAAAGGATCTTGCCTGACCAACCAAGGTAGTCTGGCAATCTTGTTATAAATATTTATCAAACAAACAAACAAACAAACAAAAAACCTCCAAAAAGAAAATTTTGAGGTTCCTCAGGGTTCTGTATTGGGACCCTTAAAGTTTAACATAAACAGCATGAAATAGTGTCACTATGTGACTATTGCACACTTAGTGCATTTTTCAGAAACTCTTCCATTCTTATAAAATGTGATGAGCATGTTGAGAGTTTTCTTTTTCTTTCTACCTTCCCTGAGGAGCATACAGGTACAGACTACCTCAGGGATGATGTCTGAAGTCATGGTCTACTGAGTAAGCAGGGCACATCCCCAGCTACAGGTTTGTGCTAGGGTCTTATCTCCAGAAAAGAGAGAAGAAAGACGGTTTTATCTGTGTGAACCAAATGTGTCAATAATTGCACTTTATAATAAACTATTTATGAAATATTATCTGGAGGCTTGACACGATGCCTCAATTTGCTTTTTGCAGCTGTAAGCTCTCTTTGCAAATCTTATTTCAGTGCTGATTCATAACAGGCCCTGAGAAACAGACATGCCACTCACCTTCATGGCGGGAGGGGCGGTTCTGGGGGGAGAAGGGGGACAGTCTGCCAGGGGTACATTGGAGATGGTCAGCAACTCCTGCTTCCTGCAACACAGTGATATCATCACCGTCATTCGACCCTTAAAATAACATTAAAGCAACAAATATAGCTACAAATGTACTGAAATACAGGAAATTGCAGTTTCCCTTATCTATGATTTATGTCTACTAAGCTTAAAGGCGCACTCATATTCTTTTCAGCATGAATGTTTACATTTAAAAAAATAATGCATTTATTGATTGATTGATTGATTGGTGAACCAGGTTAAATCGACTGATTTTGAATTTTTTCAGTGTGGCATCAGTAGCTAAAAACTGTCTCTAAATGTCAGTATAATAGCGAAACATAAAAAAGATACTATAAGTGCACTTCTAAAAGCTGACTATTAAATTTCATATGGTCATCTGCAGTGTCGTCTTCACACAGAGAGGATCCTCGCTGAAAGCATTTCTATTGCCTCAGTCTCATTTCACTCCTCAGGAATGTACCTCTCCCATTTGACCCTCATATGATTTCAAGATCATCAATAAAAAATGGGCTAAAGATGGGCAATCTGTTCTTTAAATGAGTTCTCAGGACAGGAGGCTGACAGGTTGAGGATCTAGAGGCTCCTGCTCAAAATTAATTTTCCTTCGCTTTCCACCTCCCTCTTCAGAAGTGAAGTACGGACAGAGCAACAGAGAGAAAGGGGGAGCATGGGGGAGGTTAGAGACAGAAATGAACAAGGCTCTAAAAATACCCACCCAATCCTTCATAAGCTCTCTGTAAATAGATCCCATAAATCCATCAATATATTCGTATTAGGGAGCAAGTGACATATCGTTCATTATGCTTGACAAGGTATTTCGGTCACATACTCAACACTAACCAAAAGAATCCAGTCTGCATGTACATATACACACAAAATCTTCAGCTCATATTTGGACCAAAAAACCCAAAACAAAACAAAAAACAGAAATATACTCAATAAATGGCACCAAACCAAGTAAACAACACATTCTGACCAGGAGAATTATCTTCACACCTCTGGAGGGATGTGAACAGCTTATTGTCACATTGTCTGTCATTTTAGTCAACATGAAAACACCTTTCCTGGAAATCTCAGCGGGAGTGATTGTGGGTAATTTCACATAAGATGCTTTTGTACATCAAAATAATCAATCTAACATCAAGTTTGGATCTATCTATCTATCTATCTATCTATCTATCTATCTATCTATCTATCTATCTATCTATCTATCTATCTATC
>JAUCMT010000051.1:9629705-9645687 GCA_032357475.1 Enteromius thamalakanensis
TATCTATCTATCTATCTATCTATCTATCTATCTATCTATCTATCTATCTATCTATCGTTCTATCGTTCTATCGTTCTGTCATTTTATCTATCCTTTCATCCATCCATCCATCTATCCATCCAATGTTTATATAAAATCTATAGAAAAAATACTTGAACCCACTGAAAAACATAGTGAATTTGCTAGTAATAAATAGTAAATAATAGTAATAAATATTAATTCTGAAATCAGGATGTAATAAATTTTGCTATACTTTTATCAAATAAGATGTCCAAGTGAGTATCATGTACAGCACTGACACAAAAACCGGCTGCTACACAACACTGAACGATATGTTTACACTAATCCTTATCAAACATTACTACTATTAACTATATTACTAATAAAATCATAAAGCTATAATTCATCAAAAATCACTAAGCACAACTAGCTCATCAAGTGTGCGGAACATGTAGGCCTAGCATAAATTGAGTACAAGTCCTCCAAAACATTTCCCTGGAGTTTCAATTTCCAGCCAAACTTTGTGTGACAGAACCCAAAAAGTAATCCATGCACAGCAGTGTTGCATGGAGTACAAACTTAAATAATGCATGAATGCACTGACCTCGCTCACACACACACACACACACACACAAAAACACATCTCTCTCCACCACATACAGACATATACGACCCACAATGACATTCACCCACCACTGGCTGTCTGTCTCCGCCAACCTCCGTCTCTCACATCGCTTGCGTGAACGGTGGAGGAGTCCGATAAGAGCGGCGGCAGCACGGACACCTGCTCTCCGACAGCGCACTCTAGACCTCAACTCAGACATGGTCTCAGTCCTAGTCCTCAGTTCCTCATCACATCACACCGATCCTAAATCTGCATCGTCACAATCTCCAAAGATGAGGTGCCGTCCTTGTCTGCACAGACTGTGTGTGTGGATCCTTCCCCGTGAATACCTCTCATTCTCTCTCTCTCTTGCTCACTCTCTCTCTATCACCCTCCCTCTCAAATGGCATTTTACTTTGACACCTTATTCTCGATTAAGGAGCTTTCATTGCTTAACCTCTGCTCTTCTGCTATTTTTCACAGACATTTCCACCATATATCTGTCTTTTCTCACCACATGTATATGATCAGATATGCAGCGTTCTGTTTTTGTCTTGCACCTTTATATCATTCATGTCTCGGAAACCCACAGTATGGAATTATTGCTATTCCAGCTCTTTTCTTCCATTTGATACAGCGATTACATGGAGTCTGTGTGGATTGTGGTCTTGCCTTGTAGGCACATTTTTATCTGTGACAAGACTCTAAGTCTTGTTAATGTCAAGTTAACCTTTCTAAATATTTCAAAAGTACCAAAATACCAACTATTAACTGACATTCCTTTATATAACATTCATATATATATTAAAAAGCATCCTAACTCAAAGAACATTCAATATAATTTATAAAAAGTTACATTCACGCATCAAAAATGCATATTGAAGCTGTGTTGCTTAAGATTCTTCAAACAGAAATTCATAAGGAGATTTTCAAGGGCTTTGTTTACACTCACTGCAATTATAAACCCATTTTCATCATTTAATTTCACCTGCTGTGCAAATCCGCTCCTACTTGTTATGATTTCGGCCGGAATGAGAGATGGTGCATGTGAGCGAAACGCTTCCGGAACATAAAGAGCATTAAATGCTTTAGGGGATTTGCTAGCTGAAGGCAATTATCGCCGTGTGCGCAGGACAACACTGGTGTATCTCTCTATGATGAGGCATTCAGACTCATCAAGAGCTGTGTGTCACAGACTAATGACTGCCAGACAAACACGCCAATACAACGAAATATAGTCTGCAAATCAGCTCATTTCAAAAACAGACTCATGGCATGCAGTGATGATTTGAACATCCTGTACGTGGTGGCATGATAGTGAATCAGACAATGGTGCTATTCAGTAAAACCAGATTTCAGTTGTTTGATGTGAGCCACCAGACAGTGCTGATGGTAAAGAGCGGCTCTCACATGCAGGGGTAACACACTGTGTTGAGGTAGGTGACAGACGCTGAGGTGGGGATGTGTTAGACGAGGGATTTTGGTGGAGATGGAGGTGGTATTCTCCCGTGAGCAAATCATAAAATATAGCAGTTGTTATAGGCTTAGGTGTCATCGGGATGGATTTCAGATTGCAGTTACAATAAGCAACTTTCCATACATAACACAGTCTGAGGAGTCACAGGAGGTTTGCACCATTTCCACTGACATATATTTGTTTAGTATTGAACTTGCTTGATCTGTGCATATTTCTCTCCCAATTAAGATGAGATGAAGAGAAAGCAGTAGCATGGTTAAAACATCTTAATAATAATATTAAAAAACACAACTTTTTACTTCACAACATGTTAATTGATGGACTGGAGTGGAGTGATATTGGAGATTATTGTCATTCTGACGGCACCCATAAACGCTCTAATGCTAAATTTCTCTGTAAACAAACAAATTCATCTACATCTTAGATGAGCTGAGGGTTAGTACATTTTCAGCATTACAGTAATAAAAATTTTTGGTTGAAGTATTCCGTTAATCATCATGGTAATATAAGCAATGTTTTTTAACAGCTACTATTAAACTTACATGCTTTCTTTTTGTTTGTAAGAATGTATACATTATTATTGGCGGCGCTATAGCCCCGTCAGAAACTTGCTGAGCCCCAGCACAGCCGGCCCAAGGATTTCCAAAAGAATTTCCTGTTTTTTTTACTTTCAGTATGACTCTTATTAACACTGAAAAATAAACATTAAAAAGCTTAAAAAGTGCCTAATATGTGACTTATAAACAATTTATATTATGAGGAAGGGGTCAAGCATCTCAAGCAAGCAAATGCAGACCTCTACTACAATGTTAATCATTTTAATTAGGCCTATAATAGAATACAATAAGAAAAAAGTAATCTAATAATAGTAATATAGGTCTAAAAATAAGAAGAATTTAGAAGGCCTACCTTAATTGGAAATGCTAAATCCTCTTAATATTGTGAGTTGTTATGCTTATCTCTGGTTATTATAACACAATACCATGCTTATCAGTGGGGAGGTTGGACCTGCAGGCATGTTGTGTAGAATTAGTTTTATGAATTGTAAAAAAACCCCATCTTTCTCTCTTTTCTAGGCTATATTTGTTAAATTACATTACATTGTAAGTGTCATATTTGGCATTAGTGTGACTTTTGTGGCAGTAGCTGTGTTACTTCCTGCCTTTTAAATGCATTTAAATTCATATTTTTCAAATCAACCATAATGAGAAATGAATCAAACTGACACTCTCTTATATTTTGTGCGATTGGCTGTTCCCTGCAGATTTCTCCCCTTCAGGTGCACACGCTCCAGAATTAATCATAAACTCTGGCTTAAACCCTGAGGTGACAGAGCATGTTTATAGCAAGCATTGTGAGTCTACTGAACTTGATTTAAACCGGCTTGGATTTGTAGAGATGTGTCAATTTGAAACCCTCTTTGAAACTCAAGAGTTTGTTCAAACAGCTTTGAGGTTGAGGAGCCATGATAACTGACAGCTGATGGGCAGGAAGATACACGACCAGTGCCGTGTGCTTAGTATTCAAGGCCACTGGTCTGCCGGGTGCACACGTGCTGGGAGGACTGGCCCCCTGCTGTTTTCATGCCTGGTACACGCATGCAGTCACTGATAAGACCTTGGAGACAGAGCACATAGACACTTGATTCTGAAACGTGACAGCGACAGAGATTTGAGTAGGTAAATATCTGAAGTCTACAGGTTTCTGTCTGCCCTTCTCTTCTCAGCAGGGAGGCCACAAAGACTGGCGTTGGCTTTCTAGTGCAGTTGATACACAGTCTTCCCTTTTCTCACTGCTTCTTTTCATTAAAACCCCAGACATACTGCTCTAGCACAAGCACCAAGGCTAAAGGCATAAGGCAGATCTAGAAGTCTCTCTCTATGTTGCTTTTTAAGTGTGTTTGTGTGCACGTGCCCTCTATTATGACTCGAGTACCAAAACATATTCAATTCATCAGCTCGGTACCAACAGGCAGCTGTGTTCCCAGAGGCAACATACAATTTGATATTTCATCATATATGGCTAAACGCATCAATTTGACCCTTCATGACCATTAAAAATGGACCAAGAAACATAACTCTATTGATAATTATACTGGCATTCCTTTCAGTAACTACAGAGAGTATAAAAATATTTTTATCGAAATGGCTGAAATATAAATAAAATTACTAGCAAAATTATTTTATGATTCAGCGCTGCTCCCACATTGACATTGTGTGGGTAACTATGACAAACACATTCATAAACTTCAAATTTGATCTGAAAACAGTATGCATTGAGGCGATATAGCCAAATGTTCACCTTGGTAAGCTCTTCATCAAATTCATTCATGCTTTATTAAAAAAACTTTTTATCACTGCATGATCTGTATCAATATTAGTGAAAATTCTAATAAACCATAAAGGACTAGTTTGCAAAAGTGTTTTTTTTTATAATCTATAATCTTAAAGGGTTAGTTCACCCAAACATGAAAATAAGCCTGTATTTTACTTACCTTCAAAGCCATCTTGGTTTATGGGACTTTCTTCTTTCAAACAAATCCAATCAGAGCTACATTAAAAACTACCCTCCAAACCTTTCCATGGGTTTTTTCTGTATGGAGTTCAGAAGATGTAAAATAAAGTACATGCATCAGTGATAAAACCTTCCTCACATGGCTTTGGGGGTGAATAAAGTCCTCATTTAGCAAATCCATGCATTTTAGTATGATAAATATCCACATTTCGAACATAAGAAACACTTTTTTCTCATTTGGGTTGACTGTGGCACTCGGAAGCAGTCCTGGCAGATGATGTAGGATGTCAGCATTGCGTGATTACTGACAAACATGAAGAAAGAACAAAACAAAACGCTAGTCATGAATTAGATGCACAAACCGAGGATTTGTGAAAGTAAATGTGGGAGGATTTTCAATACAAGCCAAAAGAAGAATGGATTTCTTTGGCTGAAAGTAATGAAACGTTTTGTTTTGCTCCTATGTTTACGTCATCCACCTGAACATCTTCCGGTTACCTCAGTCATTGGAAGTGAGAAAAACATTTAAAATATTCAGTGTGAGGGATATTTTAATACAGATACACTCACTTCATTTCACGCCTTCCGAATAGTATATAACTCAGATTGAATTCATCTGAAAAAAGAATACACATAGGGGGCTTTGAAGGTGAGTAAAAGATCGCTTTAATGTAAATTGTCAAGTCAGTCAGACTAACAGATCCAATAACAAAACAAACAAACAAAATATATACATATATTGGGGAAGACAATTTGACCAACTTTCTAACTCGTTTAGAAAGTTAAGTTAAGAATTAAGAATTAAGTTAGAGCTAAGAATTTTGGCTATCAACCAACTTAACACAAAATTAAGTTTAAATATATTTAGACTAGCAATATTTTTATTATTTTAGTTGTTCACCAGAACATATTGAAGTTATATATTGAACATGGACTTAAAGTGCCCACTCTGAGAAAGGTTACTGGAAAGTTTAAGGATCTTTGCAGATCTTTATTATGCACCTCCCCCTTTTGCAAGGGACCGAAAGTAATTGGACAGCACGGACAGTTGGCGACTATTCCGTCATTTCTACATTTATTAAGCAGGTAAAAAGTCTGAGTGTACCATTCGTATTTGAAAGCTGTTGCTCTGAACCCAGATCATGCGTTCAAAGAAGCTTTACATGCAAGTGAAACAGAAACAGGCTTCAAAAACACAACAAATACATCAAGAACAAGACTTCACCACAAGGTGCAAACAAAGCTAGATTAGACTTTGCAAAAAACATCTAAAAAAAAAGCCAGACCACTTCTGAGAAAGCAATCTTTGGATGGCTGAAATTAAGATCAACCTATAACAGAATGGCATGAAGAAAAGTATGAAGAAGGCTTGGAAAAGCCCAAGATTCAAAGCACATTATCTGTAAAATATGGCTTTCAGTGAGTTACTGGTGTTAATTGATGACGGGGCAGAAGACGAAAGAAGCAGGATGAATTTAGTCAAATGCAGCTTGATGCATGTTAACTGGGAGGTGCTTCATAGTATAAATAGACCCCAAAACGGGTCATTGTCACGTAGTTTGACTCAACTTGTTTCGGGAGGAGTGTACGAAGGTAATTATTACGATCACCACCTCACCAATTTCCCAATTATGTTATCTTCCAATCAGACTCCCGGCTCACCTTATAAATATGCCAAACCTCTAACAATCCTCATCTTGATTTTGTAACCCTCTGCCTCCCCTAAACCTCCTTGTTTCCCGGAGGGAGCACTCAGGGTTAGGAAACAGCCATATGCCTCCTTCCTCCCCGAGTCTTTAGGGCTATCCACCCTAGGGCTCGGCTGCCCTCTTAACTCTGATTAAACAAGCTTTGCCTTGTTATAATTGCCAACAAGCATGAACTCGTGAAATACAGCAAATGAAACTCTGGAGTTTTTAAAGGCAAAAAAGTGGAATATTCTGCAATGGCTGAATCAATTTCAACCTGACTAAGAATGCATTTCACCTGCTGAAGACAAAACCAAAGGCAGAAAGACCCACAAACAAACAAGTCAGCTGCAACAAAGGCCAGGCAAAGCATCCCAAAGCAGAAAAACCTGACTTTGACGATGTCTATGATTTATTACCTTCAAAGGATCTCAACAAAATATTAAAAATTAACATTTTATTTATGATTATATTTATTTGTCCAATTAAAAATGAGCCCTGTAAAAAATGTAATTCCTAAGCATTTGATGTTAGGTTTTTGTTCAACCCCTTGAATTAAAGCTTCGTTTTAAATCTATTCTAGTGGCATAAAGAGCCAAATATATGACTATTGTGTCAGTGTCCAAACATATAAGACCCTAACTGCAAACTGTCTGTGTTGTATGACAACACTGTATTTAATACTGTAGTCTTTTTGGTCAGCACAACCCATTACGTGCTGTACCACCACACTTCCATCTGTTCACTCACTCTCCTGACCTTTTCTCTCATCTTTACCTCCGTCTTTCTATCTGCTCTTTCAGTCTCTGTTGCACCGTCTCTGTCCCCCCACTGCTCTGATGTTCACTGTCCTGCTTTGATCCTCAGCCGGGAGGAAAGAAATGTTCTCTGTACAAATCTCACAGTTAAAATAGGGTGCATCTTCTGTCAAAAATTAGTCTGTGAGTCTCCTAAAGGTAAGGAGTTGAACTTGACGTGGTCATCCCATATGAGAAGCGGAAACATAGCTGTACAATGATTGAAAGAGATCAATAAGAACAGCAAAAAGGCATAAAAACAGAGGACAGCAGATCAGGAGGTAAAAGAAAGAAGAAAATACATGCGTCACAATATCAACCGACAGTGTTTCTGTGAACACAATAGCTCCTAATTGAAACGCTGTTCATTTACATCAGCCGTCTGTGTCAGAGGCTGGGATGCTACACTGCACATCCTTCTGTCAGGAAGTGCACAATGTGTGTCCTGATAAACATGTCACTCGACTTTAATGGTTCTATGACACACAGAGAGTAAGAATCGAATCATACACAGATGTTGAAATGCTTTAAATGTATAAATACAGAAGAGAGAAAGCAGTAAATCCAAATATTTGTATATTTTTAAAAGGTTTTTACATTTATAATAATTTAACATACATATTTTTACATTGTACTTATATATTAACAAAAAACACCTACATGTAATTACATTTGTAATAAGTTCTGTAATTACATTTCTAATTATGCCATTGACCCATCTCTTACATCTTAACCCACAGCACCTACCCATACCACCAAGCCTGTCCCTAACCTTACCCCTATCCCTCCTCAATAGCAGCAAAAGTGTTTCGCAATATTATATGAAGACAGTAAGCCCTTTTTTCTGATGTAAGAACATAGTAGTTAAGGCCACCTAATATACATATATATATATATATTTTTTTTTATTATTATTTGTTCAGATAAAACTGCATTCAACCCTAAATTCAGTACACTATAATGTGATGGAAGGCCCTCTAGTGGTAATATTTCAATTCACTAGATTTAATGACACACTGAGAATATGTGAATATTTGTTGATTTAATTTGTATATTTATTTTTTGCATAGTGTAAGAAGCATAATTTCAATGATGCAGAAACAATATGAATATCTGTAATGACACACTTCTCATAGAAACATTTAGTTAGTATAGTTGAATAATGGTTCTTGATTTTAGTTATTTTTCGCATGATGCTTATAATGCTTAACACTTGTCGTGTGCTAAAAATGTAAAAAATGACCAGCCTTTTAAAAAACTGCCACTAAATCTCACATTATGCAATATTTTGCAATAAAATTGCATTATAAGAAATTTATTAGACTGGTCATTTTTGACCGGGAAAAAATTATGAGGGTTAAAATATGTTGCATAAATTATTTCATAGTATTTTTTCATACTATATAGACTATGCCCTTATTGTAGCCAATGGGTATTTACATGACCAACAAAGGAAATATGCAGTTTAAATATTCAGTGTGCTGAGGGCAAAATCCACTCAGAATTGTTTAGAGCTGATCAGTTAAATAATGTGGATGGACACTGGCTCCCTAGAGGCTGTGGTGCATGTAAAACCAATGCTAATGCCATCAATCTGTTGGGTTTACATTTAACTCCTATGATATAGAGAGCACTGCTGAGCAGAGATGGCTAGCAACTGATTACATGCAATCTGAAATACATAATCAGATTCCAAAAAACACACACTTGTTATTAGATTAAATTGCATTTTAAAACACACACTGTAAAAATAAAATCTGTAAAATTTACGGTAAAAAACTGGCGGCTGAGATTGCTGGAATGTGACTATAAAAATACAGTAACAATGTTTTAGGTTTTACGGGTTCAAGTTAGATTTACAGTTAAATATGAAATACACTGATAAGCCCCAAATGCCGGTGCTGATGAAAAAAGTCACCTGATGAACCAAAGCCCATCACATGTAGCTTTAAAATATAAACATATATAGAAGGTGCTCAGAATCATTCACACGAACACTAAACAAACACCATCATGGTGACTCATTAAACTGAAATATATGCAATAAACATTCATTTAAAAACATTACACACAGCCCTAATAAACATCACTGATTAGAAACAACTAAGAAGAAACAGAATTATATTAAAGAAAATTTTAACAAAATTTAAAATGCAATGCAAGGAATTCTGCGAATGCCAGTTTACAGTTGTCCCTGTAAATTTTACAGGAATTTACCGTTAACTTACAGGTTTTTCCTGTAGCATTATCACAGTTTTTTACTGTTAAAATAACAGCCATTTATACGGTGCACGCAATTAAACAGAAGTTACTTTGTTATTGATTACATATTGACACAACAGCAATAAATTATTCATAATTGATTGATTCTTTCTAATCCCTTTTTTCCATCTTTTAAAATTACTTTGTAAAATAGATACCAGTCATTAGTCAGAGGTACAAATTTACAAAAGATCATTTCAAGTTTAAAAAGTGCTAAAAAAAAAAAGCTTTGCCAGTGTCTCCACCATCAGGCCATCCAAGACGTAGATTAATTTGTTTCTTAATCGGAACAGATTTGGAGAAATTTAGCATCCCATCTTTGGTGAATCTGTTCTGATGAAGAAACAAACTCATCTGCATCTATAGCCAGCAAATTTTCATTTCTGAGTGAACTATTTCATCAAAAACATAACAGTCTAGAGTCACAAACAAGTAGCTGTAATTGGAATTAGTTCACATGTTAAATTCAGCACCTTAATTGATGACGAGGACCGTGCTATAAACCGGTGTGAATTTCTAAACTGGTCTAAGCTGTTAAAGCTAGCTAGTTAAGAAGCCTAATGAACCGGCAACTAAAAAAAACATTTACTGACCAGTCATGATGGTCTTTTTAGCAGAGCATGGCTCAGTTTGTGATTACTTTGATTGCTTTTCTTTTATAACACAGTTTTGTGACATGAAAATGAGATTTCTCAGCAGGAACTGTCATTACGGCTCTTCCTTTTTCACAAACTGATTTTGATTTGTTGCTGTCTTTAGCCTAACTGCCTCCAGGAGAAATGAGCTTCAATCTTAATAGGGCCAAATGAAACCGAGGTGTAGAGGGAATAAAACTTAACTAGATCACAATCACACACACAATGTTTATGTGCTTGTGAACATAACAGTGCTGGATGAGTTTTTAATGTTATGAATGCAACATTAAACAAATCCTAACAATTAATTGTTTTCTTCCAAAATCAAGTTCTTGTTTTAGTTTATAAGCAGTGGAGTTGTGTAACTGTTTTTCTTTTCCCCACTGTGAGAGGATCTCAATCTTCCAGCTATGCATTTATTTTTCATCAGACGAGAAGGACTCCTGTAGGGCATGATGGAGAAATGGACAGACAGAGAAAGGAAAAGGATGAGTGAGCAGTGATGTGGAAGAGGCTCTGTCTACTAAAGACCAGCAGTCAAAAAATGAATAAAGTGTCAAGTGCACTAAAAGTGAGGATGAACTCAGTTTGAATACCAGCGGCTCAGTAAACACACTTAAAGCACAGAATAAACTCTAAGCTTTATTTTTTTATAATTATGTTTATATTGCAACCTAATATTTAGCGATTCCTGGTTAAATCTTATTTTAATTAAGAATAAGGAATAGTTCTGACAGGAATCTCTACACACACTCTAATTGGTTCGTTCAGTTCTATGTTCCCAGCCAATCATTACCATATACCTATAAAACCAGGACGTATTCAAAATTATGCCCCTGCCTCCCCAGCACCACCTGTTTAGATCCGCTATGGGGAAACTCCCTCTATCTAGGAGCAGCATGTTTGTTTTTAATTTTATAATCTGAAGCCAGTTGTAGCATCATAGCATATCTGATCTATCACCAACCAAATACATTGTTTACATTAATATGTGATAATGAAAGTTTTACAATCCCTTCCAAGAGTTGTCATGACTGCAATTAATTAAAATCCACATTCAGCTTCAACTTTAAAACAAATACCTTGTATCATTATATAATATGTTGACGGTAGTCACTGACTTCCATAGTATGAAAAGAAATAGCAATGGCTATCATCAATTCTTTGGTTATCAAATTATATTCTTTTGTTTTCAGCAAAAGAAATAAATTCATACAAATGTGTGTAAATCTTAACAGAAATGTAATTTTAGGGGGAACTATTACTGTATGTGTAATTTATTTCTTTTTTTTGTAAAAAATTACATTGAAATTACATTGTATAGTAAATATTTTATTAATAGATTATCTATAGGCTGCATTATAGCGATATAGCCTTAAGTAATAATATTTATATAGAAAAGTGATAAAAAAGGAAATATTTTAGGCAAAACACTGGGAGAAAACATTAGTATTAGTAGTATCATAAATGATCATAAATATAATAATAGTACAATTATAAATTTAAAATATATTTTTATATTAATATTACAAATACATATTTTGTATTATTGTTTTCTGATTTGTTTTCCAGCATTGTCTTAGGAATATTTCTAATTCACAATTGTTAAATAAAATAATATTATAAATAAAAAGATAATTAACCTGCGTTACTAAAAACTGCATTCTCAAATGTGTGCCGTCCAAAAACGACACCCTCAAAATGAAGAGGAACCAGCTACATTGTCTATTCCTGATGGCTATGGTGAGGAAGCCGTTCCTGGACTGGATTTGCAAAGAAAGCAGAAAGAACCAGAGCGTGTGACAAGCTTTACGGTGAGTAACGGATTATACTTTCAACAGTGCAAACTGAGCTGAACGACACCCAAATAAACACCAGAGGCACTGAGCCACTTACTCAAACTGTCAGCTTATGTAATACTTCTATAATCCTCTAAAAATTACTTGCATTGAATACTTCCTATCCTCCTTGTGCAATCAAAGCAAAGCCACATTGTATAAACACCACCTATAGTGCTGTACATAGACAATCGCAATCTGAATGCATCACCTGACACAAGCCTCTATTCATCTATACAGCCCAAAACAAGAGTTTGCTCCCACGCAAAAACATGAGAAACGCTTCTTTTATGCATTATGCTTCAGGAAGAACTACTATAAGTAACGTCATACGGAAACTTCATTTCACGCATTTCATCTGCTATAGCTTCAAAATCCATCACAAACATGAAGATTTGAAATGAAGTCAATGAGGAGCTGAACTCACCAGAGTCTCCGAGGCATTTTGAAGATAACGTACAGGTCTTTTCTATTTAATGAGTCTCCAGTTCTCACCAACAGTTGAAATAATCAGAACGAGAAGCACACACTTGCTACACGATTGCACAACCGTACTCTTAGGGTTTAGATGCTCCGCAAGTACAAAGCATTACACTTTATCATGAGCGAGCAAAAGAGAGAAAGAGATAGAGGTGGGGAGGGGGGTTTGAATCCTCCCAGACACCCTAGTAGCCCTGTCTGCTTTGTTCACTCATTTTGATTATGCGCCACACACACACACACACACACAGATATGTCAGCAGGTTTGGGGAAGAAGCAATAAATGGACTGATGCAACATACATTACACAAACCACCGTGAGCTTCTGAATAAGTTATAGGCATCAAAGGTTGAATACTTTAATATTTAATATGCGAAATGAGACAATAAATCATGAGCAAAACTAACATCAAGACACAGACACAGACACACACTGCTACACTAAAGCCTCCTATCAGGGAGCAGATCTGTCATGCACGTCAAGTGGTCTCCGACTTACTTCATGTGTCAAATACACTTACGAGTGTCTGTATTAATATAAAGTGAATGACAGGCACGTCATGACAAAGGTTCAAAAATAGGAAAAGAGAAAGCATTTCAACACTGAAAAAAAGAAACAGTTTCTCTTAGTAATATAATTAACCAAAGTAAAGAAATATGAATGATCTACCTTTAAGATGCATAATGCATACATAATTCAAAGAAAGAAAAAAAGGAAATATTTTGAGAGGGACATATATTGAAAAAATGTCCCTTTTTTTTAACATTTGCATACATTGTATTTAAAATAATATTTAATTATAATAATGACAACAACAATTGTTATTACGATTACTATTATTATGTAAAACGTTTTCTTTTCCTTTTTTATTTTTATGATTTGTATTCATTGTAATATAGTACAACAACAATAATAATAATTATAATTATAATATTATAATATTGTTGTTTTGTTGCGGTTGTAAATAAAAATAATAAGCAGAAATAATGATGATGATACTGATGATGGTAACAACAACAACAACAACAATTATTATTATTATTATTTATCTGAAAATATGTCCTTTTATGTCCTTTTTATATTTTTATTTACAACAACAATAATTATTATTATCATTTTTATTGTAAATAAAAAATAAAACATGCAAAGGAGTAAACAAATAAAATGTAAAAATTGTATTCTCAAAACACATGCCGTTAATACACTACAGCATAACTGACAGACCTGTCAGCACCGAGGTTCAAAAATACACACATCACACCTACTTAAGGTGGTAAAATTATATTGACACTGCATTTGACCTTCAAATGTTGCCACGTGTGTTAAAATTCACTTGCAAATCGAAGCATAGACAGCAAACAGCTTGTAAACTAGCTAATATCACTCTTTATTTTAAGACCCATTAAACAATGCCTCAGCAACCAAGTCCTGTTTGCATCCGTTTACTCATGGCTGTGGTGTTTTGTGTCGCTGTTTCAACAGAATGCAATACATACTGGTTTTCTTGTCAGCGTAGCGTGTTTTAATGGCACTTGCATGCACGTAAACACAAACAGGCTAATGCATGTGGTCTGCGTTGCATAAGCGCAAACTTCCCCGTCTTGCCAGGTTTGATGTGTGAAACATATGCGTGTTTGCAAAAGCGCATGCTCATCCACACCCATCGAAGCAGGGCTGAACAGTGGGTGATTGGTTAGATGTAGAGAGCCCACCTGCTACCCCTCCACCTGGTTGCTAGCATGATCCATCACATTAGATTGTAAACAAAAATGTCTGAACTGGGTCTCAAAGTCATCAGCATGGCTGAAAAGCCCGAAAATGACAGAAAAACATCTCAAATTTTTAGTGGTGGTTTTAGCTTCCTAAAAGACCTCTGCAATCAACTTGAAACTGGTTTGCCAGTTTTTCACAACAAAACTCACCCAATGGCATAATGCATGTTTTTTGGAGAAATTCACATTCAAATTCACATAAATATCATTTTATTGGGGTCTTTTCAACCCACCAACATAAAAACAACCTGCAGAAACAGTGTTAAGAAGTAATTCCATGGGAAAACCACAGACTTGGCAGCAACATGTTGGCCAAGCGCCACCAAATGCAATTTTTTAAGCTGCTTTAGACAAAATGTCCCATTAATTTACGTTTTACTTAACATTTCTTTGTAATTATTTGTGTTTTGTGCAGTGATGGCAAGTCAGCAACCTTCCCACACTATTGGGCTACCTTTATACTTTTGAAGCAGGTACATTTGATTTTATTTTTTGTGCGTTTTTTTAAGTGGAACCTGCCCCAATTTCTCTCGGACTGTGCTTGAGCTAGTATTTAGTATCAATTGTGCTGATTTTGACCTGGCAACCTTGACCTCTGGCAAAATGAATACCCATTTTTATACTTTACATAACAATATTGTAACGTCTTTTGAATTTCAAATAATGCATAGTAATGGATTCTAGTTAGTGTTTTATTTAGACAAAACAACACTGTATTTAAATATTGACTATTTATTAATATAACCATATTATTAGCCATAACATATAGGGAATATCATATAAAATGAATATCACTGTATCCTTACTGTAAATAAAACGGTATAAATATGTAATAAACTAAATATTTATTGCGATATACCATTTTTTTTCAATAATGTTAATAGTCTGATTTTCGTTGTTTTATATATATATATATAATAGTCTGGTTCAGTCAAGGATCATAATCACTAGCAATAAACTGATAAAAGAAAGAATCATAATTTTGTTTACATTTTGCAGCAACAGATTATAGTAGAACATACTAAAATTACTGCAGTACTGTAAATAGCAGCAGTTTGTGTCATACTTCATTACATTTTAAAAACGACTCCTTTAGGGTTTGCTAATTCAGATAACTTATGCAATACCAGATGGTTTAGACATACATGGTCTACAAACATAAAGGACCCTAGTTTTCACCTCGCCAGTGGGATTTCTATAAATAGATACGCGGGTTACCCCATCCTTTAAACACTTATGAACACAATGGAAATACTAATGACCCTCGCCTTTCATCAATTCACCTCAAAGCAAACCAATATCAGGCAGAACCAGATCATTTCCATGTGTATGATCTGCAGTCACGACCCTATTCAAGGTTATGCAGTGATACACGCAAACAGAGCAATGCTTCTTTCCACTCTGGTGCTCCGAGCACTTTACCAAACCACTTCATCAGAGCCTTTCAGGTTCTTCAAGCCCTGTTTGTTTATTTGTGTTTGTACGTGTATGAGAACAATGCTGGAGATGCATGTGCACCCATGAATAATAAGCTACATGGAGGATGAATGTGAACATTTGGCAAGATGGGACAGATTACCACTTTAATGCTGTTACCAACGAAGATTCAATAGAGCTCTTACTACATAAGAAAACAGGAAAATATTTGACTAAGGGTTTGAATATTTGTTCTAAAAACGATTATTTACTGGATGATTGTGATGCTTCCTATTATATAAAATTGGGCCACATTTTAAGACAAGTTGATTACATCAATGCTTCTACACCTTTTTGTCACTCATAATAACTAAATGCTACTAACAGAAAATTTTCAGTTTGATTCCAGTTTTTTCTTGATTTCTATGTTTTAAGCATTTTAAATTAGTGCTGTCAAACGACCAATTGTGATTAATTGCATAAAAAATATACCGTGTA
>JAUCMT010000051.1:9645746-9659021 GCA_032357475.1 Enteromius thamalakanensis
CCTTCGGCAGAATTCAAATGAGCCATTTTAATCTAGATTAATCTAGATTAATTTGAAAATTAATCTAGATTAATCTAAATTAAAAAAATTAATCTATGCCCACCCCTAATATATAGATATATAGAGATATATTTAATAAATAAATATATATACATATGTACAGTACTGTGCAAAAGCAAGAAAATTAGGCCGCTAGTATTTTCACCAACAAAAAATGGTTTTAAGTCCTAACAGCTCAAATTTACTAATACATTGGATCTTTTTAGTGAGCAACTAAAAAGACTCATGAATCAATCTAATGAGCCTGTTAATAATTAACATCTTAATTAGCATGTGGTTTCACTCACTGAGCCACAAGCTATTACCTTTGGTCATATTTTGAATTAAAAAAGATCCAACAACTAATACTTCATAATTGTAGCCTTCTTAAGTGTTTAACATATATATTTACATAAACGTGAGTGTAAAGATGACAAAAAAGCTTAGTGTATGCTTACTGACAGACAAAATGCTAAAAACCACATACAGATGATACTTTTCGCACAGGAACTAAGCATTTTGGTCACTCAAACCTTTGCCTGCAGTTTTCTTCCGAGCAACAGGCTCTCGTTTACCTCTTTCATGAAACGCATAGATAAGAGGACACAGACTGTCAGGTTTTGTGGGAGATGGAGAGGAGAGACAGTACTCACCGGGCTCGAAGGGCGCTAATGGTAGACTTGTCAACCCTGCATTTGAAGAGAAAAGACAAGAAAGCATTTGAGATCAAGTAACAAACATAAATGGCTGTAAATTGCTCAGTTCCACCTGTCAGCTGAACTGGAAGGATGAAAAGAACAAAAGGGGTTAAAAAAGGACATTTCTGTAATGTATCATCCCTGTATGATTTTGCTGTCGACATGGCTAGGTGAGCTTAATGCCCAATTAAAGCCGACATGCACAAAAGGTCACCCACTAGCACCTACAACCCACAATATCACATCAAAACATAACAGGCTTGACTGTGTGAAAGGGTGTGGCCGTTTATTTTTATCCAGCTTGTTTTTGATATTTCACACATTTGTGTCACACACGGTTTCCTCTTATCAGCACAGAGAAGGTATAGTCTCATGGACAGCCTTTATCTAGGTTTCTACATGATATGTACTTAAAATGGTGTGGGGTTATATATATATATTCACTTTCATTATTTGTACACAATCTGTGAACTTTAAAATACCTTAATGTTTCCACAGTTAAATAACAAGACATAAGCAATGTGTGTTAACAGTTATTTTAGTGTAATGAGTCCCCAAAGTGACTGCACATCACTTGTCATTCACTTGTTTAATGGCATTTTAGTGAACCTGGAATATTCCTTTAATAGATGCTATTTTTGACATTTCTAACCATGAGAGCGGTTATGCGCAGCAGTCCTTGAGGGCACTGCTGTCAACTCCTATTACTGTAAGTAACTAAGGTTATTGTGTCTCATTTTCTTTATTATATTAGACTGATTCCCTTAAACACATAACAATAGCGTTCAGCAGGAGGATTTAGTAAGACAGTTTGTTTGAAGATGCCACTTGGTTTGATATTTTGCAACATGTACCATACATTACAAGAAAGAACTTAAGTGTCAAGTGTCCATATATTAGAAAGAGACTGTGAAACCTTAATGAACCTACATAATGCAATGCCTCTAGCGCAGCACCTATGATGTACATGGAAAACAAATATGGAAAAAAAAAGATTTCCAGCTGCTTCACATGCCTTTGAGCAACGCACTCAGATGCGGGTTATAAATGGATGTGTATCACAGAAGGAAAACACACAGCTGCATGAGCATGGTGTCTTTCTGGTGCTGTGCAGCAGAGCAGACGATCCATCATCTCGCTGTCCAACACAGCGAGGCAGCTTTCAGAGCTTAATGATGTAGAAATCAGATTAAATGTGATGTAAGTGCACTTCACACACAGGTTACTCTATATGAAATCAGCATTTTTTATGATTTGTTTGTGTGTGTGTGTGTGTGTGTGACCATCTGTTTGTGTGAGGTGACTGTTGAGGTGTCACTATTAAAAGCGTGGTGTGATAGTGACTGGGTGTGGTGGAGATGTGGGTAATTCTGAGAGAGGAAGGGTGTGGATGTGTGTGTGTGTGTGTGTATAAATGATACAGAATTTCCCACAGCAAAAAGCTGACACAGGTTCCTATATGCAGTTCTCATTTGTTTGCAACATTTAGTACTGAATTAATGCAGCATATGAAATATAGCTTATGCTTTTACGAATAATACAAAGGGGCGACACAGTGGTAATACTATCTATGCATTCTTTAATTTATTTGGAATATGCTGGAAACGCCAAGAAGTGCATACAGTTTAAAAACACTGATAAAATGTATGCATTTAACTGAGTCGGATTTGTTTATCCGATAAGAAGACATGCACATGAACCGTGATGGAAACCCATATGCCAAGGGAATTTATTTTAATCAATCTAAAATGCCTGAGCCAAAGTTTGATTGATGAAATGACTTGGTGCTAGGGCATTTTTTTTCTTTTCATCTGCGTTCTGAGGTGCAAGTAGGAATCGGAATCCGTAGGAATATTTAGGACCCGATTTATCAGGAAGTCACTGGATAGAAAAAAAATGCTGCTTTATTCGTGAATGTGACATGCCACTTTTATGCACATGTTTAATTGACAACTTTAGATGACAACATGATAGCCTAATTATAGCCTAACTCTCATAATTCTCAGTGTGATGAAATCTAACCTTTAGTCTGACGCAAAGCTTAAATATAACCTGTATCTTAAGTTTAAGGGATAAAATGAACTCTCAGGTTAACGGTACAGCTACATGAATCTAGCCTTCAACCTAACAAACCTTCAGCCTAGCCCTAACTCTCATCCCGTCACATTGAGCCTTAACTTAACCACCAGTTAAATGCCATGGTTCATCAACCACAATCCTCAGCCTAATGTCAAACTAAGAAAAAACCTAACCATCAAGCTAAAGTAAAGTCTAAACCAAAATGAAAGTGTAAACTAAATCTAAGAAATCCAGGCCTATTGTGCAATTTCCAGAATTGAACCGCCAAATAGCGTTAGAAACCGTTAAAAATAGCATTGAAAGGAAATGTGTGTTGTTAGGTAAAGATGATGAGAAAGTAAAAAGAAGAGTGCTGAAAGCTGTAAAAGCCTCAGTGGAGAGCTGCAACTGTAGTGTCATAAATAAAGCATTCACTCGCTCTGACCCTTCATAACCGTGGTGTTTCTCTGTGTGGTGACACACACACATACCATCAGAATAAGATGCACAACAGAATATAGGGATAAACATAAACCTACAAAACACAATCACAATCCCACACTCGACCTATTCAACCCCACACTTACCCAACATGTGTGACATCAAAGTTTCAAGAGGGAAGCGAGAAAGGAAATGTGAAACACTCTCAAGGAGGACAGTGGTGAGAAATTATGCTAATGTGCACCGTAATGCATCTGCGATTGAAATGATTTACCATTACAGACAGCATCCAGCATCTCGGTCAGAGCATCACGTAGAGACTTACCTGGTATCTGTATTGCATGTTTTTGTCCACACAGCCAAGTCATTATATAGTCAATTCAAGCCATTAATCAATATTTGTTTATTAATTTTAGTACGTCAAAAGATTGACTCATTCGTGATGATTGGCTTTTTAATGCGATTGAGAAATGTTTTTCTGGAAGTTGTAAATGCATGTGAAAAGTTAAAGTTTTTCAAATTTTGGATTTGATACAGGTAGATGCATTTGACAGACAGATCTGTGAGCCTTGAAATGAACTAAAAGAGCTTGTAAATAGTAATAGCAATATATATTTGCTACTCACTTAATAAATGTCCCCAACATATTCCACCGCGGCATAATCTAAGCAATCATCTGGATTTTAGACTAATAGGTTCTGTGGCAACTTTGGCAAAGTCCTGGAAAAAAACAAGGCTTGAACTTGAACAATGGGCATATCCAGATGACTAGAAGCCCTCAGATTAATTTGCATGCACGCTACTATCAACTGCTACCACACTTCTAACATGTCACGCAGAACTATTACAAATCAATATTGTGATATTCCTCACTGTAAAACTTCTAAATCAATGCTGGAGTGTGCAAATGAATGCAGATTAAAAACAGCACATGCAAGCATGCTGACTACCATAAATAAACCCCGGCAAGCACATCACAGGGCATCTGGCAGACATTTCCACACATAGCTGACAGCTGATGCTGTTCCACATGAGCAACGTACCATCCAAATCCACCGAAGGATACACTCCTCTTCCTCCTCAGCATGGTCCCTCTTTATTTGCCTCTAACTCCAATTCGTCTTCCTCTCCCTCCTCAATGTCTCTCTTGTATCGTCCCTCTGTGCTTGTGTTTCAGTATCTGACAATCACTCTTTCTGTTCCCTCACTCTCTCGTGTGCATCTCTCTCTCTGTATGAAATGATTTCATTCTCCACCCTTTTTCTCACTCTTAGTGCATGTGTATGCGTGTGACAGTTTGGGGTTCTCGCACCTGCTATGTCACTCCCTCTCACTTCAGTGAACAACTCCACACATGTTAAGAGTAGAAAAGAGGGTGGAGGAAGAGAGGAGGGGCTGAACGCAGTTTTTTTTTTAAAATCTCATTCTCTCTAGAGACACTCTGGGCACTCTGGGCCTTCTGTCTGCTGGAATATAAAATATGAAACATGGTTGCCTAATACATTTTAAATGACATAAAATAGAACCATACTATTTTTTGTCTTTTAATATGTTAGCTTTAGCATTTTCATGCCTGCAAACCAGAAAACTCAATAATTATTTTCACCTAAATTAATATTAGGATAGGAGGACACAAAAGGATTTTTGCATGAATCAATTTTGCACAATACTACATTATCTGAAAAAAGACTGGCAGTGATGTGGTATGTGGCTCTAAACTGTGCCCACTGTGAAAGCAGTAATTGTGTGGAGATTCCCTAGTAAGAGCTAGATTACTCATAAAAAATACATTAACGCCCCCTTCAGGCAAGATTACTTTAGACCAACGATTCTTCCAGTTCATTGACTCGCCCAACCACTGAAAAGCTTTGAGAGGTCATCAGAAAGCGACAGACTTCTAATTAATTTAGGTAAACATTAATAAATTCGTTTTGGGCACCAAAAATAAAACAAATGCCATAATGTTAATAATGTTATCACAAAATGCCTCCAGAACATGCATTTTAGTCTTTTGCCGAGCATTATTTATGTCTTTAAAATTATTATAATCCCACGCACAGACAAAAAAAACGTAGCAGATGTATAAATCTGTTGGAAAATATATATATAAATGTTATTTCGCTGCGAGCAGGGTTCGAACCTGCGCGGGGAGACCCCATTGGATTTCAAGTCCAACGCCTTAACCACTCGGCCATCGCAGCTTACCACTACGCCACAATGTCATGCTAATCAACCTTTATGCTAGCAAACACACATTTCACTGCTTTCTCACACTTTTTGTTTTCTTATTATAAATCATTACCTTTAAGACTCATGCAAAAAGGAAAACGTTCTCTCTCCTGCTTAGAATGGTCACTTATTTTGGTAACGTAAGTAAGGTATATTTTATGTACATCGGGGGTTAACGTTACCAACTTTTAGGTTAAACTGGTGTAATATTTTGATGACATGCACTGAAATCCCTATTTTAAGTTTTAAGCATCCAATGGTTTTGTATAAAAACACATTCCATTAAAATCTGAATTATAATAGTTTGCAAAAGCGCTATCATAACAGCAACAGTAGTGAAAGGACTGCTCACGATTGAACCGGAAGTGATATGCTAACTAATTTCCGGATCTTGGCCCGCAAAATACGTCATCCCTTAAAAGTCAGTCGTATTTCTTACAGGCTAATTTATATAATGGTGCATGAATATATTAAATATTTTAGTATCAACGATGTTCCAAAACACATTTTTGGCAATAATTATATTTATGATTTGATTTGATTTTGTCAGAAACTGAAGGCGAAGAGTGCCGTTTTTGCGCTAAATGGTGTCGCCTAGCGGATTTGCACAAAAATAGATAATTAAAAGCAACCTTGCAAACCTCTAACACTTAAGACACCCTTACGATTTTCCAATCCCTACAATAACTTACTATTTTTTAGAGCATGACAACAAAGGGCTTACATGCGTTACAGTTCAGCGTTAAGTTACCTATCCAGAAGTGATTTTGCAAGTTTGTTGTTTGTTTGAAACCAAAACAAAGTACTTCACCTTTTAAAACCACAGTCAAAGGCCCGGTTTCACAAATGGCACTTAGCTTAAGCCAGGACTAGGCATTAGTTAAATTAAGATATTTAAGCAACCATTGAGATTCTCCGTCATTTCAATGATCTCTTGCAGTGGCTGCTATTTCTATCAGTGTTCTTTTTCTAATTTCACATTCAAGTGTTTTATACCGTGTTTCACAATATATTTATCTCATGAAATATGCTTGAACAATGCGCCCTCCACTCCTGTTAGAAACAATACCCTAAAGTAGGGCTAAACAGTGACTTCAAAATATAGAAAATTTAAGGTTGTTCTCTTAGACCTGTACAATACTTTAAACCACTCTGACGGCATTTGACGTCACGTGGGGATGTAGCTCAGTGGTAGAGCGCATGCTTCGCATGTATGAGGTCCCGGGTTCAATCCCCGGCATCTCCACTTTTTCGCCAATACCTTCATTAACAGGTATTTTTCTTCTCCCACTAAAGACTAAAATAAAATAATATCCTTTAATTTTGTCTGAATTACTAGTTGTCACTGTTACTCTCTTTGACCATTATAAACTTCAACTGAAGAAAAATTGACAAAATATAACACTTTCAACCAACAGCATTAAAAAAGGTCACAAGCAACTCTAGCAAAGACAAAACTTTATATATCAGCTGGATACACAACTTTTACATCACCAGGAACAGAAAATCCAACAGCATCGTAACGTTACTTCATACCAACTATTTAAAATTATATATTAGAAAGCTATAATGGTAGAAAACACTGGAAACACATTAGGCTATTTACATTAGTAATCTGATTTACATTATAGTAAACGGTGTTTTTTAAACGCCACCGCTGGCCTTTCTGCAGCTTGGGGCGTCTTTCGTGTAAAACAGTTCTGAGAAAACAATGCAATAAAAAAGCGTTTTGCCAGCTGAGTTTCGAGTCGTTTCCATATCAGCAAAAACTTTAAGAAAAAATGCAAAACGTAGCCGTTAGAGCGCACTAGACTAACGTTAGTGTCGGAGCGCAAGCTATATGATATGAGCACACAACTCTATAAACATACCGCAAACCAAGCATCATCCAACCGGAGCTCTTACACACTGAACTGTGCTCTACCACGTTTCCACGTACAAACGTCACTGTGAGCCTTCATACAGTATTTATTTCATGTGAATGTGTAAGATTTAAGAATCATTGAGCTACCACTTTGCAACATAATAAGGCCTTATAATGTACTGTTTTTTACAGTTATAACAATGTGAGTAAACAGACATAATGGTTATAACACCATCCCGGAAAGCAGAACAGTTTAATAAAGCAACTATTCTGCACGTATAGCAATTTATGCATACAACAATAGCAAAAAAATGGTTGCTTACTGTTCAAAAACTATGGTTCCACTGGGGCTCGAACCCAGGACCTTCTGCGTGTAAAGCAGACGTGATAACCGCTACACTATGGAACCCATATGCGCAGGTTTGCACAACGTTGAAAATGAAAGACAACGACCTACACAACAGCAGCTATACACCCACTGAATTTACTAAACGATTAATAATGTTACCCATTGTATCTAACCGCGCGGGACGAAGACGGAGAAAGGGTAAAGTTAACGTTAATGTCACGTTAGAGGCACTAAGCCAGTTGATTTTCTTCTGCATTCCAGGTTAATTCCTTTATTTTACCACGCACTGCTATGTGCCCCTTTTGCGGACGAAAAATCAGAAGCTCAAACAACCTCAGCCATAGCGAGAAAAACTAAGCTGCAAAATCGCATCATTTCACATCCGCAGTCGGGCGCAGACGCGATACAGTCTTCTTCCGCTAGAGGCATCCGACGCTACGATCAGCCCACCAGCTCTGTCTGTCCATATTATTATGCAGTATATAAACATGGCGGTTTACCAACATGCATCATCGCGATATAATCATCTGTATATAGATATCAAGTCGTAGTTTATCTCCTCTTAACATAAAAAAGAGAAAAAGAAAAAAGTAATAATATTAAAGGGATTTTAGGTTATTATACTAAGTGATTATACAATAGCCTATAGCTTTTCAGTATACAATGTAGCTTGTCTCCATGCATAAAATATCTAAAATGCCAAGACCGGGCGCTGAAGGAAACTGATTAACCTAACCAAGAATAAAGCGTCAGAAAAAAATGGGATACAAGGTAGGCATGCATTTTATATTTGTCTCATCCACGCAGCAGCATTTCTCAATGCAATAGACGTTTTAGGGATTCGTTATCTAAAATAATATTGGTGCTATTTGATCTTTAGGTGATCGGTGCATTCTTATAAAAAAAGGGTAAAAAAGAAAGAAATGATACTACACACAAATTCCTCAGTTTTATATCCCCCCCGTTTTCTATATTTTACTCTGCGTGTTATGTAAAACAAAATGCCGTTGCATTAATCAGGCCAGTGCATAGTTCTTTTTTTCCATGAACACTATCATGTCCCATTCAAACTTACAAAGGCCATATTGTCTGATGGGCATCTTAACATAGCTTCATTATATAGCATTATTTATTAAAATATCATATATATATATATATATATATATATATAGCTTTGTCTGCATGTTGTACAATTGTTATTGATTTGATTAAGGACACAATACATGTACGAACACAAACCAAATCTAACAGTTTAGAGCATTTCTGGAATAGAAAGGGTAACGTTTAATATATTCATCATTTTTTTAAAATCCATGTACATGTATTTTAGTATGCAAACTCTTTCCTGTTAAGATGATAATATATCAGTCTATCTTAGATTATATATCTTATATCAAACTGCAGTTCTTCTAACAATAAATAGGCTATATATATATATATATATTTGCTTTGGTGCTGTTTTCCCACATAAATTTTCAGCAAGTTATTCTTTTTAAAACCTGACATCATGCTTTCCTTACACATAATAGTTTCAAAACACAAGATTATTGTAACACGATACGAGAACATTTGGTTTTATTCTATTTGATCAAATCTGTATGAATCTATGTAATCAAAATGGGTGTTTCAAATCACCTGTTTTTTGAATAAACTAATGTTAGGCTACAGCTGACACATTAAAATTGCACCCACTTATATAACCATAATGAATACATAATTTATAGTGAGTTATGAAAAAAGGTTTTACGTGTGAACAGTTTGCTGCCAAAACAGGGAGTGTTTTCACCATATGACTGAATCTATTGTGTGACTGACCATGATGCAGTAATTTATTTACCAGAGTAAAGATATTGTTTACAGTATCACTGATGCAACAGTTACCCGTCACCTGCCTCCCTTTCTTTAGAAGCATCTGAAGGGTTACACATCGACTGTTTCATCTCTCTTGTACGTTTCATTCTCTCTCTCTGTCTCTTTCATAAACGCACACAAACACACAACCATATTAGTTTTTTGAAAATGGTTAGCTTTTTAAAATGTGGCTTTTATATGACATTTCTCAATTCTCAAAACTCTACATACAAATGTACAATAATTAGCTGAATACATGCCAAAGTATGAAACAAGACTTTGCTTTTATGCATAATCTGTATTTGTATATATATATATATATATGTGTGTGTGTGTGTGCATTTGAACATAAAAAAAGCTATTTTTGTAACATTTTTCAAAAATTATATGATATTTCATATATTCCATGTAAGTAAAACATTTCAAAAATAAATAAAAAAATGTAAAACCAAAAGTTCTCGAAAAATCTCCTAAAAGATGAAACTTCCTAAAACACCGTGGACCAACACCAGCAGATGTTATGGCACCCACATCCTCAAGACCTTGATTTCCAAAGGAAATGCACAATTTATCTAAAATGAGATCTCTGGACCACTGAGCAACAGTCTGGTTCGTTTTCCCATTAGCCAAGTGGCTTGGTAGTCATCGAAAGGCTGGAATAGACAACTTTTAAAATCTGAAGATTTTTAAAACAATAGTTATCATACACTTACCGACTCTGTAAACAGTGACAAAAGGAATACTGGGTATCATATACTACATGGCCAAGGATCATACACTGCCAGACTTTAAAGTTGGTCTGATAACAACTAACTCACACAGAAGTGTGTGCCTTGTTGCTAGGAAACGTATAACAAATGAGAACAAATGTGTTATAAAATCGGCTAAAAATATCAAACATGTTTGATAACCTCCGACTGGACAGAATGAGTCTGAAGGTAAAAAAAATCAAAGTCTGTGACTATCATACACTACCCGATTTTCTGTGGAATCTGTCAGCTTTAATCTGCAGATTGGCTCTGACTTCCCTCAACTAGCATCAGCTTGTTCAAACTGGAAAATTGAGCAGTCATCCCTTTTGCTTGTGCACCTTTTCCTACCCAATTTCTTCCGTCCAGTTAACTTTGCATTTAATATTCTTTGATACAGCACTGTGCTCTGTAAACAGACACTCCTTTCAGTAATGATTTACCCTCTTTGTGGTGGGTGTGAATGATTATCTTCTGAACCATTGCCAAGTTAGCAGTCCTCTCCATAATGTGATTTCAAACAAGAGATACCTGGGATTTATATTTTAGGGATGGTCATATAAATATTGTATTTTTGAAATACTAGATTTTGTACTTTCATGAGCTGTAAGTTCTAATCATCAAAATGAAAAATAAATAAATGAAATGTTTTACTTTACATTTAATGAATCTAGAATATATCAAATCTTCACTTTTTGAAATAAGTTACAAAAAAAGAGAACTTTTTCACGACCTATTTATAGGTATATATATATTGATATACAGTACTGTGCAAAAGTCTTAAAGGTGTAAAAAGTCTAAAAGTCGATTTCATTTTTGCATCATCATATCACCATATGCATCATCATGTGTGCGTTAAACCCCAGCTCTTCTTGCTGATTGGTTGGCCGAAGTTTTTTTGCGCAAATTATCCCCACCTCTTCTTGCTGATTGGTTGGCCGAAGGTTTTTTGTTGTTGTGGTAAACATCCTGTGCCCATAGTGTTGGTTTCGGTATTGTCGCCTCTGTTATGTCTTTTGATACCGGGTTTTTTCCCAGTGTATTTAGAGGGCAGATAGTAAGACGATAAAGGGGTTATGCATACGAGATAAAAATGAAATCGCATAGAGCACCTTTAAGTAACTAGTATTTTCACCACCACCAACAAAAAAGGTTTTACCCAGAGCTGTAATACCAAATATTTATTTGATTTAGTTAATAGAAGTTTATTGATAACTTAAATCTATATAAGGCATTATTTTTGAAAGCATCCTCATTTTACAGCATTTATACACCAGTGAACAGTACCATAGATTAGATTAGATTAAACTTTATTGTCATTATACATGTACAAGTACAGGGCAACGAAATGCAGTTTAGGTCTAACCAGGAGTGCAATAAGCAGCAAGTGCAGGATAAAGGTAAGTTGTAAGTGCATGTAAGGTCATATGTACAATGATAGGGAAAACAATGGGTATAAAATAAAAGTGATTACTGTTCTACTGTTGAGTGTCTTGTGATTATGTTTACATGTGCTTGATGCTGAGGTATTCCCTCATCGACTGACATGTCTTACGCCCCCAAATGTTTGCGTTATTGGAGGGGTCTCATTTCGTTGCATTTTACTTGTACATATGTAATGACAATAAAGTTCAATCCAATCCAATTACTGACTTGAGCGGGACTACAAAAAGTAAATATTTGACAGTTTATAACTATATTTTACATTCATAGTTCAGCTGAATCCATGCATATGCTTCTATGTATCTGACAAACTCCTTTTGCAGAGGACATCCTTTAATTTGCTAATATTGTCTGTGATTCATTATCCAGATCCCAGGGGCTGCCATGGATCGTGTTAGCCTACTTTGGCGGCTGAGGCGCCGGGCTCGCCGAGGGGCCCTGTGCATGGCGCTGTTCTGTATGACTATGGCTCTCCTGTACACCTTTTGTGCTGAAAACAGCATACCTGTCACAGATGCCATATTTGGGGTGAAGGCAAGAACTCGAGCTCAGCCAAGAGCGCACACAATTGTTAAGGTACGTCAAGGAGATTACTTTCCTCACACAGCCTTCTGCTCCACTGAATCTGAACATTAGAGTGAAGCAGGAATGAGTCCTAAAGTCTGAAAATGAGGTTTAATGAGATTGAATTGAGATTGCCAATGGTTTTTCTAAAAAGGTTTTTGGTTAAATGCCTGAGATAAGGTATGTGGCTAAGACAAACTTAACTTTTGCAGTTTGTTTAAAGCCTACTATAAGAGTTTTACTCATGGTGACTGAAAAAACAATCACAATTTGCTGTTTACAGAGATTATTTTCTGCTGTACATTTAAAAATAAATGAGCTCATAAAAGAACCGTTTTTGGTTCCACGAAGAACCATTCAGTCAAAGGTTCTTTCAAGAATCATCTCTTTCTTACTTTCTTTTAATCTGAAGAACCTTCTTTCACCACAAACACCTTTTATGAAGCAGAAAGGTTGCTCAGATGTTAATGTTTATTTTATGGAACCATTTATACAAGAAGATTCGGTAACACTTGAATCACTAATGAATCATTAGTTAAGCATTAATAAATAGTCAGTTCATCCTTTATAAAGCATTGTTCCAACATTAATAACGATTAGCAAGCAGTTAAATACAGTTATAAATGCCTTGTTTGTGATGTACTGTATAAGCATATCTAAATGTACAAAGGAGACTTAAAGGGTCAGTTATCTTCCAAACAGAAAAAAATTTACAAACAAAACAGGGATACAGAACTAATAATTTCAAGATGCAAAACAAGTGTACAACTGTACACTTAATTTTTGTTTTCTATGAAATTGAAGGTTTGTGTTCAATGTGTTGTGTTTGTTTAGCTTTTCTGTTTAGAATATAAATGAGCCTTTACATATGCTTTATAAATGCTTTACAAGGTATAAATAGTTCTCACTTTAGATGAGCTCACAAAAACAGACGTCTGGCAACTATTAAATGCTTTATAACTACCTGACTTAATCATGAATTACAAGTCA
>JAUCMT010000051.1:9681007-9724003 GCA_032357475.1 Enteromius thamalakanensis
AGTCCACGTCGTCCGGTTCAGGAGCTATTAGCGCCGACGCGTTTTCGGTCGCCGCGGCGCCACCCGCGGTCCGATTATAACGGCGGGGCTATAGGCGTTACACACTTTGCCGGACGGCGCCTCGGCATTCTATACAATGCCTAGGCAATGTGTGAAACGGCGATCGTTTCACACTTTGCCTGAAACCAGCGGGCATTCTATACATTGCCTAGGCATTCTATAGAATGCCGGCATTTCACACTTTGCCGGTAACATATATATATATATATATATAAGCTATTAGTCAGCTTGTATAATAGATGCATTTTTTATGAAATCTTGTTGGAACCACCAACTCATAAAATAGTTGGAACCATGTCAGATTAATTATACATATTCATGTGAATCAAATCATGCAAATTTGTACAAAAATAACAATTAAAATATATTTTTGTCCATGTTGTATTAATACTTATATGACATTTTTAAAAAGGTATCCACTGAAGATGGTTCCAAATCATTGACTTCTCAGCACCGTGTTAGCAAAAGTATTTTGGTTTTGTGCTAAAGAGTGTTCGATTAATGCACGGTGAGTGACGCTTTATTTAAAATTCATACAGTTTGAGCATAAATATTTGAGGGTGAGAGTGTGTTTGAGTGTACTATGTCAGGATAACGGCACCCAGGAAAGAGGACAGGATAATGAATGAGCTTCCAGAATTCCAGTTGAGCTGGTCGTTTCAGTCTGTGCCTTTTAGTTTCTATAGGACAGATTCCAGAACAAGTATTGAATGACAATTATATTAATTTGCTTTTGCTAAAGGTTTTTGTCAGTACCTTGAGAATTTGCTCTAAAAAATTAATGCCGGAGTCAGCATACAAGACAAAAACAATTGATCTCCTTTAGGAACACACACATACTCTCAACAGACAGCGTTCAGCTGACGTGACAACGAGGAGCAATGTCACTGTCGTAGATGCCTTCAAGGACATGACGCTCACTCTGGGTGTCCAGGACATGTGTTTGTCTAAAAAGCAAATTGACTAAAGTAAATTAGATGTCTTCAGGGTTTGAAATTTATCATCCTCGGTTCATCAAACTTGAGATCCTTTCTACATATTGCATTTTATATTATTTTTTGTTATATGAAGGTCATGAAGGTTTATATAGGTTGTATGGTTGTTTGCGTTACAACGCACAGCTTGTCAGCGATCTATGGCTCTGTGTATAAGCTAGCGTTCCTTCTAAATACAGGCGACGTAGATTTAGCGGTAATCAAAGAACCGGCTTTACTGATGAGATGCGCATAATATATCGTGCGGTATATACTGTACCGCCCAGCCCTACTTCAGACTGTCAAAAGTATACAGATCTCCTGTGAAGAAATTTGTCATGATCGTTTTAAATAGATCACCATACATTATTTAATACAAAAAATAAATAAATAAAATTCAGACATTGTAAAAATATAGATCTCTTTGCAAGAGTTTCAGTTTTCATGTGAATAAATTAATTTTAAGCATTCATTGCCAAAGCAAGGGGACTGAAGAGCCATTAGAGCAGTAAACCTGCTTTCAGCAAGGTCCAGTTAACATCGACATATTAAGGATTACTCATTTGGGAAAATATAAGACAGGATTTGCCTTATCTTTGAACTGAAGGTACATGTATGTAGCCCACTCTCTACTGGAAGTGTGCAGGTGTTCTGGATGCTGATAAAAGGCATGCTGGGTATGTGAAGTAACTGATTAACTACCACAGCATTAGCGAAACCAACAAACTAGTCTGGACTATTTAATAAAAGTAGCCTATGGTTGCAAATAAAACCGAAAATGCAAAAATGGACTTTGGCGTATACATTTATACATGGCATTCATATGATACACAGTTTTCACATGCATACGATAGGAAATTTATTGGTGTGCATATGATATGCAGTTTTCGCATCTATATGCGTCTACCCCACAACCCTAATCCTACCTATCACATAGCGTAAACAAGTCAATTTTTGCACATGTATACCATGTGTTTTCATTTATATTTAGAATATACTTTTTATATTCACATTTATGAGAACGGTTAGCTCTATCTCACAACCACTTTGTACGTATTTGGTGAAGTGGCTAATTCGTACAAATTCCAACTCACTCATACAATTTTGTACGTTTTGTCTAGACCCCAGTGACGGGTAGGTTTAGGGGCGGGGTTACGTGCAGGTCACTTGTACAAATTCACACGAATTGTGCAACTTGTAAATTACGTGCGATTTAGCATAAATCATATGAATTTGTACAAGTGAGGTCGCACAAATACGTACAAATTAGCCAATTTGCGAAATATGTACAAATTGAGAGAGATTGGGCTAGTCATACTCTGCAGGACCTTCAAACATGCATGATGATTTCGACATGCTAATATAGCAAATATTCAAACTAAATGAACATTATAGAATGTACTGCCCAAGGTTACCAAAAATTAGCATTCTAATAAATTATCTTTCTAAAGTCATTGAGACTGCTAAATTGCAAAATTAAAAAAAATTGATTATTTAATCAAACTTCAGCAGTTTGTTTGTTATACGTTGAGGTCGATCAGATAGATGTGGCTATTATAAGTCAAAGTTATAGCACCACCAACTGGCGGCAGGACATGTGCCACTTTCCAAAATCTTTGTAATCACCCACTTATTTTTACCCAGTTTGCTACAAACTTCATCATGCAAATAGATTCTTGATATGTCCAGAGTTTAAGTTTGCGAGGCTGTTTGCAAATGTTTGTTTGAACTATGGTTAGGGTAAACACAGAATTGTTGGAGTACAGTATGTTAATAATGATGGAACTTGCAGCCGTTTCAGGGAAAAGCACCCCTAGGTTGTTGCTAGGGTCTGATAGGATATTCTGGATGGTTGTTTACAGGCTCTAGTCAAAAGAGCCCATCCTCGTGTTTCTATGATTTTCTAGTTGAGATCTAGCTCGGAAAATCATAAAAAATACCACATTTATACTCCTGGGATAAATATTTCTTTCTTCTTCAGCCCACGCTGAAATGCCTTAAGTGTTTGTAATACCTTCTCTCCAGCTCTGCTGTAAGATCCCATCAGTCAAGAGAACTATTTTTTTTGCCTGTTTTGCTCTGAGCACAAAAACTCTCATCCTATGCTATCCACGTAATAAGGAGTAAAGAAAAATGTGAAGAAAAAGAGAGGGAAAAAGAAAAAGTTGCTTGCCGTTTATTTATTAATTGCGTTGTGCTAATACAAAGCAGCCAGGCCACCGTTCACTCTCCATTGTAGTCTTGCCCACGGCATGGATCTGAGCAATATAAAATATGTATAAGCATTCAAAGTGAGACCTGCACTGCCAGTCAACCAACAAGCTCTGGGTCCATCTCCACAAACCAACCACCCACACACAGCTGTCCGTCAAACAGCAGAGCGGGTCAGCAGCTCTGTGGACTCATAATCCACATTAATATGCAGACAAGGGATGACCAATATGAACGAAGGATGCGTGAATTTATTTAGCAGCCTGTCAAATGGGGAGGTAAATACGAGGATGTTACCCAAGGTTCACACATTTGTCTAAGCTTGAAGAAACGCTGGGGGGCATATGGACAGGGTCAGACCTTCATCTTATGTAAACAAAGCAGAGCCAATTAAAACAGCTTGTTTTTTATTGCCTTTATTTAAACATTCATGAATTCGTGAGGTTGTGTATTAATATGGTTCAGCTCCATGATGGTTACATTTCTAAATTTACACAAAATAAATAAATAAAAAATCAGGTGCAATTCCATGAGAAGCATACAGCGTCTGAGGGAAATGCTGAACAAAACAAATGCGTTTAAAACAGACCTCATTATTTTAACATCCAGGCCAGTTTCAGATTATTGTTAGAAAAAAATGTTAAATCAAACAAAAACATAAAAAATACATACATATATATATATCCCTGTCCCTGAATCCCTGTAACTCATCAGCGTCGCCCTGACAATCTCTATCTATGCACACACCTGGTTCCTATATTTCTCTATCCCTATATATATATATATATTAGTGCTGTCAAATGATTAATCGCGATTAATCGCATCCAAAATAAAAGTTTTTCTTTACATAATATGTTTGTATGTACTGTGTATATTTATTAAGTATATATGAATACAAACACATGCATGTATATATATATAATGAAAACATGTTATGTTTATATATTAAATATATCAAATAAAAAAACATTCATACGTTTTATTTTCTTATATGTAATACTATCAAAACATTTGCTGTTCGTGTGCGTTTTAATATAAACATAACAAATAAACGTAGCATAAACACATATATTATGTAAAGAAACATTTTTATTTTGGATGCGATTAATCGCGATTAATCATTTGACAGCACTAAAAATAACATATTTATTAACTAATGGGAAAACAAAAATGTTACATTCAACACGGAAGCTCCAAAGCTTTTAGATAAACCATGTGACTGATTCAGTACCTGGATCAAACAAAGCAAAACTCTTATTATAGTGCATTAGCATTGCTTTTTTAAAATTGTACTTAATATATTTAGCTCAAATTAACTTTGTCCATTAAATAACGGTCAAAGGACTGATTCAGAATTAAAATAGATAGATCACAGATTAATTCTGAGTGTTTGATTTATTTGACTTATTTTAGTGGCGGTACATTAAGTGCTGGTTTCGTGTGGCCAGAGGAGAACTGGCCCCCAACTCAGCCTGGTTTTCTCCCAAGATTTTTTTCTCTCCATTTTTCTCACAAATGGAGTTTTGGTTCCTTGCTGCTCTCGCCCCTGGTTTGCTTAGTTTTGGCAGCTTAATTTCTAACGATCCTATTTAAAATGCTCTGATCTAGACAGCTTTGCATCACCATTTAGTAAAGAAATGCCTTTAGCTTCAAACTGAATCTTGTCATTATACATTACTGACACTCTATTCCCCAGTCTGATACTTTTCACTGCTTTGACACAATAGTTAAAAGCACTATATAAGTAAAAGTGATTGATTTATTGATTGATTGACACAAATGAATGACTTTGACAATGACCATTATTTATATACAATAAAACAAATCAATTATGATTTTTAGAACCAGATGTGAAACCAGCAGCTGTGATAGAATACAGCACTTTGGAAGGTGTTATTCATTTTAACGACCACTAGATGGACAGTAATGGCCCTTTTTAAAATACAATTTTGTTGAAATCTTTGCTGGTCAGAACGCTTCGACTTGCCATCACTACAATATAATAATGAAACAATTAAGTGGTCAAGCACAAGAGAGGTCAAATGAAAAGCTAAGAAACTGTCTTTAATTACTTTGCTAAAGATCAGGATTCTCCAACCCTGTTCCTGGAGAGCCACACACACTTGCACTCTTTGCACTTGGGAACTTATATGACGAATTTCCTTAATTTGGCCCAATTGTTGAAGGGAGGATGAAAACCACAAGTGTGTGTCGAACTTTTGCAAGATGCAAGTGCTTACATCACTTTCTAGTGGTTTTAAAATTTTTGTCCAAATGTCTCAAACGTTTTAAGCAGAAATGTCAATTCTTTATATCTTTTGACCAGCTGGTGGAACTGTGCAAAAACTACTCATGTGTCCTCACTCAGGTCATGCTTGCATGCACATACGAAGTTTGGTCAGATTCTGCTAAGACAGAGATAAAGCGATAACATGTTTTACAAGAACAGTTTGGTTTATATTGATCACTTGTTGCCAGCATTGTCTGAAGATTATTTGAGCCAATATTGATAAAAATCAGACAAGCTGAATTTCAAAAAGTAGTTTTTTCGCATAATTCAAAATTGTGAAACCACTTGACTCTTTGAGTTAGACACTTGCTTTGGTTAATACTGAGACAGCCCTCGATCTGTGCGCCAAATTTCAAAACTTCCCCACAAGCGGTTCTATGGGTTTGTCATAGACTTGTAAAAACAGGAAAAGAAGTGTAAAAAAAGAAAACTAACAGATACAATGGGAGTAAAAAAATGTAATTAGTACATACATTTGTTTATATATATATATATATATATATATATATATATAAATTGATTTATTTTTAAATGAGCAAAAAAGTTTACCTGATAAACTGTTGTTTCTGTTGGAGATCCCTCTCTCTGTGATTGATCAGAATCTCTAACGTTTCCTTCTTTTTTAGACATGCTAGAGAAGAAAATCATCATGAAATTTTCATTTGAAGTCCAGGAATAATAAAGGATATTATTACCTATTAAACAAACAGAAACAGAAACAGCTAACCTTTCTCATTCCGAAGCTCGATGTAACCATCTGCTGTCCGGATCCATTTATGACAAGGAAAAACCTCCACCTCAGGGTCCTCAGAGCTCCGTCTCACCTGCACATCCTGACAGTGCCAATCCAGGTCCGGAAAACCAGGCTGAGCCTCAAGACGGAGTCTTACGAGAACCACTACGCCAACTTCCTCTTTAGGCTCGATGACAACTGTAGAGGCCTGTCCCAAACAGAAAAACACCACATTTGCATGCGCAAGATGGGGTCATGGTCAAAAAGAATGCTGCCTAGTGAATGACTTTCTGTTATCTAACAGTCAGTTAATATATTATATCCTAGGCAGGTTTAGAATGGGTTAAAGTGCCTCAGCAAACACTGTAGTGTCATGTAGCTGTTAGATGCTGTATACTTTTCCGATTATAGAAAGCAATATAGAGAGGAAGTGATACAGTGCATAAAATGAAGTTGTTTTCTCTTTGTGTGTGTCCGCATAGGTTTAAGGGTGTAATGTTGTGAGGTGCTTACTACGCATTGTGACACATTACAAATTATGCTACATTTCAATTGGATGCATAAAATTGATCAAAAGTGACAGTAAAAACATTTATCATTTTAAAAACAAAATACTATTATATCACACAAAACAGTTTTGAATATTGATGATGACAAAAAAAAGTTTCTTGAGCAGCAGATCAGCATATCAGAATGATCATTTGAAACTGAATACTAATAATGCTGTAAATTTAGTTTTGCCATTACAGGAAGACAGGGAGTCTTCTCTAAAGATGTGATTGTCTTACCGAGCCTGGCAAGAGAGAGTGCTCCACTTTGACTGAAGGGCTCTCACACAGAGTACCGATCAAAGAGATCCAAACCCTGCCATATGTTCCTGACAGCGGAGATGCTGAGGTTCGAATGGTCACATGAAAGCCGTCCATTTCTCAGCCTAAAGTTTCCAAGCATTAAAACGAGTGGCCTATAAATGAAAATCATATTGTGAGCTGGAAACAACCTTCACAATATAAGACTGCAAACACAAGCAAATTGGAGAGCAGAGGCGGGGTATGAATGTAAAACAATAGGAAAATTACTTTTGTGGACATACAAGTAGTATTTAAATGTAGATGCACTGTCAACTAGAAAATAAAGAGATACTTCACTGAATTTTCCAAAACAGCAGGTGTTCCATAATCGTTCAAGCAAGTGTATACATCAAAACCCTAGCATAAATGTACTTTTTTGTATCTATGCTACATTACTTTAATAAATATTTTATAGTTTCTCTATAGGCTATGCTACATGTGTTGGCATTTTCTCCTTTATTTTTACTCCCTTATTAAGACCTTTAGAAAACGTTAGGGCGTTATTTGCAAATGTTTGCATACAGAAGTGACAAAAACAACATTCCATATTTGAATTGTAAATGCTGTAGCCTATCATTTGACAAAATACCCAACTATTTTACATCTGAAAACTAAAGCCAAATTAAACGACATAATTCGAACATTGTCTGTGTTCAAATGTTTAAACGTAATTTCCATTTTGCACTTGCAAGCTACACGTACACAACAAACAAGATCTATATTGGATCATTACAAATTTTAGTGCATCTCTTTTCATCTGTGCATTATATTTCAAAACTATATCTGGTAGCGGTAGCATGACACATTCGGTCAAAAAACAGGAAAGGCAATGAAACGACAAGTAGGAGCGCATTTACTTACCTGCCCAGTATTTTCACTGAAGATGTGAGTCGAGAGTAACTTACTGATGGCGCGCAGTTTATCACTTTATCTCACGACAGCCAATCGCGTGTGTGAATGGGCTAGTCACGCTGTTTTCCGGATGTGTGGTCTTTATGGTTTTTGGTATTTCTTAGTTAGTTACATGTTATCTCTGACTTTCATTTTAAGTTCATTTTAAAGTGTACAGTGGAAAACAAATAATTATGTACGTGCAGAATTATTTTTGACAAATGGGGTGTAAATATGAAGGGTATATATTTTTAATCATATAAATCTGTAATGTATTATATTGCACGATGTGCGAAACGCAAAAGTAACGTTCCCTGACCGGGAATCGAACCCGGGCCGCGGCGGTGAGAGCGCCGAATCCTAACCACTAGACCACCAGGGATCTATATTCAAAACAAAAGTAACAGTAATGTAAACGAAAAACGAAAACGTAAACATTTTTTTTTCGAACATTTTATTCTATTTTTACTGATAAAGCAGCAGACTTTACCAACTAAAATGACATAAAATGTATTTTTAAATGATAAGCTTTAACATGCATCTTAAGGAAACAGCATTGGTGTTGACGTGACCGGAAGCCTAAAGTTAATTTACGTTACGTGAAAATATGTCGAAATCAAGAATAAACTTTCTGCGACTAACGTTAACTTAACTTACGTGTCGCGAAGTTGTGCACGTTTTATCTAACGTTAACGTTACATAAGTTAATCCTGTCAAGCTACGCTATCAGAGAAATGCCACTGGCGAGAATATTATTACCTCATTTTATGAGTGGCGTTGGATAAATGTTTTAGCACTTTTATGTAATCCAAACCTAAAAGAAACAACAGTAGTACATGTGACATGGTAAAAGACAACAAAAAATATAATTCTAGAATCTGTTGTTGCAAGACCTCGTGGCGCAACGGTAGCGCGTCTGACTCCAGATCAGAAGGTTGCGTGTTCAAATCACGTCGGGGTCAATACATTTTTTCCCTTGAATTGTCATTCTTGTTTATAGCACAATTAAAATATCCATCAAAATTATTTTTTATTGTCCTCTAAAATGGTTTTGATTATACCACGTAATCAGAGAATCCCATCTCCCATATATTCACACACATGGTTTCTTTTAGAAATAACCAACATTTAATAAATAAATGTTTTTTTTCTTTGTAACAAAAACTGTATGTTACAAGAACCTTTGCAGTATCATGCGATGAGACATAGCGGTCTAATGTTACTGGACTTGAAGGTATGTGAAGGAATGTTGAGGACATTCACAGCAGAGACCATGTCCAGAGTCCTTTATATTTAAACCACATTTATCAAGTATGCAATTTAAAAAAAAAATCACAAAAAAACCCTGCAACGAAATGGGATTGCCTTTAAAGGCTCCACGTTAATAAAACACATACAAACTTGCATTCAAGAAGAACAAAGCAAAAAGTGGTCATTCTGTGCAACAGTTGACTTCCTTTTTTTCAAACATCATTTCCTGTGTAATAATAACTCACTATGACACATCTACAACAACGTGCACGCATTTACACATAAAATAACGAAAAAGCCATTAGACATTATTAACAACCCCAAAGCATACAAGTAACAAAACATTTAAATCAAATTTAATTGAAAACTGACTTTACAATACAACAATAAAACTATCACTGTATGTAAATGTTGTCTATGTTGATCCTTTAAGATCCTGAAGTTGATAATTCAAGTAAAAGCTTTACGTGCTCAAAAATGCACAATGTTTATTGCTTTACAGTTTTCACAGGTTGAGAAGTCCTTTCAGTTTTGGATTGTTTTCTATATTTTTGTGTTGCTCAGAAATAAGAGATCAGGCTTGCTGTAGTTTGGTGGATTGGCTAGTGGGTCATAACCTAAGCGGCCCAACATCGGAGCAAGGCTGGCCATATCATTCACCACATCAGAAGGGATCTTGCCCACCCATTTAGACAGAGCGTCTGTATTCACTGGCTTGACTACTTGATCCGTTGACAGTTCCACTCTGCAGGAGAGACAGGGATCAAAGAGACAATAAATAATCATACATCTATTTAGAAACCCTGTCATTAGGAAAACAGCAGTCAAGGCCTAAGTGCTTGTCTAAGATATCATGAAATTAAATTAAATCTGCCTTTTAGAGATTAAGTATGTAAAGTGACCACATCACAAATCGCAGTAGGATTTGACAATTAAAATCTACTTTTTACAGAGACGTTTTAATGTCCAACCCTGGCTCCATTATTATAGGACTGTGACCGAATTAGTGCTCACCAGGTCTTTGAAAATGCTTGCCGATCAAACAAACACCCTATTTACTTCTAAGTTATTTGTTGGAACGCTCATATTACAGTGTAGTGAAATATTTACATAGAGAGCACTAAGCCAACTCTTGACAAGGAAACACATGTACAATCCATTACGAAAAGCAATAGATGTACAAGCAAATGGTGAATGAAAATTATTAACAGGGTTGGACACGATTAGAACAAAGCGGTTTTCTTTTATATATATTTTTTTTGTCAAATCAGTAAATGAAAATGTATGGAATCACAACCCACCCCCACCACCACCAAGATATCATGATCATAAATTAAAAATGAGTTTCATTGTTAAATTGTTGCTACATTTTTCTAATTTGTTTTAAGATTGTAAAAAATAATTTTGCCTAGAATTTTTTTATTTATAGTCTTTATAGTGTGCATATTTTGACTGAATTTGTGTATGGCATACTCTGATTTTCTAGCCTCAGACAAATATGTATGGTATTTCGTGCGAATTTTAGTACACATTGTTTTCATTCGTCACGCATCTCCTAGCAACAAAACACATATTTCTGCATCAGTTTGGAGCTAATTGAAAGACTGGAGACTTTTAGTCATAAAGTGTATGATGCCCAGTTCTTTACTGTAACCATTTACAAAGTTGGCAAGAGTATAAAAGTTGCAGAAATTTCACCAAATCAATTATAGTAAATGCAAACAATGTGATTCAGGAGTAGAGATAATTAATCCTTAGTGGGTTTTTATATTGTCATTAGTAGTAGAATTTGTACTATTATTATTATTATTATAACAGTATTCTTGTTAGTTATTTTTTTGTTATTTTCTCATCTGCATTTATTGCATTTAATTGAATTAATATTTTAATAATTACATATCACATTTACATGTTCACAGTTCTCTGACGCTGGTTAATGGTCACATGACATGCAAGTAATCCAAAAATCTAACTAATAGTCTAACTATATTACGCAATTTATATAAAATAGTATACAGCAGTGGTTCCCAATCATGTTTTAGGGCTGGGCGATTTAATCGTCGATAAATTCATGAGCATTTGGTCAGTAAAGCCGGAATGAAAACGAGGTCGGACAACGAGTGAACCCGGAAGAATTGCCGCTTTTGCATAGATTGCTTGCTGATCACTTAAGTAGCTCCAGTAATAAGATTCGTGAATTAAAGGATATCTTGAATTCGGTCACGGAAATTATGTACAAACCATAGTTAAGCTAATTAATAATTAATGTTCAATAAATTTGTCCCGATGGTGTATTATGCCATGAACGAGCACTTTGTAAAATGACTGGATGGATGATTCAGCTGTGGGCGCTATATTCTGGTAAAACGCAGGAATTAATTTGGCCCGCAACACTCATACTGCATTATGGGGATTCTCTAGCCTTTGAGTGTAAATGGTTTGTACACTTGTTTTTGTGGTGCATTGTGGGATTGAATGAGTGCGTTTGAGAACGTCCAATATGGTTTCGGAAACCACTTAAAATGGCTTTCCCCTGAATTAGTGCACTGTTTGAGAGTATAGGGGGCGATTTCTGATTTAGTCATGCAGTGTTGGGGGGCCTCCGGGAACGTGGTTTGGAACCACTGGTATACATACAGTAGTCAACATTCAAAGTAGATCAAAAAAAGTCCAAAGTTGTTTTAAGCACAGAATGCATTTAGTTTTGAGTTTTAGGATAACTATGATGAAAGGTTTTGATCCACTTTAAATGTTGAATAATGTAAGCAAATAGCTGAACGCGTCAAAATCACTCACTTTGACAGTGAAACTCCACCGGCTTTCCCAATAAGCTGTTCGTGGTGCATCACGCCGGTGTCCCATGGCAGGTCCAGGAAGTGAAGGAGCTTGCGCATCACCCGCTCAGGGTACAGGACCAGCTGCTCGTAATGCACGGGCAGGCAGTTGCCATTCGATGCAGCCAGACACTGGTCATACATCACCTCCACCGCCCGGTTCCACTTCACCAAACAGTCCCGGTAACTCGTCAAGTCAAATCCGGTGATAGTCACCTTGCGGGAAATCATAGAGTGTACAGTAGCCCTACCATCGCGGAGCATAAGCACAAACTTCGCTTTTGGGAAGAGCTTGGAGAGGTAGGAAAGGGACTTCAGAGCGAAAGGGTCCTTATTGCAGAGCCTCGGAGCAGGCTCGCCGTGGCCCACTATGATCTCCAACAGAAAGGCACGAACAGCTGAATCCAGGACCTCATCGGTGACCCCCGCTTCATCAAGACGGAGCCGTTCACGTGTGGAGTGACTCCACGTAGCCTGCATGGCTAACAGCCGGGGGATGACTCGGGTCTCTTCTCCACACCGAACGAGATAGTGGGCGTCCAACATAGCCCTCATCAGTGTGGTGCCACTACGAGGGACACCGCCGATGAAAATGAGAGGGGTTTCCTCATTGTATTCCTCAGGGATCTGTAATGGGTCACTGAGGTTACGGCCAGCATGTCGATTAACCGCCCACCCGTGCTGTGCTGCGCGAGAACGAGCAGTTGGACATTCTATGGTGTTCAGGCCAAGATAAAAAACCGTGATGGAGCTGATGACTCCACAGACCAGAAGAACGTTGCACGTTTGTTTTCTCATGACTTACTGTTACGGGAGTATGTGGTTTTAAAAAAGCAGAATAAGTCCACAAAATTTGTAAAACAGACCTCGCACAAAGAAGGGGGAGGGAAGGTCAAGAGGAAAAATACTTTCCAGAATGGCTGAAAGAATGTTGAAAGGTTTTTTGGGGGAGGGAAGGGATGGGCAAATGTTTTCCAGCCAGCAGCTCTTCAGGTCTTCGCTTGCTTCAATAAAATCTCACTTGGTAAGTCAAGCCTCATGTTCTCTGTCAGCACCATTGTGCCTGTGAAAAGGGGAAGGAAAAACACTTTCAAAAACAGCATTGGCTACTAGGGCACATCTCATGTTACATTAAATGTCACATCTAATACCATTTCAGTACAACATTACTGTAATGGTATTAGACAATTAGAGTTTGCCAATTTGAGTGCTGTAACTGAAGAACGACGCTTGAATTGCAGGCCAAAACACATCAAAGAAAAATGTCCTGTAAAATGTAATTAGACAAACAATGTAATGCTGCGGAAAATTTGTTTTGTGGATCATGTAGGTGTCATATCTAGTTTTTGAGAATGTGTAGATTTCCAGTTATACATGTCAAAGTAGAATAATCTTGTACAGTGGATATTAATCTTCTAGACTCAATATCCAAAACAAAATTCAAATGTACGCAGATGCTACAATGATTTCATTTACAGAAATTATTCAAATAATTAGTTTTTGATTGAATTAAAAACAAGCTACATCTAGTTTCCCTAGTATTTTCTAGCATGTGCGGTCACACTTCCTACCACTGTTTTTGAGCATCAACTGCATATTTCACATCAGCCTTAAACTTAGGCAAAGCATGCAAGTTAACACCTTTATGCACTAAAGCATCCTGTTGTGGCGAGTGGCAAGTATCTGTGGTTTATTTTGTTTTGAGGTGCAGGTGCTAAATGATGTTATTTGTGACATGCGATATATCAAAACTTTTTTCATTTATTTTAAATATATATTTGTACATACATGCTGTATGTGTAGATGACTGAGCACGTTTTATGTACATTTCTAAGCTTGTAAGTATGCATAGCTAATTTAGGATAATACAAATGCATTAATATTAGAACTAGATTAAGCACAAATTAAGGTCTGTATGTACATGTTGTGAATTAGGTTCTATCATTTTATTCGTGTATGTATAAATAATAACCCAAATAATACTGAATGAGATCTAATGACTGTCCCTCAGGGGCTTCCATTGAACGCATATTTGTATTCTATCGTTCAAACAAACCAGTTAAACCAGCTGAAACTAATCAAACACAGCTAATAAGTTATAAGTAACGTTACTTTTAACATTAATAAGGGATAGAAGACTTTTAACATCAAAGGATGTTGTCTTGATACTTTGGTTGATACGCGTTGCTTACCAAGTGGTCTGTTTTTTTAATAGATATGCGTACTTTCAGCCATTTAATTTAACATTGGACCTCGAATTTTGGTAACAGATTTTAAATTCCCAAAATGCTAATAAAGGCGTAACGTTACTGGTGCTCGCGCAGAAAGAACACGTTCTGTGATATCAGACTAACGTTAACGTTACTGCCGCGTGTTTTGTGGGAAACATGCACGTACGTTCCTGCAATAACGCAACAAGTCGACAGATACATTATTACATGTGGTCGACTCGACAACCTTTACGGTGTATAGTTTATACAAAACTGAACGTTTTTCAGTTCATATCCGTACGCTTGCACATAAGTATGGCTGATTTTACTCTGATGCATTAGCTTCGTGACACGAAGACACGTTTTAAATGGTTGTAAGGGAACTCGAGAACTGAATCTACCTGAGATCAAAGTTATTCGCCAGCACGACTGGCGGCCTGCGACGAGGAAACGGCGTTAGTAGACACGCTCACGACACGTAAAAAAACGTGACAACTCCGTTAGTTTGAATAGTTCAGCCAGAAAACCGAGCGCGTTGTGTCTTACCGTACAGAAAGTCCAACTCCTCGAAATCCTACATTCTCCAGAATCACGTCTGTCTGATGAAATGCAGACTCGAGGATCGTGCAAACGGAGCCATCACGATCTGACTTTAAGAACGCGAGTCTTACACCGCGAGCACATTTCTCGTGAATCTTCATACGAAAGGAATAGGTGTCAAACCACTTGGATTCCAGCATAAGGCTGTGAATTACGAGCAGAGGTCTTAAATTCATACCACAGTAACCACGGCTCTGAGAAACTCTCAAATTTCATTGGCTACAGCAAACGTCTATTGACAATCAGGTGGTTTTCATTGGTTTTCTCTTTGTGACATGGCATTGCTGTCATAAATCAAACTCGTTTTGAATATATAATGTGTCTCTATTCTCCTAAAAAGAACTATCAATTATAATCATTTTTAATCAATACATTCAATAATATGAGATTTACTATGAAGTTGCAGGTTATTTTTTTCATCAACTCTGTACTGTTTTGTAGAAAACGGGAATGACAAAGGCGGCTTTTTACTAAAAGAATAAGTGACACATTACAAATAAATACATTCGCGTTCAGCTGCTTTATGACTGAAAGTACCGGTAAACTTATTTATTGTTTATTACAAGAGCTTATTGTTGCAACCAGGTAACGATATCTTATATTCAGTCATTTGGGTAAGTAGAGACTTTGACAAATGATAAACGGCCATAAGTAACAAACGGGTTTGCTTTGCTTAATTTCTCTCAAATCAGATCATAATTTACCTAAACACCATAATTATGTGCTTTATTAAAGAGGAGCAATACAGGAAGGATGCAAGATAGGAAGTGAAACATTCTTGACTCCAGAAGATTATAACCGTTCCCCCGAAAGAAGATAAATGCAACTACTACAAATGGGTTAAAGTCAACAAAATGATATATGGTACATCTTAATCATGTGTTTGTTCAATATATACATCAGAAAAAATAAATATCTGTTTTAACACCAAGCATCAATTTTAGCACTGTCAACAAATCTGAAGAAACTTTCTTTTGTTTTGTAAAATGAAAACACACACAGAAACAAATCGAGTGTCCAGGGGTAATGCTACTGGTCTGTCTCTATCTCAGGGTCAGCAGATGCATGTCCTTCTTTCTGAGGGTCACCAGGTAGGACGTCCGTGACTTTCTGTATAAGTTCATCAATCTGTTCTTCGGTCAGTCTTTCTTCGCTCTCCTCTACCATCTGTAAGGTAAGGTCATATATAGGTTATACATCTATTATGCAGCTCTGGCAATTCAAAAACTATGATATATCAGTCCCTTCCGCTAACTTATTACATGTGCGAAGACAATGCCTTGGGCTTAAAGGTACAAAACTGCTACATTTCCTGTCAAGTATAAATTGTGTTTCTCTGAAAATATTTTCTGTTTCTTTTTTTGTCACATATGTGTGGGCGAAAAAAATAGTGTGAAGCAATGGAGTGTATAATTTTGTCATTAACCAATCAAAAACTGGACAAACATTCACATCAAAAAGAGTACATTATCACATTCCCTCATTGTGTCCTCTGGTCTCAAATCCAATATTAATTAATATATAATATAATTCAAATAAGCATACTTTTTTAAACCAAAAACAATACCCATTGTGACTTCTCACACAACTCCTCATAATATACAGATGAAACAAGAATGTTGAAAGACCGCTTCTGCTCAATGTCTATACATGTACCAGTCTGTCAGACTGCACAAAGATTCAACATGAATATTTTTCCTGAGAACGTTATTTAAAAAAAAAAAAAACAATAAAAGCTGACTAGCAGGATGACACGGTTACATACGAGCTAGAAGACTGAAGAAACAACACCCATTATGAGATTACTGATTGAAAATGATATACAAGTGTGAGCTACAAGTGAGATGTTCTGCCAGCATCTCAGCTTAGTTGTCTAGAACAATAGTCGGCTTTTTGCGTTTGGAATTTCTTGACTCAAGTTTCTTTGAGAGAAAGAATAAATATAGTCTCACCAGCTGGATTTCAACAGCAGTCTGAGGTCTGTGGTTAAGGAGCTGCAACTTCTCTGCTCTTTCAAGATAAACAGGGGGGAAAAAATAAATATATATATATATATATATATATATATATGAGAAAAACAGCAGTCAGTGTTTGTCACAGTATAAAAAGAGGTGCAGTGACACTAGACTCACTGTCAAACGCAAAACTGCACTGTAGTCTCAAATATCACGACACAAATCTTCATAATGATACATCTCAGGATTAGAATTACAAAGTGGTTGTAATACATTGCATTTAGTGTGACACAGATACTGTTTGGGACAGGGCTAAGTTTTCCCATGCCTGTGTTTTCCACAATAAAACAAGGCATTTCTGTGCAAAATACGGAATAAAAAAATTAAATAACTCACTTGGTGAGCTTGTGAGGCAGCATAGCAGTGAGGAACTCCTTCACAGTGTCTGGATTCTGATGAGCACATGGCGTCTTGGAGAGATGCTTTAGGGTCTACTGAGGCAGACACGTCAAATGTTAAAAGGAAATGAGTGATCAAGTCTGAATGAAGATCATGACGAAAAGAATCTTCATTTACAGGATGCTACAAATCACATAAAAAACAAGCACCTCATACATGATGGTGTTGAGATTCTGCTGTCCAGTGCTGTGCTTATTTTTAACCATCTCTTTTCTTTTTTCTTTTAGGTCTGTCAGCAACTGATAGACCTGGTGGAATACAGTGCATTTCTCACAAATAAATGTGCATGCCGTGCAATTCAATTAACTTTATTTGTTTTACAACACTTTTGTAAACACATATATAACTCTATAAATATGTTAAACAACCTATTCCCACAGAATGTAAACATGTGAGTGTAGAATTAAAGTGAATTTAGTGGGTACAGAGAGGAAAAGTGTAAGCAGGAGTGTTGCATTTCTGATAACACACACACACTGAAAACAGAAATGAACCGAAATTAATCTAAGAAGGTTTTTAAATGCATACTGACCTCATAATTACTTAGCATAGCAGCATTGGCATCTCTCCTGCAAAACAAAATGTCTACATTTGGATTGCTTCATGTTAAATTACCTAAAATTGTGTTCTAACAGCAGCTATAATAGACATTTGGAGCACGGACACTAACATAATTGCATTTTATGCATTTGCAATTAGTGCCTACGTGTACAGGAGCAAAGAGAAGCTCCAAGCCATGGCACTATGGTTACGATATTACAAGTAAACAGCAATTACTGATTTCCATGTCAATAAATAACCTAGTGTTTATAGAGTTCAAATGGTAAAAAAAAAAACTCGCTAATAAACACGTCCAACATGTATTCTGAAAATTATACATCATCTTTAAACACAAATGATCTCTCATCTATGGTTGATTAAAATAAAATTTATTTTAAACAGATCAGTTCATAATCAGCTGCTCAAGAGTAACCACGTGAGCCATAGCATCGTCATTTCAGTGTAAACTTGGAAACCAAGTAATCTAATCACAGCGCCATATACTGTACATTTGCAAAAAAAATATTATCATATGTTTTATATTTGACTTTAAACGAACAATAGTAACATTTAAATCGCTTACACTTCCATCTCGCTTGCCTTTGTTGGTTCAACAACTAACAACGATCCGGCGAGAAAACGAAGCCTGCAGTTAAACGTTCCCACCCAGTTGTCAAGTTTAAATTTGTGTGTGGAGTAAAATGTTACTGTAATTATTGCGTTTTACAAATATTTTGTACAGTTGTAATTTTAATAAATATCTGAATAGAACGTTTCGCCTGTGCAGGACAATGAATCCTGCAACATATTCAATAAAGCAGGTCGAAATATTGTTGAAGTGACAAAAAGGATTAAATGTTACAGACAAACATTATATTTGTGTAAAATAAATTATGTTATATTTATATAAGATCATATAAAAAAAATGATATTGATGGCAGGGATCAACAGAATAGCTGATAATAAAATAATCCAAATATGGCTAAAAAGAGAAAACATAAATATAAACAGGATTCGTAAACATGCTTCGCAAGAACACACACGTTGGTGTTTGTGGTTTAAATAAAAGGTTATCACTGCAGGTTACAAGTATGTAGTGATTTTAATGGTGTTAACTTCGTGATAACTTAAGTAGCCTACGTTAAATATATAAAACTATATTAATCTGCTTAACTTTTCGGTTTAAGGAAATAGCGCCATCTACCGTTTAAAACTGCAACTGCATATTCTCTCTTTAGGGAGGCGGTTCTTTAGGCTTCGATTCGGTAAAGGTGATTTGTTCTCTAAAATGATTGACAGCCCCCGAAAAACGGCGCTTTACAATTTGGTTGGTTTGCAAGCAGCTAATTAGCATATTGTGGGCCGGGTTTTCGGGTTCCCAAAATAAACGAGGAAGAAGTGCAGGTTACTATCAACTGGATGTACAGCCACTAACAGATTCTCTAGAATCGGTGAAAGCATACGGCACTGATTTGGTCGTTTAAATATCCTACATTTCCTGTTCCTGTTTTAATTATAAGCTTTAGTTTTCGGTTTGCTCAGCGCAGATAAAGGCTGCTTGAGACTGTTAAAATGGCAAGCTCAGAGGTAAAGATCGCTCATCTTTCTAAAGTAAAAATGATTTAGTGCATTTTTGTGTGTGTCACACAGGCTAACCAAGCCTGTCAGAAACAGCGAGCTGTGACTTGCTGTAATGTTTATGTTTGTTATTTTGTGTTATATAGGGAAATAAACTATGGGGTGGTCGCTTTGTGGGAAACACTGATCCTATAATGGAAAAGTTCAACGCGTCAATCGCGTACGACCAGCGCATGTGGGAAGCTGATATTAAAGGAAGTAAAGCTTATGTCAAAGCTTTACACAAAGCAGGTTTGGTCACGCAAAACGAGATGGAACAGATTCTTACAGGACTTGACAAGGTGATTATATTATTTAACACCGCATTACCTGACTCATAAACCCGTCTGATAACGTTCAGGTTATATGTGTTTTTCTTTTACAGTGTCATCTTTCTCATGAAACTTCATCTATAATGCTGCTTTGTAAATATTTACCAGGATACTGTACCATAGTCCATTCCCCCCTTCGACACCAAAGCTTAATACATCACAGACTAAAATATGCCCTGACACAGACACCTCAGTGTGCACAAAACAATAGCCCTGTGACAATGCTTATGATGCCTGTTGTAAACTTCCCTGAAGCTACTGCCATTCAGCATGGCACTCTGACAGTATAACTGGCAAAACAGAGGATAGTGGGGCTAGTTGTCACACTTTGAATCTTTAATTTCCGTAGTTAGTATAAAAAAGGTTGTTAACCAAACACTGACCATGCAAAATGGCACAATATTTAAATACTTAAACTGAAACAGCAGAAACGTAAAAGGCAATGTACAAAAATATTAACTCAACAAATTGTTAAATGTTTTGTAAAAACAATAATTTTAAGAAACTGACACTTTCAACTTAAAAAACAAAACAAAAGCAAAAAAACAAAACAAAAAAAACAGCTATTACAAAATATTATGATTTTATGGAAAGTTTATTGTATAAAATTAACAGAATTTACTCTATATATTATTGTATTATTTTATTATAAATATTCTAAACATTTTAATTCAAGACAGCATTTGAAACCAACAAACATCTGCAAGAGAAAACACAAATTTGGACTATTAATATAACACCTTTGTGCATTAAACCTTTATACAGTGTTAGAGTATATATGATAACATTATAGTTTTTCTAAATATTTAGAATATTTCAAATGTTTAGTTATTATTATTATGTTTTTATTTGAAGTTTAAAGATATGTTAATTGTTTTTGTCTATTTAGATTTTATTTAGTTGTTTTAGTATTATTAGTACCAAGTTACATTAAATTTCAAGTTTTCAAGTTTTCTAATGGTTTTAATCGGCTAACTGTAATATCCCTTAGCTCCTGAGATATACAGTGGGTAAAATAAGTATTGATAAAAATAAGACACAAATTGTACTCTTAAGATGCCATAATGTTTGGAGATTAAACAATGGCATTGCACATCACCCCAAAACATCATGGTATATTGCTAGCACAATTCATATAATTGAAGGAAGGATGTATAAAAAAAAGTGAGAAACCGAAAAAATGAAACGTTTCAGAGAAAGACAGTAAAGCTGCTGGAATGGCCCATCCAATCACCTGACTTGAATCCAATAAAAATCTATGGAAAGAACTTAGTTTAAATTTCACAGAAGATCAATCAATACAACTAGTTTCTCTATACAGAAGGCGTCTTGAAGCTGTCATTAGCAACAAAGGCTTTTGTACAAAGTAGTAAATACATATCAGTAAGCCTGTTCAATACTTTCCCCTGAGACATTCAATTTTATTACACATAACTAAATTTCAGAAATGATTTGTATTGTTTTATTTGCATGTATGGATTGCTTGGGCTGTTACTGACATTTGGTGAACATTTCATGCCAACAGAACATTTAGAAATCTATTTACTGTGAATAATGTAAATGTGTTCAATACTGATTTTACCTGCTATAGTGACAACTAAACACATATATGGCAAAAAAAAGTTATCAGACATTTTAATTCATTGTCACAGTATAAATAACTCAAAATATGTTCATCAGGTCTTTGATGAATGGTCCAAAGGCGAGTTCAAGATCGGAGCAGGAGACGAGGATATCCACACAGCCAATGAACGCAGGCTGAAGGTCAAAAAGAAAACGCGTCCCTCATCGATTCTAACATTTACTTTTATTAAATAAGATTAAATAAGATATGTAATCAATACATGTGGTGTAGCTTATGTTACAGAAACCAAAACTCAGTCAAGGATCATGTCTTTTGTTCTTTTAAAGGAATACATTGGTGATCCAGCTGGAAAGCTTCACACAGGCAGGAGCAGAAATGATCAGGTTTAAATGTAGTAATTTGTGACATTTTATGTTTAGGCATACATGCTTTTGACTGAACTCTTTCTATTTGTTGAACAGGTTGCAACAGATATGCGCCTCTGGCTGCGGGACGCTATTACCACTCTGAAAGAGCTAGCTTTGCAGCTCATCAGTACTATGGTGGAAAGAGCTGCAGCGTAAGTTAGCAAGATACCTGTAGAGATCTGACTAATGTACACTTACCAAACACATACCATGCTATTTTTTTTTGTCCGACCAGAGAGATTGATATACTGTGCCCTGGATACACTCACATGCAGAGGGCCCAGCCAATCAGATGGAGTCACTGGATTCTCAGGTGCATTTCAGTGGAAGAATTCTTAGTTATGTTTTACTCCATGCGAGGTTACAGTAATGTGTTGTGATCTTGTACATTTGGACATATGCTTGTATATATTGGTACATATTCATGGTTTCTTTCAGTCATGCAGCGACACTAAGCAGAGATGTTGAACGGCTGGAGGAAATCAGGAAACGTGTCAATGTGATGCCCCTAGGAAGGTCAGTTTTGTGGATATATAAAACTGAAATCTCTTTATTCATTCACATGATATTGTAATTTGAAATAACCATTTTATATTTCTGTGTGTGTGTGTGTGTATATATATGTGTACGTAAAAAATAGTTTTACAAAAATCTTACTGACCCATAGCTTTTGAACTGTACTGCACTCCCTTTGTATTGTATTAAATGGATCTATTTGAGATATGTTTATATATGACATTTATTTCTTTGCCTTGCAGTGGAGCCATTGCTGGAAATCCCTTTAACATTGATAGAGAACTTCTTCGTCAAGGTTGACTTTGTTTGCATTCCCATATAATTAACGATCCATGAAGTGCGTTCATGTGCTATATGTTTGTGTGTACAGGTCAAACTGGTCACCTGTTTGAATATTTTTCATATGATGTATAATTTTTTTTATCACTCTCCAGAACTAAATTTTGACAGTATCAGCGTCAACAGCATGGATGCTACTGGACAGAGGGATTTTGTCGGTATGTATATTCATGCTGCAGAAATCATCTCAGATTATGATAATTAATTTTTTTTGCTCCATAAACTGTAAGTCTTCATTCACCAAAACTGTTTAGTTATTGGCCTTTTTATAAATGTATTCCTTAATGTTCAACAGAATAACGGTCATATTTCGATCAACGTGATGAGCATTTACATTTTTAATTAGAATAGTTTTTGTATGTTTTTTGAATGTTTGTATGTTCAGCTGAATTTCTCTTCTGGGGATCAATGTGTCTCACACACCTCAGCAAGATGGCAGAGGATCTGATTTTATACAGCACAAAGGAGTTCTCCTTTATCTCTCTGAGTGATGCATACAGGTGATCACAGCACATGATTTATAATAAGAATTCCATTCAGAATTTCTAAATATTTTACAATAATTAAAATTCACTCTCATATATCACACATCAGGCTGTGCATGTGCCGTTGACACATGAATGTTCTGGGTCATCTTCCAATTCCAGTTTTATGGGTTGCGTTACTTTTGCAAAAAGCAAAAAAATAAAATACATAAAAGATTCCTGAAACTATTTTCAACATTTTTGATAATATTGAAAAAAACAATTAATTGCGATTAATCGCATCCAAAATGTTTTTTGTTTACAATACATAATAAATGTATGTGTGCTGTGTATATTTCTTTTCTGTATATAAAAATATACACATGCATTCATCTATATATTTCAGGAAAATATGTTGTTTATATATTAAATATATTTATTATAATATAAATTATACAAATATAAATAGCATGTAAATACATGTAAATATTTTTAAAATATATATTGTACGTGTGTTTATTAATATATACATAAAATGTTTTTTCGTCCTATTTTATATTTATAAAAAAATAAGTCAATTAATATACACAGCATACATATATTATTCAAACAAAAAGCTTTATATATATATACTATAGATATTCAAATAATTCTGAAATTAATGTATTTAATCAAATAAATATAGCCTTGATGAACATAAGAGTAGACTGTACTCAATAATATATAAAAAATAAAAAATAAATTTCTTAAAAGTCACAGCAGACAGAAATCATTAATTTCGAAGCCCTTGGCTTAACAGCATTTTACCTTACATTACAACCATGTTCTGCATTATTTACACCCTGCCTATCACGTATGCACTTTTCCATCATAAATCAGTAGAAGCTGCTGGCTTGAGCTTTAGGCAGAGTTGCAAATGAATTAATTCAAATGACTTTTGTGGTTCACTTACCCAGAAATGTCAACGAGTGCACATGTACCTGCTCACGTCATAACACATCCTACATTGTTAGAACAAACCAATTTTCTTCTCATACTACGACCCTGTTAACATTAACTGATTTATCTTTATTAACCACGAACTGATTGCTGCACAGCGGGTACTGACCTTAGTTAAATAGTAAATGTTCTCTCAAAAATAATTATTGCCTATTTATTAACAACATGATGTTGGGAAAAGCTGACTATCTGCCACGCAGTGCAGGGTTTAGTGTGGTGTCTTAATTGGTGGATGATTGTGAACACGAGCTGACTGATGTGTACTGAGGGATTCAATCCACTTCTGCTTTGTATGTGCACCTAGTGTGTGTAGTTAATCAGAGCTGTTGTTTTTTTGTTTGCGAAAGCAGCACTGGGAGCAGTTTAATGCCTCAGAAGAAGAACGCAGACAGCCTGGAGCTCATCCGCAGCAAAGCAGGACGAGTGTTTGGCAGAGTAAGATACAGCACTGACTAATGAAGCCAACCCCAGACACCAGAACTGGCCTACAGAGATACTCCTGTCATTTAAATAATTAGCATTATGATTAAGGTTAATCTATGGGAAATTAATAATTATTATTAGGCCTGTCAGTTCCGCTGATGTTCATTTAGGGATGCATAATATAATGGTTCCTTTACTTGTACTTTAATGTTTAATAGCATGCTTATTTTTCCTGTTTTTAAAATGAGTTTGCCTTCACTGTCATCCAGCTCTCACCTAAAGTTAGTATTTTTGAAAATGTAATAATGCTGCAAAATAGAATTTATTAGCAAATCTCCAAATAATAATTTATTTTTCAGAATGTGCTTAATGTTATGCCTACATTTACTTTAAAAATGACTGACTTCAGTTTTGAATGTTTTATTTTTTTTAGACAAAATAGTGGAATATTTTAATGTAGAATATTAATTGATTATCGGTAATAATGTTTAAATAATTATCAGAATATTCTGAATTATTATAATAGTAGAATAAAATTTTTAAATAAGAATACAAATAATAGACAAAATAATATAATATTTTAATATTGTCCGTATATTCATTATTACATAAAAATATTTATTGGCTTATTGGCCAGAATTTTCAAGCCTGGTCTAAAGAAAATGCTATTTTCATGTGCATATGATATGAATTTTTTTGGAATGCATATAATACGCAGTTTTCGCGTACATAGAATACGCATCTATTTTGATCATCTACCATGATTTTTTGTTTTTATTTGACATGCTATTTATACCATCATGAGATTGGGTAAGAATATTCATATTACATCAGTATTTTAAATATTATTTATTAAAAATAATAAAGAATTTACAATCTGAAAATTGCCTTAACATGAAATTAGTTGTTAATTTATTAACCATAATTATCCTATCAATGCATTACATAGATTTATTATAAAGAAAATATCATTTCAAGTATTCAATAATAATATTAAACATAGTTTAAGTAGTAAGGTAGTAAGGTTGCTTACATAGTAAGGTTTTGTTAAGTCTTTATCTAATTTAAATTTCATTGTAATATAGTGTGCAGGGTTTCTGATGACTCTCAAGGGCTTACCCAGCACATACAACAAAGACCTACAGGTATGTCCATGACAGCCGATAATTCCGATCACTTTACTTTAAAAGATTTTCTAAATATATGTTTTGTCACTGCAGGAGGACAAGGAGGCCATGTTTGACACATATGATACAGTACATGCTGTGCTGCAGGTGGCAACAGGCGTCATTTCAACTCTTAAGGTAAGAGACAGGTTAGAACACAATGTTTTGTCATGAACAATAGCAATCAAAAACAAAACTGTAACTTCAGTTAAACAGTAAGTAGGTGAAATGCTGAATGAGATGCAGAAGTGTTTGAGAATGTCGTAATGTCTAGCCAGTGTTGAGCAGTATATCTGAAGCACTTTTTTTTCCTCAGGTCAACCAAGTAGCCATGGAAAAGGCCCTCAGCCCAGATATGCTGGCCACTGATCTCGCCTACCATCTGGTCAGAAAGGGAGTAAGTCCATCAATCCATCAACTTACAGATTTAAGATTTCACATGTCGGTAGAGCTAGATGAAATCTGACATACATACACGTATATCAAAGATGCCTTTCAGAGAGGCCCACAGTTGTGCTGGGAAAGCCGTTTATATCGCTGAATCAAAGAACATCCATCTGTCCAAACTCACGGTAGAGGACCTTCAAACTGTCAGGTCAGCTGTTACATTTAAACTAAAACTGCATGACAGTATATGAAATGTTTTATTTAGATTTTTGATAACACTTTAGAATAGGAAACACTTTTCCCTCAATAAATTCTTAATTTACTGATTATTAATAGTTAGTAGTTAGTTGTTAAGTTTAGGTATTGGGTGGGATTAGGGATGTAGAATAAGGTATTCATATGTGCTTAATTAGCACTGATAAATGGCTAATATTCTAGTAATATGCATGCTAATAAGCATCTAATAGGTGTAATAGGTGTTTTTATGTTTATTATGTTTTTTTTTCGTTATTTCTAGCCCTTTGTTTGACAAGGATGTTTCTTCAGTGTGGGACTACATCAGAAGTGTTGAACAGTACAGCGCCCCCGGTGGCACTTCCAGGAGTAGCGTCATGGCTCAAATCCAGCACTTTAGAACCTGGTTACAAGCACAAAAACAATAAGTCTAATTTCTACAAAGGACAGCAGTAAGTGCTTTTTCATAGATGAATTTGGCATGTTATGCCTGCATGCTACATATAAGGAAACGTCTGTTGGTTCCAAAATGTGAATCTTTATTTGACAAACAATATGTACAACAAAATATAGTTACAACTTAATAAAGTTTGTGTTGGCACTTCATTTACTTTTACATTCACATACTTTTATTAACATCTTTGGGAAAATCATGTTGAAACTTCACTCCACATGCCCTGAATATGTACACAATTTGTGTAGGACCAGAAAGCTTCAAATGGGCCACATTCAAATCTCACGCTGTTTAATATTACGCTGTTTATGTGCTGTCAAAAGATTAATCGCATCCAAAATTAGTTTTTATTTACATAGTATATGTGTGTGTACTGTGTGTATTTATAATGTGTATACACACACACAAAAATGTATGTATTTATTTAAAAGAAATATGTTATGTTTATATATTAAATGTTTATGATCAAATTTATATGAATATAAATATATAAATGTAAATATATGGAAATATTTTCAAAATATATGCTTTATGTAGGCCTATGTGTCTTTTTATGTACATAATAAATACACACAATAAACAAAAACATTTATTTTGGATGTGTGTGATTAATCGAGATTAATCATTTGACAGCACTTTTATATATATATATATATATATACTGTGGGGCAAAAAAGTATTTAGTCAGCCAGCAATTAAAAAGATGAGAGAGGCCTGTAGTTTTCATCATAGGTATACCTATAAAATAAGGGGAAAAAATCCAGAAAATTACACTGTAGGATTAATGGGTAAATTCCTCTGTAAAATAAGTATTTGGTCAGCTACAAACAAGAAAGATTTCTGGCTCTCACAGACCTTTAACTTCTTCTTTAAGAGGCTCCTCTGTCCTCCACTTGTTACCTGTATTAATGGCATCTGTTTGAACTCATCATTATAAACATAGGTGGATTAATGAACGGGCCTACCGGGCCCAGGCCCAGGGGGCCAGAGGCCCCAAGGGGCCAGGCCAACTTGGCCCCGCGGCCGCGACGCATGCAAAACTACTTTTGCAAAAATAATAATCTTAGGCCCCAAGGGGCCAGGCCAACTTGGCCCCGCGGCCATGATCCATAGAGGGTCAGAGGCCCCAAGGGGCCAGGTCAACTTGGCCCCGCGGCCGCGACCCACAGAGGGCCAGGCCAACATGGCCCCGCGGCCATGATCCATAGACGGTCAGAGGCCCCAAGGGGCCAGGTCAACTTGGCCCCGCGGCCACGACCCACAGAGGGTCATAGGCCCCAAAGGGTCAGGCCAACTTGGCCCCGCGGCTGCGACCCACAGAAGGCCAGAGGCCCCAAGGGGCCAGGTCAACTTGGCCCCGCGGCCACGATCCATAGAGGGTAAGAGGCCCCAACGGGCCAGGTCAACTTGGCCCCGCAGCCGCAACCCACAGAGGGCCTGAGGCCCCAATCCATAGTGTGTGTGCAGTATGTGCACTCTTCTGTACAGTACAGTGTGCATGTCTGTTTACAGTATACAGTATTTCTTGCATAGTGCGTGCGTGTGTGTGCGCGTGCACGCGTGGGGTTGAGGGGCCTAGACCATGTCAGGCCCAGGGGGCCAAAATTTCTTAATCCGCCCCTGATTATAAAAGATACCTGTCCACAACCTCAAACAGTCACACTCCAAACTCCATTATTGCCAAGACCAAAGAGGACACCAGAAACAAAACTGTAGACCTGCACCAGGTAAGCAACTTAGTGTGAAGAAATCAACTGTGGGAGCAGTTATTAGAAAATGGAAGACATACAAGACCACTGATAATCTCCCTCGATCAAGGGGCTGCACGCAAGATCTCACCCCATCGGGTCAAAACCATCACAAGAACTATGAGCAACAATCCCAGAACCACATGGGGGACCTAATGAATGACCTGCAAAGAGCTGGGACCAAAGTAACAAAGACTACCATCAGTAACACACTGCGCCGCCAGGGACAAATCCTGCAGTGCCAGACGTGTCCCCCTGCTTAAGCCAGTACATGTCCCGACTGAATTTGCTAGAGAGCTTTAGGTAGATCCAGAAGAGATTGGGAGAATGTCATATGGTCAGATGAAACCAAAATAGAACTTTTTGCTAAAAGCTCAACTTCGTGTTTGGAGGAGAAAGAAGGTGAGGTGCATCAGAAGAACACCATACAGTGAAGCATGGGGGTGGAAACATCATGCTTTGGGGTGCAAAGGGACCAGGACAACTGATCCGTGTAAACGAAAGAATGAATGGGGTCATGTATCAAGAGATGTTGAGTTAAAATATCCTTCCATCAGCAAGGGCATTGAGGATGAAACGTGGCTGGGACTTTCAGCATGACAAGGAAGGACTGGCATCATAAGAAGCATTTCAAGCATTTTTTGTTGTTTGTTTTTTCTTATTTTGTCTCTCATAGTTGAGGTTTACCTATGATGAAAATTACAGACCTCTTTCATCTTTTTAAGTGGGAGAACTTTTACAACTGGTGGCTGACTAAATATCTGCCCACTATAAAAAGAAATACTTTAAATGCAGTAACCATGAACAACCAAAAAATTAATAAAAAACAAATAAGAACCCTGAAATGATTAAAGTCAGATAAAGCTGCGACAACTAAAAGAGAATATTGGACTACATAAGAGGTAACAATGAGACAATTAACAGCTGTGAACACAGAAATAACTAAGAAATCTCTTCTCAGAGATCCATCACAGCACCTTCAGTTCAGTGCTCAGCATATTAGGTATACTTATGACATGTGGTTTCTACCATTCAATGAAAACATGTTTGTTGTCCAAAAACACAAAAGAGGCACAGAAACAGGGTGATCAGATTGGGCAGGACACACAGACTGAGAGCTGGCACAGATGTGTACACGACTCGTCCATTCAGATTCTGCACAGGACGGAAAACTCCAGTCATTGGTTTTTCTGTTCCGAATAACAGCTGTTTATCCATTGACATCAGCTAAAGCAGGAAAAGAAAGATGTGTTTGAGTTCAAATCTGCCTCTTCATAATCATGTGCTCAAGACAAGGCACTTTAGGTAAAAAGGGTTAGTTGTTCAATCAGAGTACATAATTATTCTGTTTTACAAGTTTTATGGAATGCAGTGTTCAAATACGCAAATGATCCATTACCTATTCAAATATGCACAGATTGGGAAATCCAGGTTAAAAATTTTAATGTAAGATGTGGATTAGTAGTGTTTGGATATCTGCACTTTATATTAGACCACAAACCTTTTAGACCCAAATACTTTCAACAGCAAGGAACATTTTTTATTTTTTTAAAAAATCAGACTGATATATGAACACAGTTTCAAAGCCTTCAGAATATACATTATAGATATAGGAATAAAGTTTGCTATTATATATATTTGACATAAGATTATTTTTGAAAAAACTAACTTTAAAGGTATATATTGTAATTGAAAATTACAGATAACAAAAGAAAGTGCAATAAAAAAACACTTAAAATAAAAATGTTATGTAAGAAAAATGGTTTTGCCTGTAGTGTCTTGTTTTAATTTTCCTGGGATACTGGTAAAATCAAGATTTCTGTCTGGTTTATGTATAAAAGAAAAGGTCTCTCGTACCTGATTTTTGCTTATGGGCAGAGTCTTTTGGAAAACCGTCCACACAACGGCCTGGTCACAGCCTGGTGTGGTCAAGGAACCCAAGTAGCGATAGTAGTTCAGTTTATTGGCTGGTGGGACGATGTCGGCCAATTTGAAGTCTTCAATTTCACTACTGTTCCCTTTTGATCATATTGGGTAATGTGGAAACACAATACAGACAAGCGGTTGAATAGGCAAACTAATCAAACAAACAAAAAAAAAATCTTAAATAATTAAATTTAAACTCACTTTCATATCTGACTTTTCCTAAAGCCTCTATTACTCTTTCAAGCTGTGTGTTTCGGCCAGAAGTCACCTAATCGGAATGACAAAAATCAGCTATTACTTCAGACATCAAACGACACTGTTCATTAAAGGGATACTGCACCTAAAATGGCTTCAGTATGAACAAGGACTAAGGGTGTCCAACCCCAAATAATAAAAAGGTAAGAAAATGTCATCAAAGTATCACTCCTATATATATATTAGTGTATAATAAAGGTTTTTGTGTACATAATACGTGTGTGCACTGTGTATGTTTATTATGTATATACAAATACAAACACATATATATTTAAGAAAATGTTTATGTATTAAACATATTTATATATAAGCTATAATGAATATACACAGTACACACACATGTATTATGTACCCAAAAACGAGATTAATCACGGTTATTTGTTTGAAAGTCAATTTTTGCCACTATATAAAAAAGGCAATTCTTACTTGTTCCCCCTCAGAACTGTGTTTATATTCTACTATTTTTCAAAATTCTACTTGATAATTCACAATTGTGTTTATATCATGCAATTCTGAGTAAAAAACAAAAAAAAAAAACAAGAATTAGAGTTTATATCTCAGAGTTCTCACTTTATAACTCTCAACAAAACTAAAAATTAAACAAAACTCTCCAATGGCATTATTGAAAACTATAATAATAGTGAATAAAACTGCAACTGCTTTAAGAGTTTGTTTACAGATATTTTTTTCACAGAAGCTTTTGAAGGCATGAGACTTCTGAAATATCCCAAGAGCATCGGTACCTCAAAAAAGAAGGCAAGTGCTGCCACCCCTGTAGAGTCATTTAGAGCCTCTCTCAAGCTGCCATACATTTCTTTAATGTGAACAATATGGAGCTGGGGAACAAAATGCATCTTTTTATATTTTATAAGCTTTTTATTTTTTTTTAAGCATATTATTTTGATAGTGACATAGACTCTCACCTCCATGGGATAACGCTCCCCGTCCACAGAGTGCTCTGAGCCCTGGCCGCCGCTCTCTCCCCAGTGCAGATGAAACTGGACGGCCTTGTATGTGGCTGGCAGACCCCCTCCACGGAGACGCACAAACTGAGGCAGAGTGAAGTAAGCTGGAAAGAAGGATAGATGTTTTATACTTAATTGCTTTCTTTAAAAAAACAAATGAAGATATTTTTAATGAAGTCCTTTTGCTTTTCTGTATAAAAAGATGTAGCTTAGGCTTTTATTTACATATAAACACCGATCAATGCAAATAGAGTTAATAAATTATGGCATACAAAAGCTTCATTGCACTTGCTCAATCTCTTGCACTTTTTGATGTGTTATAATTTTGTTTGGATATTCAATGTATGGACAAAAAGGATAAAGTAAATACCTTTGTGTTGAGATGAACAGCAATCTTATAAAATAAATGACGATAGAATTCATTTTTAGGTCCTTAAATTTGAATTCATCTACCTGAATGTCCATGGTTTTCCACACTCATATTGAAACCCTTGTCATGGCCATCAAAGATAATACTGGTCAGTTTGGGATCATGCTTCACTTTGCGTGTGACAATATTGATAGGTGATTGTCGATGACCTCCACAAACAGGAAAACTATTCTTCCACTCTAAAGGCCCTGGAAGACACAGTTGGAACACATTTCACTCAGCATTCAACTTTATGAAGCTGTGAACAAGGACTTTGCTTTGGAGATGACTATGCAAAATCCTGAGAGGTTGAGTCCTTGTGTATTTGTTCTCACCTCTACACGTGTCTTGACAGGAAAACTGGCTCTGGTAGCACCACTCACCTGGAACAGAGACAACAACCTGATGCAACCAAGGTTCCAAGGACCATTACTGGAAAGTATTTAGATCTGTGACTTGAAGGCAAGGTTCAGAGAGGTCTTATGGACCAGTTATGATGGTGGTCATTAACTAAAAATATTGTTTGTTTTGTGGCCATATAAAGCCATGCTCTAATTCACAAAGGTTTCCTGATAATCAGTGAGCCATCTAACTGAGTCCCCCTCCTGATCACCAGCTTTGATTGAGCGCAGAACATGTCCTTGAATGCAAGGGCACCTTAAGAGTTTTCACATTACCCACTGTCCACTTGTGCACTTTCATCCCATTCAGCTTAGTTTGCACAAAAAAGAAAATTCCTCATTTACTCACTCTTATGTCGTTCCAACCTGTTTGACTTTATTTCTTTATGAATCACAAAAGACAAAGTCAGTAGGGACCAATGCTGTTTCTTTGGACCCCATTGAATTTCAATGTCAAGGACAAAAACACTCAAAGTTTTTTTGTCCACAAATATAAAGGATAATATATTTGGATTTTTCAGTTATGTGTATATTAAGTTATGTATATTAACTTATTTTTAATTAATTAACTAACAGAGCAAAAAGTTTCATTATTTTTAATTTTTTATTCTTTATTTATTTTTTTTGTCTTCAGTGTACAGCTTTGGAATGACATGAGGGTGAACAAATTCTAAAACTTATATTCCTTAAATAAAAAAGCTTGGTATTAGTTTTCTTTCCTGCAGTGAACAATGTTGTTAACAAAACTAAACTGTTGCATGACATACATGCTGATATAACATCAAAGCAAGTGTAAAAGACGGGAATTTTGAAGAGGTATATAAAAAATAACCTGTCTGGATTCAGTAACCCAAGATGCACTGCGTTCCAGGCTAGATTAACTAATGACAGAGTAAAATTACTGTCTGTCAGAGCAAATATGCTGTAAAACACTGCAACTCGAACTTGGCTTGTGCAAGCATCATATTAAAGTCTTTCATTCTGAAAACAAAATCGAAACAAAACAAATTTTTTTAATTTTTTTTTATATTATTACGTGCTTAGTATAGTTAACCAAAACAGTTTATCTAAAATTTGCACAATGGAGTTTACACATGAAATATACTGCAGTTTTATCTTCTGTTTTTTAGATCCTAATGCCATTTGGTAAATTCCCTTCCCATGAATTAAACCTTTTTTTTAAAACATTATGGACACATATGGTATATTGCATTTTTGTGGCAAAGATACATCCTAATAAAAGCACAAACTATGATGTTGTACTTTGTGTATTGAAGATCAAAACACAGGGTAGCCTATAGACTACGCAAAGAGAAATTAGTGTTTAAGAATGCAATAACTGCATTCCACTCAAAGGACAAGGAGCAGGAGAATGAGGCTGTGGCTCGACTAAAATTCTACCTAGCAGAAGTGTTTATGCATAGGTAATGCTGATTATTGAGTTGTACTAACAATACAAGCATTTATATAACTTTTCCAGTGATTATGCAATCAGAAAAAGTTTGCACCTTAACATATTCATGCCACCATTCAATATAATCTCAATATGACAAGTAAGATATTTTATTAGTAATTCTTCTGTGCATATGCTTTCCCCCCTTATGCATATGATGTGTTACGTTGTACACGCGTGGAGCACAAATGTCCATATTTTCTCTGTTAACTAAATTTGTACATTTGACTCTGTTAGCCTATAAGCAAGCTGTCACTATTCAAAGTTAATGAGCTACACTCAGTACAGCGTCATCCCTGCACGCACACTTCTCCACGCGGGGTCGCGTCTGCCTCCTGTTTGCTATGCAGCTCGGCTCAAGTGAGTTTCAAACGCGGCTTTATCGTGTATTTTTGGAGCAGCTCCCTGTGCTTAACTTCGCTAACTTCTTTCAGTTTTACTGGTATAATTTTCTATTTGCTCATAGGAAACGTCTGTTTGCCTGATAGGAGCAGGAATGAAGGCTATTTTAGCGACGTACAGGTATGAATAAAACATAAAACAGACTGCGACTGTTTACCTAATTTACTATTTATTTTTTTGACTATACTATAATTTAACTATTATTTTTTATTAAAACTTTTTTTTTTTTTTTTCCTGGGGACTGGATATATCTTCCATAGTAGAATTCGAGATATTGGTCGAAAGTAATAATAATAACGTACTCTAAAAATAACACTATTACTGTAATTTATATCATTTGATAACCTATTTAGTAGGCATTTATGATTTTTTTTCGAGGAAAATCTTTAACGAATCATACAGAAACGAATTAAAGGGTGGGGAAATGGAACTTGTCATTTATGTCTAACTAGCTAGGCTGATGTAGTTAGCCTAAACTTTACAATGACAATATAACAGTTACGCTATTCCACTTGCAAAACGCAAAATAAAAGCATTTTCACTAGTGGTCTCAGACTTTTGGACTCCACTGTATGCCCTAGGCCTATATAAAACAATGAAATGTATTTATTAATTGTGAGTATTAACCTACTGATCTATTTACAATGACTAGTCTACTTATGTATATCCCATATATAGTTATATAACCTATATGAGGTTCTCTATTATAGATCAATTGTATTATTTGGACGTTTTTGTATAATGATGATTCCACAACAATATTAAATTCAGCCTTACAAGTATAGGTAAAATAAAGCGAGTAACGTTCCGGTTCATTCATTGTGATGGAGACTGTTAGGTGAGCCCAGTAATGACTGTGAACGATTCACTGATTCAAACTACTTCATGGCCTCATAAAAGAAAAGAAAAGAAAATCAGAGTCATGGGTGTACACAAAATTTTCACAGTCTAGATTTAAACTTTTTTTTTTTTGGTCACAGTTAGGAGCCTTATATATATAGCTATAATTTTAAGGAAAACAGTAACTAAATACAATGCTTAAAGTTATTGAATATCACATTTTTATAGTTATATTCAGCTTTAACAACTTTATAAAAACTATCTTTATACAAAAAATGCTCATAAAAAATATTTATGTAATTTTTGTCATGTCAGAATTTAGTGTCTTCTATTTTCCTTTAAGCAGTCATTCATTCAACAGCATACAGCCAGACAGCAAAAAACAAACAGCCAGACAGATAGACAAATAAACTAGGCAAAGAGATAGAAGACCACCTAGCCAGCCTGATAGATAGGCCTAGATAAATGGATATAGATGGACTTACCTGAGCAGAGCTCTAGAACCAACAGAACGGATGTGATAGAGAGAATGGATGTCATGTCTACACTACCAACACAAATCTCTCTGCCTTGTGTGACAGGAGTCCATTTTATACAGTAGAAGAAAGGAAGGAGGGGAGAGGGTTTTACAGGTAAGAGTTGAAATGACAACAGGTGTAGGGCAGCAAAGTAGGGCATTCAAGGCCCCTGATGACGAGATTTAACTCACACAATACAACCTGCAGGCAGTTGAACATAGTGAACTCTGGCTTTATGAGTTTGCTTTATCACATACCCTGCAGAGGGCACTATTACACAGGACTAGAGTGCAAAACAAAATCTGGTGATTATTCCTGTTGTAGGGAATGTAGTTTTAAGCACACTGGAAAGTTTGTCTTCAAGGCAACACGCATGCTTCAAATCATCTGCAGCACACGCGTGAGGAGAAATGAATGCGGCTTGTCAGTGAGCAACATATATCCATGGAGGAAATCATTTCGGTCCCTCCAGGTGACTCTGAGACTAATTAAGCATGTGGGGTGTCAGGACATGTTAGGACGTTTTGACTCAAGTGACTGTTTTGAGAATGATGAATGATGTAGAACAAGGCGGCCTGTCTTGTTAACCATGTCTTGTTGCTTTGACACTGAAATCAGTTAGCACGACAAAAGCGTCTAATTAGAGATAAGGGAAAACAACAATGCTGCTATCATAAATCACCCCAGCCTTTTTTTCCGACATAATGAACGCACCCCATCCCTCTCTCTTTCTTTGCCTCTTGCGATGCCGTCTTGGGTTTTTAAAGATGAGAAGCCTGTGCTGTAAATTAAATTAATGTTAGCCTCGTCTCAATCATTCATCATTCCAATAAAATGACTGGAGCCGTTGTACTGCATCGTTAAAACGGAGAGACCTATTAAAAAGTCATTAAAGTCAACTCAGCATGAAGGTCTGCCCTGTTGAGCTTTAGCCAGCCAAAATGGAATGACTCCGTTTTATGGACATCATATAACATGGATGTGTGATTGCGAGTGAATGAAGTGGAAGGTAAACAGTAGGCAGCAAAGGGACAGTAGAGAATTAAAGAAAATAATTAAATTTAGAGGCTCTCGGTTTTGTTATAGTCCACTAAGATCTGGACTGTGACGCCTCGTTGACTCGTAATTCATGGAGAATCATTACTAGAGAGTCTATTGACATCTACAGTAACAGGCACTTCGGAGAATCACTATATTATGTTTTACATGCCATACCTGAACACACACAGGCTGGCGACACCAAATAGGTAAAGATAACAGATAGAAAAAAATTGCACTTTAGGGAACTTGTTACTGGGGCAGTAATCTTAAAGATAAATAAAAAATATTACAAAGATATGTTCTAAACTTGTTTGACTGTCTTTCTTCTGGTAAGAAACATAAAAGAATGTGTTACGAATAATGAAGAATTTTGTAATTAACATTTCCTTCTATTGCATGGGCAAAAAAATGGAAAAGAATTTGGTTTACACCATTCTTAAAATATTATTGTGTATCCCAAGGAAGGAAGTCTAGTCAGTTTGGAATGACAATGACATTGTGGGCAGAGTGCAACGAAGGAGTCTGAGGTGAACCGGATCCGTATTTTACAGTCTATGATCCATATGCAGCATTTATTAGACAATTTCAGACAGGCAAGGTTCATACAACTATACTATATATAACTATACTATCATACAACTATATACTACAAATCATGACACAGAGTAAATAATGAAATACTTTTTTTCATATTCACACTTTGAAGATACAACTTTATACAATATTTACTCTTAATAGGTCAGGTTACTTAAGGTTACAGTAAGGTTACTACAGTGCTATGAACCTCTAAGGTAACTCCAGTGAAAAGCTGTTGTAGCCCTAAAGGTCCGGTCACATTTATTGTTCATGTTTTTGAAATCCAGCCATCTGAATGGGAATCCACTCAAATGTGAATTTTATTTGAAAGCAAAATTATTCTTTATGCAGTGTTTGAGCTGGTATTGTTCATAAAGATTTGCCACACTGACCAACAGAAATGTTGGTGTGGTAAAACTGTTAGACAAACCTTAACCTTACTCATGAGGAACTGATTGTAAGTTTCTTTAGATCTGATTGGTTAATCACAATGTTGTCCCTGGGTCAACAAAGATGTTGCACTTGGTAAAATCAGTATATACTTCATCCTTATATAGTTAGGAAACTAGCAGAGGTTGCTTTGTATGTGCTTTGGAAGTTCACGGCATATTTGACAAATTTCCAATACGTCAGTACATTACTAAAATGAAAAAGGTGCTATTTTTCTTCCTCACTGCCCAGCCAGTTAATCACTAATCAGTATTTCTGTATGAAGACGCCTTCTAAGGAAACTTCCAAGGCACTGTAAGAATCCAAACCAAATTCAGGTTAGCTTTATACATAATAACTAAGCAAATATTTGATGATTACAAGACTTATTCCTCAGTAGAAATACAATTCTAATAAAAATGGATATTTATGAATACATTTACTTCATAAACCTTCACAAGGCACTATTTTTTTTTATTTCATCAGTTAAAGTGCTTGCACAAGATTGTGGCATAACAGAGGCAATAAAGAATAAACTATGCTGTCTTCAAACTAACTAAAAATGACCTGAGTTGATTAGGATGTCCTTTGATGCATTCCTTTTTTTATTTAACATGATATTAGTGCTTAAATATTTAAAACACTTACTTAATATATTATTTTAGAATATAATATAAAAAAATGAGCCTTTAATGACGGTCCAGAAAGTTTTGAACAGCAGGGGGTGCTGTGGATTTTCTGATTAGCAGAGACCATACAGAAGGAAAAGCTGCCGTTTGATGTCCAACTCCACTTCAAATATGAATAAAAATGAAATAAATAAAAGTTCTTGCAGCTTCAGTTTCATAGGAGTGACATCATTCAGATGACATGAGTCAGTGCATTTCCTAATTGGAAAAAAGCTTAAGACCGGTACCAGGTTCATTATGTGATTCCATCTTAAGTCCTTTAATAAACAATTAACTGTGCAATAGAGTGGTTAATTTGATAAGAGGACGATAAACATTTTCATTTGTTTGGGTCGCCATTCATCAGGATCCCGTGGGGGGCTGCGGCAGAATGCAGTGCGAGTGATTTTCAAGGATCCCAAGAGGTCAGACATCAATCAGAGCCAATGCCGAGCTACTCCATGCAAGCGCCTTAATTGGTATACAGTAAGATCACCTGGAAGTGCTGCTGGCAATTCATAGCCTTCGTTTTTGAAATAAAAGAGATTTGTATTAATTTCAAGCTCAGCTGCATCTTGCAAATGGAACAGTTATTGGTTACACTTCGCTGAGAGTCGTCGGGCATATAGGCTTTCTGTTTTGTGTTAGAAGGTCTTATTACCTCCTTAGATGTTTTAATCCACTTTGAATGAGTCGTGAGGAAGAACGAGAACAGCCGACAAAGTCCTGACAAATGGTAGGTGCTTGTGTGCAGTAAGGATCCAAATCCATCTTAATTGAAACAAAAGCATCTTGAGATCATTATCCACATCCATTTTTGAAACACGTCTGTAATTTAAATGAACAATCAACAGCTCCTTAATAGTTATTAGGATCATTACCATCAATACGCACCTGGCAAATACGATTACCAAGCATATATGCTTTTCTGCAAGTATACACTCGCAAAGCAGTGTCATACCAGTACTCGAAAAGGACAAAATAGTAGGCTACCGCACTTTGTTTTCAAAGCAGAGTATAAGCAGAATGCTGTTCAGTCCTGCTCTCTCAGTCCCACACAGTCACCTCTTGTAATAGCTCCCTGGAACAAAATAAACAAGCCATCACATGGCCTCTGCCAGGGTCATAATATCATTTCCAATGGGTAAATGTTTTTCATCCCCCTAGTGCTGCTGTGAGGTACTTAAATAAAACATTTCTTTCAAAATATTAATGTTTCATTTCCCCTCTTCCAGCGTCATCTCCGACCCGGGGTTGAGGAGCTTTCTAGTTTATGGAGGGCAAAGATACCTCATGGAGGAAAGCCCATTTTTACATGCCTGAATTTATTAATGACCACTGGTGTTTTGGCAAGACAGAAGGAGAAAGAATGCTCATAGCCAAATCCTACAGAGACTGCCGTTGTCAGCTTTGGTTACCTGTGAGGAGAGAATCCTGCTTGGGAATAGCCTTGCCAGCTTTCAGTGAATTGAAATTAAATCTTAAGCTACGCTTTAACTTTTCACACATAAACTGTAGAGATTTTGGATATTTTATTGACTGCAGTAGTCGGGTACCGGAAGTAAAAATCCTATTCAACTGATTTTTAATATTTATTTTTAAACCATTGATGGCAAGCCTAATACGAGCTCTGGGGTTGTTAATCAGTGGTATTGTGTTAAGGCCCTCATCATTATTTTAGCTTATTTTTTAAATAGTCCGTAAAAGTATAACAGCATAAAAGTGTCTAAGAGTCTATTTTATTTGACAAGTCTTCACGTTGGAGTTGTTTGTTCAGTGGGGATGTCACGTGATGAACGAACGACTCAAAAAACCTGAAGACTCAAAGCTATTCATAGCCAGTGTTGCCAACTGCTTTCAATTGAAACTGGTAGCTTAATCTCAATAGGTGACATTATACTAGCAAATACAGTAATTTATAGAAAGATGAATATAGATCAGTGGGCAGATGAGAACTTCGATAAGTTACTATATTTGTTCTCAAACTTCTGAAAAAAAGTCTCAAAAGGAGCAGGGAAGTCATGAATCTAGCTACAAAATAGAAGTGGAACTTTAGAAAGAATGTGAAGTTTAGGATATTATCTATCAATACAGCAATCAACCAGCAAGTGCAGCATTGCACAAACCGTGAACTATTTTCATGTGCATTTCCCAAAAGTTCCATTATTACCAATAGAGTTCAATGGAATTAGCAACAGTTAGCTAACAGTGCTATTATTACATGGTTCAGCAGTTCTGTAAGTTCTTCAGAGAACTTCCTGACTAGAGGTTTTCCAGTAGGTTCTTTTGGTGTGGTTGTGATCTGAGGAATCTCCAATTGGTGTCTCTAGTATCTTTTCATTTTTACAACGCACTAAGAAAGTGCTCATTATAATTTGACCTCTTTTATTATCAAATTCAGAATCGATTGATCAATGTGTCATTGTTCTCCAACAATAAATTGCATATATACCAATTTCTTCGAAGCCAATGCCATCAGGGCATGAACAGCACACCACAATCCATCACCCTCCAGAGGAACACCTATCCCATCATACCTTTCACCCTCCCAATCAGACGAAGCTATAGGCCTATATTCCTCATACCTATTCACCCCTGCCATTATTAATAGACTGTCATGTACAACAGTCAATATTCTTAATATCAATTTTACTGCTTGGCAGTCTGTGACAAAACATGTGCTGAGGGTTTGAGATGCTAATTTAAAAGCTGCTGGTGGATTGATTGTGTGATCACGCATGGTTATTCCGTACTTGTAATAGTGGTGTGCGGAGACGTGTGGCGTGGAGCCGTGTCTCTTGCGATCATACATTTTGGAGTGCTGATTAAATGTGCCGTCACTGAGTGGTACATCTCAGCTTCATCACCCTGTGGGGGAGGACCGGAGGAGGGTGTGCTGCGTGATGATTCAGGATGCGAATGAGGCCTGGAAGTCAAAAATTTGAAAGTTGTTTGCAAACTGGATTAGAGCATGACTTTACTTTTGCATCAGTTCCAAACATAGGTCTGGCATGTTCAGTAGTTTTGTAAAATATATTTAAAGGTGATCTTTGGCTTTCCTGTCTCACATTCAATGATATAAGTTATATTAAAAAAGAGCAAAGAGCTGTGTTTAGAAAGGACAAGACAAGAGACCTAATGAGGAAGCCTCTTTGAGTATGTGAACTTATTACGCAATATAATATTTTTAAAAAGTATTCTCATTAAAGCTTAACTACACATTCAAAAACTGGAAACCACTGTGGCGTTTTACTGTGTTACTCTGGGAACTCTTAACTTTTCCACTCATTAAGCTCACACTAATAACCTTTATAAGTACCACTCTAACATATAATTAACTTCAAGACCTAAATTGCTGTTTTAGTCGTAGAAGAGAAGATCAGAGATATTGTGAAACATTGCCTTTTCTGGTAAACCTAATTAGCCTCTAAATTCACCACAGTTAATGTATTATCCTCTCCATAAGCAAAGCAGAGTTAAGGGCGTAGTTCATCCAAAAATTAAAACTCTGTCATCATCTCGCACTTACGTCGCTCCAAGCCTGTAAGAGTTTCCATCTTTTGTGGAACACAATGTAATTCCATACAAGTGCAATGAATAAAGACTTAGATGTCCTGTGACAGTGAAAAAATGACTAGAATAAGGACTTTCAAGCCTTAAAAAACATTTATAACATCATAGAGGTATCATAAAAGTGATTCCAAATGACACATGCTATATTTCAAGTCCTGTTTAGCTGTATTTATTTATTTATTTTTAGTTTAAGCAATGTTTAAAGTTTTTCATTGAATATTTATATTTTATTTTATTTCAGCTTCATTTCAGGTACTGAAAATATATATATATTTTTACTAGTTTCCGATTAAAATTGAAAATTAATTATGAATAGGATATTGCTACTTCATTTGTGAGTTTTTGTGAATGTGCCAATGAAAGACAAGACAGATTTTCAGTGAACAGTAACCATGGCATCGACGCTGTCGATGTAATAAATGTAATAAATGTCTCCATTTGTGTTCCACAGAGGACAGAGTCATGCAGGTTTGGACTGGGATGAGGGTGAGTAAATGATGACAGAATTTTCATTTTTGTTGAACTATCCTTAAGAATATTCCAGCCTGACACTTGAATCCTGCCTCAGCTGTAACCGCATGTGTCGGCTACCCTTGTCTGTCATCTTAACAATATCCTGCTCGCCAAAATATCTCCCAGCATCCATCACTCTGGCCTGTTTATATATCTGGCAGTGGAGAGATCCCATAGAAAGCTGATGCCACCAAGGTCTTTTACCCAAATTGAATTCTGTCCCGGATCAAAGGTCAGCTTTTCGTCTTCTCACCCCTCTCTCTGTGAGATAGCTCTGTGCAATGGTGAGGCAGCGAGTGGCTCTGTACTGAAGCTGATGAGGGCAGAAGAGAAATAGAAGGTCATGGACACAAACGCAGAGTAGCAATCTTGTTTCTCCAGCTCAGTTTACTCGCTCTCCAGTTACTGTGAGACACACAGATGCAACTATCGTTTGTTTGTCTAAGTGTGTGTGTGTGTTTAGGTGCACAAATCTGTATGGGAGATAGAAAACATGT
>JAUCMT010000051.1:9773777-9784574 GCA_032357475.1 Enteromius thamalakanensis
CTTATGCATCCTTTCCTGTGTATGGGATATTTTTCGAACGAAGGACTCAGTCCTTGGTTGAAATTCCGAGGATCCTCTACATTGGAACAGTCCTTCGACGGATGCCGATCACGTAGCATCCTCGAAATTCTGGCTTCTGAGGATCCTTCCTTGACATTGAGAAACACCCTCAGTCTTGCACACGTGAACTCGCGTTGTTTTTATGTCACTTCTCGCGTGTGTTTGGCAGTGAGATAAAGTTGTCGGCAAATCTTCCTATTGTAAAGTCAATAGGAGTACCCGTATGACCTACTTCCGGCCGAATTCTGTAGTAAGCATATCATGGACACTTTCCTATCCCATAAGGCTCCGGGAGAGGAGGCGTCATATTTAAAAAATGAGGGAAAGTGGAGACGCGGCTCATTTTAAGTGTAAGCACCTCAGGGAAAAAATTTTTTATTGTGATTAAATTACACTTGTTGAACACACTCTAAATAAACAGATGATTTATTAAAAGTTTAAATTTTTGCGCTGTTATGACGATGCGTGACAACATCAATATGGCGGATGTAGTACATCCGAATTCCATTCATGCTACTCGCATTCATACTATATAGAACGTACGGTTTTAACGGTCGAGTAGTATTGTAATGAATTGTGTGGTGTGCTGCAGATCCTCCCGTAAGGCACAAGAGCAGGAGACACGAGCGAGCAAATAAATGCAAAAAGGTTTATTAATCTAACACTTCAAGATAACAAAACAAGAATGCTGTCGGGGCAGCAAAAGGTAACACGGGCGAACATACAACATGGCAACATTCCAACACATTACCTTCCTTACACATTCAACGAGACATGAATTCAAACAGAAAGACAGCGGTATTTAAAGATAAACTAATCAAAGGCTAAAGTGCGGGCAGGTGTACAAAACAGGTGAGACAATTGAACAGAATAGGGCATAACCAAACAGACAGGACTAAACCAAAATACACAAAGACACGGGGGGGACAGGACAGAACGTAACAAGTATGTTCAATTTTAAATGTAGTACCTACTTAAGTAGTATGCGATTTCGGACGCAGCAACGCAGTTTGAAACCCCGTCACTGATCTATCATGCAGTGTGAACACAACAGCAACTGAATGTTACCCCAGATAGTCACACAGTATGAAAAGATCTGTGACGTGACTGCTTAGAACATCATGCAGTCTGAACTCTGCTTTAAATAGTTATTCGCCCACATTTATGCAACTATGTTTATTGTTTTGTGAATCTCTCATATATGATATGTAAAGGATGTGATTTTTGCAACATGGTGATCAGTTAAAAACTATATGACTTGACCGTAAATTCACTAGTTGTTGTGTGAGCACTAAAGCATTTTATATGCAGAGACAATGTAGTCAAATCAATCACACACATAGTTTAAAAGTGTTATATTGCAAAGACAAAGTGAAACGAAAAGACTTTTTTAATTTTAAGGTTCAACAAGAAGGAAGAAAATGCTTAGGAAAACTGACATTGTTAAAGTAGTTTCCTCAGTGGAAAAATATTTAACAAAGTTTTAAACTTTAAAACTGTCCGATAATTAAAACTAAATAATGTATGTTGCACACCGCAGTGAAAAGTGTTTCTCCTAAACTTTGTGGCTAACACACTTTTGGTATGAGTGAACGGTAGATAACCCAGTGTCACAAATGCAGTAGGACAGAATGAATGATTTCAGTATCTCCATTATCTCACAGCCCCGGACAGACAGGGAAGAAATTTTAATAAGCACTTTCAATGTTGTCACTGCGAAACCTGTCCAGTCAACAGATTTGGCCTCAGTGTGCCACAAAAGGCAATGACTGAAGAGCGTGAAAAAGATAAAGGTGAGCATAACATCAAAAACATTATTTCGAGGCAAGTTGCATCTCAAGGGGAAATATCAATCCACTGGCCTGTTAACTCTTTCTGTTCATTCAGCTTGAAATCTGCATTGCAGTTCAGTCATTGACAAGATATTTATCCTCATGATAAGCACCACATTTTTTTAAAATATGACATTAAATATTAGAAATAGTTATTTTAATGTAGCAAACAGGATGCAATTTGAGTTAGAATTTCTATGTATTTAAAATTCCTTACACTCAAATTAATTTAGGTCTGTAATATAAACCTTGAAACCCATTTTCACACACATGGCCTAAAGGAAAACTCTAGTTATATTTTATCCGCTTAGATAATCGCAATGTTTTATTTTTTGTCACCATACTTTCTTGTGTAACTAGTCATGTAATCGTCTTTAAATAGAGAAAACGTGGAAGTGTTCAGTTTTAAATGCACTCCTGTTTAGATCCTAAAGAATGAATGGAGCTAAGCTGAATGCTAACTGATTGTAACTAATGCATGCACGGAGATGGGAGAGATATGTATCAAAGTTGAGGGAAGAATATAGTGGAATATGAAAAAACAGTGTTTTTTTTTCTTTAAGCCTAGTCCCAAACTAAAAAGGAGCTGCCTCAACTGAACATATCTTGCTCTGACATATCTTTAAATATGTTAGTGCCATTGGTCTTTCTTTTAGATGCAAAAATGTTCTTCTAAGGCATTTTTAAAACAGCTGCTTAAATAATTTAACTAATTTAACTAAGGCCTAGTCCTGGCTTAAGCTAAACCCTGTCTGTGAACCAGGTCTGAATGTGTATTACAGTTTAAAAATAAAATATATAAAATAAAATGTTTCTTAAACACAAAATGTTTTCTGAAGGATCATGTGACACTGAGGACTGAAGAATGATGCTGAAAATTCAGTTTCAGAAATTCAAAAATAAATGTTTTAAATGTGCCATCTCTGACATAGTCTTAATTGAAGAATGAAATATTTGCTGACTATTGATTATATCATTGTCACAATTTCAATTAGAAGCTGGAATGAGTGATGCTGCTCAGTATGTCAAGCTGGCCTGGAGTCAAATCTAATTGGACAGCAAAAAAACCACAGCCTTATGAAAACGATTAGGTCGTTCCAGTTTAAAAACGTGAATACGTTTATGGTAGCAATTACTTTTTAACAGTGAATATTCATTAACTTTATTTCCAAAGTACATTTATATTAGTATAAAAACACAAGTTTGGTTCATTTTCCTTCCAAAAACAACCATGTTCTTGGAATGCTCTGTCCCTATCAAGCCAAAAATAAACAAATGGCACTGTTATTATGACAGCCAATCAATGGCACCTGGGAAAACAGTTTTCCTTCTGCATGTCCTATATGTGGTTGGTACTGTTGCTTTGGAAACTGTGTTGTGGCTTTGTGTCATAGCTTCACGTGAACATATCTCCACAGGATGCAAAAAACACTGCGATTAGCGACACACTGCGCCTTGCTCCCCACACCTCCTTACCACATACTGACTCAAAATGCTCCAAGCATTTCACCACAGGAGTCAACCACCTCCCGAGCTCACAGCGTCTCAAATGTATCGTCAAGACGTTTCTCTAAAAATACATTTGGATAGGGCCACCTTTAACAGCTGGAGTGTAGCGACATTAGGTTTGTACTGTTTAGCCTCTGGTGCTTTGTATCCCTCTTAGATAAAGTCTTGCAAAACACAAAATACCTGTAAAGGTGAATTTTTATGTGGTTACACCTTAAAATTAGGTTTTATTTATATACTGCATTAGTTAAATGAGCTAATACTTTTAAAGCATTTATTAGTTTTTCTTAACCCTTGCGCTGTGCTGAAAATCCAATTCCTGGACAATAATGACCGGCCTTTGAAAATTTGCTTGTAGATCTCAACAAATACTGGATTCAATCTTTTTTATGACTTAGTGATAATAGGCCTCAATCTGTACTTGTGCACCTTTGCTTTTGATTAAAAAACAACATTATTTTGTAGATTATTTTGGCAATATTCCCTCAAAAACTGAGGTGAGTGAGAAAAGAAATGCAAGCCTGTGCTAATTGAAAGAACGAAAACAAGTTTGTTCAAATAATTGAATCCAATATAGGCAATAAAATATAGCATAATGACATTTTTAAGCAATTTATTAAAACATTCATTTAATAGGCCACAACCTACAAGTGAAACAAAGGAAAAGAAAAAATACAAAAAAAGCAGTATATGTTTCAGCCAGTTGAGCTTTCCCTAAATCCAGTCCCAGAGATTCGGCTAGGAGAGCCGTTCTCGAATCCCATTCCTGAGCTCCGGTCAGGAAATGCATTCCTGAATCCAGTTCCAGATTTACGACTAGGAGAGCCGATCCCGATTCCAGTCCTTAGTTTACAGCCAGGAGAGGCGATCCTGATTCCAGTCCGTAGTTTACGGCCAAGAGAGCCGTTCCTGAATCCAGTTCCTGAATCATGGTCAGGACAGCTGATCTTGATCCCAGTTCCTGATTCTCGGCCAGGTGTGCCGAACCCGAGTCCAGTCCCTGAACATGCGCTGCGAAAGCACCCTCCAGAGTTCGTGCTGTAAGAGCCACGACCTGGAGAAGGGGGAAGACCCCCCAAGGAAATTTTTTGTCCCTGTCCTGCCACTGCCACAGGCAGCTCCTGAGTCGTCGGGGCCTCCAGTGACTCAAGATCTGCCGTGGCCCGCCAAGGTTCCTGAGCCGCCACTGCCGTCCAAGGCTATGAAGTCGCCCTGGAGATGACCGGTGACTCTGCCCATGCAGCCTCCAGGGCGCCCATAAGTGATGTCAGGATTTGTGTTGTGTTTTGCTCCCTATGTGTCTGCCTATGCCCATAATTGGTGTTCTTGTCTTTTGTTTAGTTTATCAATGTTAATTAGTTTCCAGCCATGTTCCCCATGTGCTTTGAGTTCTGCCCTCGTGAGTGTCTGTATTTATAGGGTCTCTGTTTTAGTCTGAGTTGTTGGATCCCCGTGTGTTAAACCCAATATTTGATCTGTTCCTGTGTTGCATCCTTTCATTAAAACTTTATCAGCTTCAAGTTCTGTGCATTGTATCCTACCTGGGTGAGAGTGAGCATGACAATGTTTTAGTTTAACGTGTTAACATTAAATTGTATTTAATAAATAAATAAATAAAATATCTTTTGGACCAAAATGACGGGAACACAGTCATGTGCTAAGATATCTAAAATCCAAATCCATCTGTCTCTCTTATTATATTCAATGGATCTCGTTGCATTTAATGTTAACAAAGATTGATAAATAAATGTAAAACTGCATGTACATCATCCCTCACTTAATAATGTTTGGCCTTCACATCCAGATTTCAAAATATTAATCAAAAGTATATATTACATGCATAAAAGAAACCTTTACTTACACTGTATGAGCTGTTTTTTCTGAAACAGGTATTATTAGGCATAATTAATAACTGTGTTAGATCAGTGGAGTATTTGTGAGGCCTCCCTCATCTCTGGCCTCCTTTTCCATTAGCAGTATTTTTCTGGAGGGGCGTCTCTGTCGCACGACTAAATTAATGCAATATGTCATTATCAAGAGGGGCCCAGACCATATTTTCCAGCAGTGTTGTGGAGAAAAACATGTTTGTATCATATCGCAGTCAGTTATTCTAGGCAGAAATGTTTGATTACTTCCTCCCCAAATCCAGCTTGAAATCCGTGGACAGAGGTTCAGTCAATTGATTTTCATCAATTATGTAGACACAGGGACAGACATTTACATAAAAAAAGAAAGATAATTTAAATCATTTATCCTGGGCTGATTTCTGTGGATGAGCTTCTGTCACGAATGCTAAGAGTGTATTTTACAAAAGCATATGGAACATTTTTTTTAAAGTCCCCTGAAAATGAAAATTACAATTTGTATGGTTTCTTGATTGGAATTCATTCTTGATATTCATAATTAAGAATTCATAATTTATATTTTAACCCATATCTACTGTATCAATGTAACTTATTTTAAATTATTTAATAATGAAGCAACATGCATTCTGACACCATATGATTAAATATAAGATTTCATGCTTAAGCCCCTCACTGAGTGATTACATCACTGGTTTTTGTCAGTGTACACTGTCTGCACTCCTATTGGTAGTTGCGTTGGTTCTCATTTGTTGATGCAAATCACTGTCAGTGTGAATCGCCTACTGGTCGAATGCACTCTGAACATCATGCTGAACAATGTCCTTTCTTGCAAACAGATTCCATTTGAACAAACATAGTGGATAAATGACAATGTAAATGAATAACAATACAAAGAATTATAAATGTACTATTGTTTACTTGTTTAGTGAACTATATTAATGGAGTAATATAGGCTATATTTAATAAGGGTAGGGGGCAATTTCGGATTTACCACTAATACCCATTTTCTGGTTGCGCTCCTAGTGACCAGAGTTGTATCTGCATAGTAAATGTTATCCAGTAGCCCAAGATCAATTATTTAAAAAAATAGATTAATTAAATGAGAAAAAAACATACAAAACATAAAAAAATGAATAAAAAAATGCCTCCAAAGAATAAACAAACGCGGTGTACACAATAACAATATAATAATGATATTGAAAAAAAAAACATAGCCTACCGAAAATAGACAACAAGGAAAAACACCACGAGATTTTAGTTTGTTTTTGCAATCATATTTAGAACTGTACCTTTATACACTAAAATGTCTAAAATAGTATCCTCGATCTTTTAGTTTAAGGTGAAAGATGAAATCTCTCACCTTGGTACATTCACTGAGCACCAACAACGCTCGGAGCGTCTTACTGAAGCAAACATCTCCTCAACCCTCCCTCTGATGATTACAGCTGCACGAATGACAACATCTACACATGTGCTTTCTCTACTACCGAACCATTCGCTTTGTGCAAGACGCCATGGACATTCGCAAAGGAACGGGTTGTTTGTTTTAGTTTTCTAGGTCCTCGACCGACGCTAGTGCAGGTTCGTTCTGTAGCGTTACAACAGACATAATGAAATAAATCTCTCTTACTGGAACGCAGAAACAGCGCAACCACTCCGAGGTGAACGAGGACTAAAACTTTTGAAGAAGAGAGAGAGTGAAAATATGTGCTTATAAGACAGTAATCCGTCTTAACAGGTAAACATTCTTTCTTTATTTTTCTGACTGTCAGTTTAAATTCCTTCACATATCGCTGTATCAGCGCCGCCGTGCGCGCGCGCGCGCGTAATCTCATCCGCAGTAGCGGAGCTCGCATACTAACTAACGTGCTGCAGTGAACTGACGGGACATAATAACGCATTTAAAGGCCTAAATAACAATAATTTAGGCGAGAATTATTATTGGCACAACTCCACTGCTGTCTATACTCGCAGACTTTCTAGAGTAAATGCTGAAGGAGACTTAGGTAAAGCCACAACTAAGTGTTTTCTCGATGAGATGAAGTGCGTTAATCTCTTTTTCTGTCATTTTGACATTTAGTATCTTTTATGCAGTGTGATACTAAGTAGGCAACTTTTTTGCATGTATTAGTCATGGCTGAAATGTGAAGATCTGAAGTTGACTGAGTCATGATAAGAATTTCTGTTTGGTCTCAGTTAATCTGCACTTTAGCTTTTGATGGCATTAGTTTTGAAGAATGCTTTAGGCTGCTTGTTTTTGTCTTTAAATCTCTGGTGGTCAGTTGTCTCAGTAAAAGCTTCATTTATCACCACCTCTGACACATCCATCATGCTGGAGCTTCTCTTGGGAAAGTGCTGTTTCTTAAAGGGATAGCTCACAAAAAACAATAAAAAACCACCTGCCATTATTTAAACACCTCAATGCGATTCTAAATGTTGCACATACTGATGGCACATAAAGGTTTTCATTATGGTTATTTTCTTATCTGTAAATGTATTGCCATTTGCATGAGGGCATGTTCTGACAGCAAGCAACATACATTTTGCAAAAAAATAAAACCCACATTAAATTGCATGTTTAAATACATTTTTAGTACATTATTTTAGAATTATTTATAAACTACTAGGCCTATATTTTTTTTATAAATAATTGACATTTTATTTACACTTTTATTAATTTATGTTTTGTCGTTTTATGAGTTTTCCTTTTAAATTTTTCATTTGCAGTTAGTAATTTTAGAGTGTAACTGAAATTTATTTTTGGTTATATGTTTATTTATATTTTGCTATATTTTATAATTAATTCATTATTTTAAATAAAATTAATTTATATATATATATATATATATAAATATATATAGATATGTGTGTGTGTGTATAGATGTTTTAACTAACAAAATAATTTAATAGTTTAACTTCTAGTTTTAATTAACAATTAAATATTGTTATAAATATATAAATACATATGCTTTTTCAAAATATTGTTTCTTAATTTCTTGATTTGAATTTCTACTGTTTTTGATGGGTGTGAGTTTATATTTTAACATTCTTTTTGCACAAAAATCATAGTTACAGTCACCATTTTTTGGGCCAACTTTGAGCAGAATGTGCAATACCATTTTTGTTTATTAAAATATAAAATATACAACAAAAAATATGCATATCCTACCTATTCTTTTACTCCTGTTTGATTATCTGTGTCTTCATGTTGTAGTTTAAGGTTCTTTTACTGATTCTGATTGCCTGAAAGAAAACAAACAGATTCAACATCTTTTTAGGCATTCTGCATGGAAGATTACACCAATAGAAGGTGCTTATCCACTGTTTATTCAAAACAGAAAGTAGATTAGCGTCAGTCTTTCGACATTTTAAACAATCGCTAACCACCCGTCAGATACGCATGTGAAAAAGTGGCTCGATTTTCCTGTCTTAGAGTTGTCACCTTAATTACACTTCTTTGAAAAGCCTAACAACTACAGCAAAAGAAGGCTGAAAATAAGGCTATATCTGATTGCGTTGCAAAACAACCCAGCAAAGCAGGTGGACAAATGATTCATACTGTTTGTTTTGTTTGCACATCGGTGTCCTGACTAATAGCAACTGTTCCTTAAGATGCAGTGTGTTGTATATACTAAGGCTGCAGCTAATCACTGTTATGATAAGTAATTAAACAGTCAGCTAATAATTCAGGCTATGTGTATGTACGTATGCAAGAATATTACAGGGTTATACATACAAATATTAAAATCTATTTTTACATTACATGTAGAATTTCAATTAAATATGGTCAATTTTATTTTAAAATGATTTATTAATCATTAATTAAATGATTTTATAATATAAAATAATAATAATAATCCACATCATGTACATCAAGTTTTTAGCCAATACAGAGTGTTAAATTTTTTTTAAACCTAAATGTATTATTTAAAACAAATATTTTATGCAGTAGTTTACACACACATATATATTTTAATATATGCATGTGAAGTAAATGAAAGGTTAAAATATTACATTATATAAATAACATAATTAAATATGATCTATTTTAAACTCAAATTTAATGTCCAACATGAAATGTTATATTATAAATTTATTCAATCCATTTTATTACATTATTATGTATTTTATTGAAGAAAAAAAAAACCCATCATGCTCAGTTTTTTATACAAAGGATCCTTTTAAAGGAATTTTTATACATAGGAATCTATAAAAATATCATTATAAGCAAAATTGCAAAATTTGAATGATGTATGGTTATTTTAAACCAAAATGTAAAGCCTGACGGCAAATATGTTATTATTAATATTTTAGTCGATCCATATTTCAAAAACATTAACTGCCGTAGAGTGACGATAGTAATTACATTCCCACTTTTTAACTATTTACTTGCTTCAGTATATTCAATAGCTGAGGGACTGATGGTCGTCATCAGCAGCTTTGCCTGGTCTGTCACCACCAGCTTACCTGAGAAACTCATACAGCCACATCTCAGAACGCCACCCTATCAACTGAACAGCTTACCTCAAATTACAATGCATGAGTGTGGGCGACTTGTGTAAACATATCTCTGCCGAGGGAAGTGAATATGACATTTTTATGTTAAGAGCATTGCCCCGGCATTCCAGGGTCTTACAGATGTAGCCGGCTATTCCCTGTGCTCTGCAGATTAGAGGATTAAGAGATATAGCCTAGAGTTTGTGCAATATCCATAATGCCTCAGCAGTAACACAGACACTAGTGGAAAACCCACAGCGCGTTGCTCTCTCATGACCAGCCTCTGGTCTGTGATGACTGACCTGTGTGCCTGTGGCTTTGTATTTTGTGTTTTCTGACTGACTCATTTATTTGTCTGTGGTAAGCCTGCTGTGTTATTTTAAAATACTACAGTGAAAGCTACAGTCAAAACAAAAACTATAGTAGGGGAGACCAGGGCTGGTTGTCAGTTTTTTTTAATCCGATTTCAATTTTCTGTCTTTTTTCAGTTTAGACACATACTCTACCTACACTTCTGAAAATACAATTTATTGAACACTTTTACTATTTAATGGGGAATTTTGTCACACTGTATGTGGGTAAGTTGACTTAATTTCAGCTAACCCATATGCAAATGTAATGTACATATATTCATTTTTTATATAAATTATATATCAAGCTTTTATTTTGATATATGTATTATATACATATAATACATATACTATACATACAATATAAATATATTCATATACATACTCCATTATTAGATATTATGTTTATTATGTTATCATGTTTTTATTATGTTTATTGTGTTTTTTTTGTTAGTTATTTTTAATTAAACAACGTTAAACAACGTATGTAACCCTCGTTCCCTGAAGAAGGTGACCGACGAATAGGAATCTCGCTTCGAGATGCCAAAACAACTCTGCGTGTACAAACACGCCAATGAACGCTGATTAGGATCAGCTGAACTCAATTGCCGTGCGAGTATAAGTAGGTCAGCAAATCCAGCGTTCATTAGTTTTTCGCTGAAGAGCCGAGCCGGTGTTACGGCC
>JAUCMT010000051.1:9791032-9807035 GCA_032357475.1 Enteromius thamalakanensis
GGGTAGGAACTTAATATTCTGGCGAAGGTTCCCGCTGCTGACTACCGGAGTTTACCACAGAGGCGCGGCTCGTGACAATAGTGCTGTCAAACGATTCATTGCGATTAACTGCATCCAAAATAATTTTTTGTTCACTATATATTTATGTGTACTGTGTATGTTTATTATGTGTATATAACTACCCACAAATACAGTAAATATAGTATTTTTACATATTATAGTATGTATTTACATACACTATTATGAAAAAACACACTAAAACAAAGGTTTTAATATCTCTTTTTGTGTAACTACACTCTCAATAACGTTTCACATAGTTCTAAATGCCCAGCAAATGTTGCTGCAAATGTTTATGAGTGTGAACGATCTTTCATTTAACAGCATGAGGTTAATGCTCCACAGTATAATAGGTTCATAACACAGATGTCTTTTTCTTAAATTAATCTACAGTAGATCTTTGTGTGCACTGTGGCATGCTGTGTGCTTTTGTGCTTTGATGTTGAAAATGAAAAGTGTTCTATTTTCATGGATAGACCATACAGAAGTTCATAGTAAGACACTCCAGTTCTAAATTCTCTTGTATTGGATCTTACAGATAAATGTTTTCATAAAAGACGCTATTATATTCCTTTTTCAGACACTCTGAGGATAAGTGACTATATCTTTGCTCAGCATGCACAGAGAAAGTGAAAACGAGTGAACTGAGACAGTTGAGTTCAATCAACATATAGATCATCTTCTTTTGTCTTTCAGTCGTTCGACCTACTGGCAGTTTTAATTTGTCATTCACCATGAGTGTAACTAAGGTGATAGATATGAACCCTGTGCCGGTAACTTTTGTTTAATGTGAAAGCCAGGCTGGGTAATGGAGAGAGTAAGTCATTTTTCAGCACGGTCAAGTACTGCATTTAAATAGCCATTTTCTCTTCTGTAATTTCCAAGGCATTAAAATGGCTGACTGCTTCATTACTTGAGTAGAATCTGATCACTTCAGTAGGATGTATCTTACTGCTCTCCAGGGCAATCTTCCAAATAATAGCGCAGAGGCCTATCTTTCTTTTGTTCCTATCTATTTCTCACTCTCTCTCTCTCACTTTAGCAGTTTCATTCTACTCTTTACCTCGCTAGACAAATGTAATCATGACATTTAAATGAATGAAGTTGGCCAGTGTAAGTATTACAGTAATTGGTTGTAAGTAGATAAATCTGAGATGGATTCTACCTGCACTAAGCCGGAGGAAGATACTGTAGACGAAAGGATATAATGTATATTTGTCATGCTGTGGGAGGCATTTCATAGAGAGGATAGTTGGTGCAATATAGGGGTAGTTTATCTAAAAATTCTAATTTTGTCATCATTTACTCACCTCAGGTTGTTCCAAACCTGTTCTTCTGAAATCATAGAAAAATATATTTTTCATTATATGAAAGATTGACTTAACTACATAACATGGAAAAAAATGCAATAAAATAATCAGTGCGGAACAGAAACAATTTGGCTTTCAACATTTTTCAAATGATCTTTTTTTTATGTTCAACAGGTGTTATTCAGGTTTCCTGAACTACTATGTAACTCGCTGAATAACCACCATAGTATGATGCATTGTTTTGGAAAAAAACTAGCTAGTCACGACTGTTTCCCGAACACAGTCGCATCTCTATTGTTTGAACCACGTTAGTTCGACACCATAGGGCCTTTGTTTATGATGTCACACCAGCCATTTGTGCACATGCGCACTTTTCAAAAACAGCGTTTAGAATGGACGCACAAAAAATTTAAACACTTTTTTTATTTAGATAGAATAGTGTAACAAAGACAAGGCAAGGCTTTAATGGCGGTTGTCAACAAACACGTTTAAACTGGGCTTTCGGGAAACACTGAATCGTTTAACTGTGCTGGTAATGATGGAAATTGCGACCATAGTAGGTTAACCATGCTTTTGGGAAACGCACCCCAGGTTTGGAATAACAATTTTATATTGTATAAAAAAATGTATGTTTGGTTTTCTTCAGAACCAACCTGATCTCACTGCAATTCGTACATATTTTATGAGGTGGCTAATTCGTACATATTTGTACAACCTCACTCGTTCAAATTCATACGATTTTTGTTAAATCGTACATACTTTATGAGTTGCCAATTCGTATTATTTTACCTAAACCTAACCCCGCCCCTGAACCCATCAGTGGGAATTGGCCATGAGACAATTTAAGATATTTCAGATGAAAACCAGGAGTCTTGTGACTGTCCCATTGACTGCCAGGCAAATTACACTGTCAAAGTCCAGAAGAGTTTGAAAGACAGTGGTTCAATCTAAATATTCTTTAGAATTCTATCTGTTATTCATTAGACTATTTTTTGTACAGGTACAGTATGTAAAGAAAATAAAAATAATGATTTCAACAATTTGTTTCATCTGTGTCACTCCATGTCAGTGTAGTGCCATTTTGGACGAATATCCACATGTACGCTGTCCTGTGTCAGCCACAATATGTTTTATATGCATATTTACACTGTGATTTGAACAAAATCAGCTCATCTTTGTATAGCAGCCTTACACAGAACAGTGGATATTCTCCAAAATGGTGCTATGGTGATGCAGAGAGACAGAGAGGAGATGAATTATTGAGTAGTCTTTATTTTTATTTTCTCTTTGCAGTATTCTTGTCACTTCCGTACATTCAGATTGGACCACTGATGGACTGTTCTGATGATGTTTTTCATACTATTCTTGTGTTGAATGCAACAGTTTGGGTTAAGGACCCATCAGCCTGCATCACCTAGAGTTCCATAACAGAACTTGGCATACACACTATGCTATGCATTATAAGTCTGCTTATAATAATACTGCATGTGTTATAAGTCTTCTTCAATCCTATTATGTAGCTTTGTCTTTGAACCAGGAACAGCCCCAACTTATTCCATTATTCACTGAAAATGTTGTCCTTTATTAAGTCTGGGGCAATCGGTGAAGTGTGCTGGAGATCTGATTGATTTCTGTCACAGCAAATGGGATCTCCTTCCCTCCCAAAACTATATTTACACTATCCACTCTATCCTTAAGTCATTTTTTGTGGCCTGTGGGGGTGACCATTCCAATTACTGCCACAAGCTTGTTCCTTCCAGCTCTCTCAAACACAGCTGCTCTCACACTGGCCATTAGCATGCTGAGAGGGTCTCAGGCCTGATAAAAATGCTGATTTATAGACTGGGATGAACATTAATCCCTGATTGCTCTGTAAATTGAGTCTTATGAAATGAATTATGTCCCAGCTCTGTAGGGGCGATAAAAAGAGTCCCCTGAGGCTTCAAAGCCAAATGTGTAATGTGCTCCTGACTACCTTAACATGCTTTCATCATATTTACATATGTAAAAATATAAGGTAGAAGAAAACCAAACTTAGATCCAGACCTGAGACCATGAATAATTTCTCTAAAATGGAAATGCTTTTTTGCATTTCTTACATATGCAGAAAGAGTCTGAAGCTGAATATGTACATAAAAGATGGATTTATTAGTTTAATTAAATAACTTTTTGTTGATGCCAGATTTACGTAAAAACCAGAGCATGTAATATTTGTAGGTAAACAATTTGAATAACATATACTATCGCCCAGAAATTTCAGAATTGTTTTTGTTGTTTGATCAGAAGTAACAGTGAACAGTTTCTCACAGGTTTCACAAAAATATTAAGCCGACAAACCATTTCAACATTAATAATAATAATAAGAAATGTTTCTTGATCAGCAAATTGGCATATTAGATCAACCTGATCTCACAGAATTCCGTGAAATGACCACAGACTCTTAACGCATAATCACACGTTAGTATCACAGAATCGTCAAAAAATCTGTGATGGGCTCATCGAAAAGATTACAGGCATCAGTCATGATCAACAGATGGATTTAAATATTGGGTAATGATATTGCCATTATTGCATGTGTATTGGGGTGTGATTTTTCATGTTAAACCGTTGCAACAGTTTTTTTTATATTACTTTATTTATACATTTATGAGAAAGTAACCCTAAACCTACCATCTGTTAATAAAACACAAGATATACCGGCAGATACAACTACCGACATTATTTATTAAAAACGATCAATTTGTGACAAAACACTATCACTATCTCTCCATCTGCCATGCAGCTGCTGCTTTGCGCAAATTCATAAAATGCCGCCAAGAGACTCCTTACTTCAGCCTTGGTTGTGATTATCTATTGGCTGTGGTGTGTTTCGTGACCAATCGTGTCATGCTGTTTTGAAATGCTTTTAGTTCTTGTGTGTCTGGTGATCGATTTCGTCATTCTGCAGGACAAGAGTGTCTTTTGAATGCAATGTAAGCACGTTAATGGAGCGGGATCATTTCCCATTTCCTTTAAGAAGGACTTGAAATGCACCACAACTTGTTTTTTAATGCATTTTTTTACTGCATTTGGTCAGTTTTTGCAGTAAATTCCTGTGACTGCGCTTATATTTGTCTGTGTGTGTGTTTTATATTATTCAGAAGTGGGTCGGTTTAGGGTAAAGGTGGGGCTAGGTGCTACATACAACGAAAGTATACATTTTATATGAAATGAATCCAGTTATTCCTACTTGGATCAAGGCTGATGCCTGTCACTGACCTAAATTGTAATCTTTTCCGTGAGCCCATCATGGAATTTTCGACAATTGCATTAAGAGTCTGTCATTACACAGAATTTTGTGAGATCAAGGTTGATTAGATTGATATCTGATCCATCCCGGATATTGTAGACTGACTTAACAACTGCTAAAACTTCAGCTTTACCATCAAGGAATAAAATATATTTTTAAATATCTTAAAATGGGAAACAGTTGTTTCAAATTGTAATAATATTTCAGAATATGACTGATTTTATAATATTTTTGATTAAATAAATACATTCCTGATTCTTAAACCCATCTTGCAATTACAACTGTAAAAATATTATGTTTGTGTCAAAAAATTGTGGAAGAATAGTGCTCAAATCAGCCAAACATGTCACACGTAAAGTTTTGGGGGCAGCAATTTATTAGCATTTTTAAACTCCATTTGAGCTGAAGCCAAATGAGTTTGAAGTGCCTGCTGTTTTCCTGGTGTCATCCACTCAGCACATGACTGTGCCTTCTTTTAGAGTTCAGACCCTCTGAGAAGAAGCTCGCTGCACACGAACACTTTAATGAGACATCATCAGCCTGCGCACATAGTTTTGGATTTTAAGCTGCCAGAAGATAAAAATAAAACTAAAGCTAATTTTTGTAAAGAATTGTGAATGTATTTTACTCTCTAAATCCTTCAGTTCTTTATTTAGAGAAGTGCAATTAAATTTATCGAGAGAATTGTCACAGAATGTGGAATGTATTGTCATACATAAAGTATAACTTCATTAGCTTCATTTCTACATTTTTAGAACACAACATAATTAAGAAGTTAATTAGTTAAGTATAAGCCTTCATTTTACAAGTATAAGTCAAGTCAGTTGCAAATGATCAAGATGTGCCAAATCAATTAGCCAGAATGAGAGAACGAATTTAGTTGTCAAGAGTAAGTCTTGGAAAGTTACATGTGACATACAAGTGACATGTTTTTAGTCTATATACTGTGTAAATAAGTTCTTGTTTGTATTTAAAAAAGAAACAGCTAGAATTTTTTCTTTTTAAATATGTTTTATAGGATTCATGTTGTCGCTGCTTGAAGTAGGTGGGTAGTGACTCATTGTCAACCCTGTTTTATAACAAAACTGTCAGTTTTATCTACATCACTAAATGTCTAAGGTGCTTTTATAGCTTTATTTTTTTGAACTGGATCAAGAGAATAGGTTGAATGTTGTGGCAGAGAGTTGCTACATTGGTTTAACACTTGTTGCTATGGTAATAGGACATCTCGAAGCCTTCAACACTTCTTCTTACAAATGACTTCATGAAAATGGTGGAAGTGCGATGAAAAATGCTAAAATTCTGTATCAAAACTATTGTCTAACTCATCACACATTTCAAACACACGTTGTAGCTCAAGGACATGCTTTCCTTTGATTTCCTTTTCGGATTACTCAGTAGATTGATGAGCTGTTTGATGAGCCGGCTGTTTGTGTGTATTTGTGCTATGAGTCATTTTTGTCCTTTGGGTAAAAGTGAGGGATGCCATAGACAGTAATAAGTAGAGACAGATGAAATGTGCTAACAATATGTGTAACTAGCGACAGTGTCAAAACTTGATCTAGTGCTTATTTTATTTACTTGGTTGATTGTACTCACAGAATTGATTTCAAGATCCACTTATTCATTTTTAGATTTGTTTATGGTGCTGCTTTCTCTGACTGATTTTCTCTTTTCATACAGTATGTGGATATTTATTGTATGTGTTTACATAGACTTTAGTGAGGAATTTGTTAAGAGACTCTTTCTGTAGGTTTTTTACTCAGCAAAAAATTTTTTTTAAAGGGTTAGTTCACCCCAAAATGAAAATGCTGTCATTAAAATTCCAAACCCATGGCCTTTGTTCATTTTCAAAACACAAATGAAGTTATTTTTGATCAAATCAGAGAGCTATCTGAGCCTCCATAGACAGCAACACAACTGAAATGTTCCCAGATCCAGAAACGTAGTAAATACATAGATAAAACAGTCCATGTGACATCAGCGGCTCAACTTCAGTTTTGCAATGGTACAATAATACTTTTTGCGCAAAGAAAACTAAAATAACAAACTTAACTCCTCTGAATTACAGCTTCTGCCATTTTGAAGATTTCTTTAGAACGTATTTGACGTATTCAGTGTTGTTTATGTTTGGGGGAAGGTTTGTGTTCTGAAGAAAGTCTTACAGGTTTGGAACGACATAATGGTGAGTAATTAATGACAGCATTTTATCGGTGAACTAAACCTTGAATGCTCATTTGTTCAGGAATAAGTCACTTAATCACTTGTTTAAATTGTTTAAAACATTAATTTATTCCTGAACGAAACAAGTGACCATTTTTAATGAGAGAGTCTCTGAGTCATTCACTCAACTGAACTGTTTAAAACACCAGTTTAATTATGAGTGAAAATTAAAGTGTTCATTAGCAAGTCACTGAATTCAGTCGCTTGATTCATTAACAACATCAAAACTTAACAAAAGTACAGTAGGCCTAAAGATTTTTTCAGGGGAAAAATAAAGTGACAAGTCTTTTTGATTGAGTCAAACGAATTAATTCAAAAACACTGATTCATTCAGGGAAAAAACATGTAAGCATATTTATGATTGAGTCATTAATTTGTTCAATAAGCAATTCATTCAGAAACACAAGTGGCCTCTTTATGAGCCACTGAATCACTGTGTTACGAATGAAGGCTCGTTAAACTCGTGCTCTCGCTTCCAGGCAGGACTCAGAGGCAGGACTGAAAGACAAACGTGAACATTTATTTAAACATGTAACGGTAGAGGATGAAACACTAATGACGAGGGCGGGGTTAACAATTGGTAGAGCACATAGGGAAACAGGTATGTTAACACACAGAGAAAAGCACATGGACTAGAACTTAAAACACAACATATGACAAGATGGATCAGGAGCCCTGGAAGGCGGATCAGGAGCCTTGGGAGATCGTCGTGGTTTAGGAGGCCTGGGAGGCGGATCAGTCACCTTGCGAGGCCGTGGCGGATCAGGAGCCCTGGGAGGTGGATCAGGAGCCTTGGGGGGCCGTGGCAGCTCGTGGGCAGCCTTTTGGCTGTGACGACTCGCGGGCAGCCTTCGGCTGCTGTGGGACATTATAGCCCCCCCAAAAAAATTTAGGCTGTGGTGTAGATAACAGGAACCCAGGCTGTGGCACCGGCAGCATGGCAGATTCTGACTGCTGGAGGGCGCTCGTGCAGCACAGAGGGCTCTGGATATGAAAACTCACAGTCATTAAAAGGTTCAAACGGCTCAGGCCATTATAACTCACAGTCAATAGAAGGTTCAAATGGCTCAGGACAATGCCCTCGCGGGACTTCTGCGGATTGTGAGAGTCCTCCCGCGTGTTCCCAAACCGTCATGAGGCTCAGGAAGAAGGCCGACCTCCATCTCAGCCCCGAGGTGTCCGGGAGCTCAACGGGCCTGAGATAACGAGACCCGCTGCTGAAAACATTGTTTTAAAACATCAATTCAGTCATGAGTGAAACAAGTCTTTATTAACAACAAGTCACTAAATCAGTAACTCAGTCAGTTCATGAGAAACAAAACAGACAAAAAACGGGTTCAGGGTTTAGTTGGAGCTATTTTATTTGACAAAGCAAAAACAGACACTTTACTGGCAATATCACACAATATCAACTTGCTTACTGATGTACAAAAAACTAAGAATCACACAGCTGAATCATTTTGTTAACTAAAAGGCACTATATAAATAAAATATTATTTATTATTGTATTATTATTTCTTCTTCTTGTGTGACCTAAATGTGTATCTCTGGAAAAATGCTCATCTGAATAAAGAAAGAACAAGTGTTTCCACAGTGTTTCTTCCCACAGTGATATTCACTCTGGCTACAACAAACCTCTAACCCTCCTCTTTTCATTCCTAATAGCGGACAATATTTCTGACATCCTTGTGAACAATCTATAGTGCTTATTCGATTAAAGACCTAATTGGAGTGAAAAGTGCCATGGCCTGGGCCGTGGATTAGCGGGGCTTTGTGTCAAGAGCCAAGTTTGGACCACATCCAGTCAATCATCTGTTACTGAACGTGAGGATAGTGCCGAGAGCTGGACGCAAGCCAGTGGCTTTTTACTGAGGGACTCCATCAATATCAGGCCTGGCAGATAGCACTTTTCCTGCAGCTCTAATTCACTCTCCCTTCGCCGCAGAACAAGCCTGACCTGTTTAATCAGGGGAAGCCTAGCCAGCATGTATATCTGCATCTGCTCATGCCAGTCTCCTGACAAAAGTGCCGTTTGGAGAGGAAGAACTGACCTTCTCCCTTTCTCTGCCCACTGCTTGTTGGAAGACAGTTCGTTTGGCTGGGGTCTGGCAACTGTTTGTTCTGAGTGCAGTCCCATAAGTATGAACAAGATCTTTTTTTCCCTCCTAGATGCTAATGAGATTAAAAGGAGCACAGTTGGACTCATAATAAAATGTTGAATTAACCAACCTAAAAGGAAACATTGCTTGAAATAAGAAGCAGAGTCTTCACACGGAATTAAATGAACATCCTGTGACTATGCAGACCACAATCGAATGACTAGATGCGCGTGTGACTGAATCTGAGCGATCACATTGATTTCCCGGAGCTCTGTGAGTCATGATTTGGACAGGATGCACTGTGGGTGTAAGACTGTAACGTTAGGGTGCTGATCCTGCTTTATTTTGAAAGTTTGCAGCATATCCAGTGTTATACTTCTATTTCCCCCAAACTTGCACTTGCATACTTAAATTACACTGTGCTCATTCATTTAGATCAGAAGAGAATGGCCCCATTACTGAGCCTGGTTTCTCCGAAAGTTTTTTCTTCATTTGTCACCTGATGGGAGTTAAGAATCTTTTGGGAGGGGGGGGGGGGGGTGGTTTACAGCTTGGCATCCTTGCATTTGGCTTGCTTAATTGGGATTTAAAAAAATATTTAATATTCAGTAATATCTTAGATTTGACTGCACTATGAAAACAAAATTTATATCAAAACTGATTTGAGCTATATCACTGCACTATTGTCTTCTGTGAAATATGTTTAATAATTTATGCATTTTGCAACGTTGACACTCTTATTGAACTGAATAAACACTGAATTAAACAATGGCAAAATTGCAGTATGTAGAGCTGCTTAAAGCTGAATTGAACATCTTTCATAATTCAGGAACTTTAAACAGTAACTAAAAAGAATCAACACTGAACTTATTGGAAGTTACAGTAATAATGACACTTTTTTTTTTTTTTTTGAGCTGCTTAAAGCAGAATTTAAATTTGGCCCATATTTGAATCTGTTTTTGTCCTGCATTATAAAAAGTGGGAAGAGTAAAATAGCACTATTTCTAATGGATTTATTCCATAATGATATTAGCTGATTAATTCCATGAATTTTGTTGTGTAAAATAATATATTTACATTATATTCAATAATGTTAATAAGCCTAATATTGTTTTACCTAAAATGTGACTTTTGAGTAAAAGCGGTAAATTTGGATGTTACTATCTTCAGGTCATTTTTAGTGTGCTTTGTAACAATCAGTATTATATAAAGCACTATAGAGTATAAGTAAAGGTGACTTGCACACCTCCCAAAAATCTCGGAGGTGAAGCATGTGGCATAGTATAGACCTAAATGGAACATTCAATCCAATTGGATAGCTATCCGTTTGATTAAGATGCATAAAGTGTCTTCATGTGAATTCATTATGTGCTCTCTAATGGACTCAATTATTCCCATTCAAGTCGGTGTGTAGGTGTTGCTGAAAGTGTGAGGAAACACATGTAATACTCATTATTCTTCGAAGCTCAATTTAAAGCAAAATAATGTATGCTCTTTATAGAAATCTGCAGATAAGTGCTGAAATGTTGCTATTATACCATTGGAGTTATTATGTTCTTAAGTGAAGTATAAAATCATAGCCATTCATTTAATAAATTTGTTGGTCATAATGAATAGATTTAGAAACATCACACTTTGCTTCGTCACAAGTAAACTTATATTACTATAATTAATCATTTGAGAATATTTCACAATTCGCTCAGATGTATAACTAGTAGGAAATGGGTTCATATCAGTGGAGGCTCCTTGCAAATGCCCTCGTACGTTCCCTCTGCTGCCCAAAATATACAGTTGCCTTTGGCAGACGTTCTGCCAAACTAAATGTGTGGTTACTGCGCTTTCCTGAGCACAGCTGCTCCCCATTTCATTAGTGTACTGAGGCAAGTCTTTTTCCTCTCTGATTAAAACTAAGAGCATGTTGGCCGCGGTGTCTAGCGTGCTCCATGCTTACCAAAACAAATCGACGACTGCAGGAACCAGCAGAGCGCAGAATTGGCCTCCTCTCCTCCTCACCTCCTCCTTTCGTTTCCGAGGCCCACGGAACCCTGCCTTCCTTATCTGCCTCGTGTCTCTTTAGGCTGCCTCGGTCTGGGGATTTGTTCAGGGTTATTTTTACCATTAGAGGCTCCATTACAAACATGAAAAGGTCAAAAAGCACATGTGCACATGTAATTGGGCCCTGACCATTGTTAGCACGGTAGAGAAGAGAGAGCCGCCAGCAGCCTCCCTCGTTTGTCCGGGGAGTGTGAGCTTTTAATTATTTAGCCTGAACCTATTTGATCGATGCCGAAGAACCGCACTTCTGTACCTCCTGTGGCACAATACCAGCGTCCCGGTTCCACGCTTAAATATTTATGAGGAAAGAGTGTAAGGAGTTTGGAGGATGGTTGAAAGGATGGAAATTGAAAGAGGATTCCTCAAGAGGGTTTCTTATTTTTCTCTCTCTCTCTCTCTCTCTCTCTCTCTCTCTCTCTCTCTCTCTCTCTCTTTGACTCTAATGAATTTTTGATTATCAGAAATATGTAGACATTTCCATGGAAATGAAGTGGATGAAAACGGACGATGATTATTTTAAGATCAATGGAACGTTGAGTATCAAATTCCGAAATTCTAGAGACGGTTAGGTAATTGTCGAGAATAGCTTTTATTGCACGGTTTATTGTGCTCACATGCTTTTAATCCCCATCTCTCGTTACTCTATAATCACTGATCATGCCCTTTTATACTGCCCTTTAGAAGCTCAGGATTTTCTGCCGTTTTCATATCAAGCTCCATCTAAATAATTGATCCTGATTTCATCCGTCAATGTCTTGTCTCAGGGTTGTGTCAATATTAAAGGTCTCTGCTAATCCGCCACTTTTTTTTGTGCATCCATAAGGTTTTTTGGACCTGTGTGAGGCAATTGTTTACATTTCTAAATGGAAGTGTGAGGGGTTTACACATTCTTTACTGTCCAATGAATTGTAGGCTTGTTGTATATCTCAGTGTGTATCCTCTTGGAACAATTTCAGTAAAGTGTTGCTACTGTTAAGTAAGTGACTAAAAATCACTATCACAATAAAGCTGATTTAAACAAACTGGTCTTATAAAAATTTGTACCTCTTATGTAGCTGCAGATACTGAACAAGCTTACCGTGTCTGAAAACCCATAGATATGAAGCTGGATATGTGTGATACTCATAACCATAGTAATATAATCATAACATGATATTCTTCAAGAAAATTATGCTCAAACTCTGTAAATTATCGTGAAAAGGTGTCAAAATGTTACTGTCTCTAGTGTTCATTTCTTTTGGAAACTGCAGTGATATGTACTTATTGGTACATATTTTCTCACTGAAAAGTGCACCAAGCTACATTATGCCATGGAACCAGGTAGAATTTTAAAAAGTATCTAGCCTAAATATTGATTTCATGTAGCTTACTTTTTAAATTCATCCCAAAAGTGCTTAGTAAAGATTCATATCTGGACACATTTGCTTGCTGGTTTGAAATATGTTATTCAATTAGATGGGAGAGTTGGATTTGATATGAGCTGTATTTGTATAATAGACAATACTTGAATTTCCAAAAAGGTTTTCCTTGAAAGTAACTTTGGCCCTATAAGACACCTTGCACTCCTGCCTGAAAGGTGGTGGAAATTCATCCTTTACATTGGTGTACTTTATAACATAAAGTGTTAAGTATATGATGCAGGATGTTTTTAATATGCACCAAACTGAACATAAATTAAATAATCTCTTAATGTGTTGTTGAATTTAAAAAAATTACATAATAACATCAGTTAAATTTTTAGCTAACCTGTAACTTTATGTTTTATTAACTTTATTTATTTTCAATCGATTTGTGTGGTTGCCCACTTATAGCCTGTTTATTTGCAATTTTAATATTCTACATGTGTTAACATAAACTTCTAAACTTGTAAATGACATAAAAGTCATTTCACTGATTTGAACAATTCTAATCGTTATTTGTTGACACATTTCACTATGTAAATTAAATTGCAACATGGAATTGATTTTAAACAATGTTGAAAAGGCGGTGATTAGCATAATAAATTTTCAAGTGGCGAATTGGTCGTTGACTGTCTGAAAACCCTGTTTTCAATCAATCGAGCAAATTTGGAGCTGTCGGTAGAAAAACAATGTTTCGGCAGAACGGTTATTAACATTTTAATGAAGTTTTTGCTCGGTGGGTTTTCATTAGATGACTCTGCTTGACTTCTTTTGTTGGGGTTGCTGACAGACGCTATTTAATAGAAGTGCTCTACCTGCTGTGTCCAACATCAAATGCACCTGCCTGATAATACCAGCTTCTCAAAGAAGCCCAGAGAGCGTTCTTCACCTTATTTCAATGTTCAATTGGTCACTGAACTGAGATCGACATTGTGATAATGATAAAGTGGACAGGTCACTCTCTCTCTCTCGCTCGCTCCCTCTCTCTTTCTCTCCTGCTTTGTAATTGGTAAAAGTGTGGAAAGCCTCAGATGCTTTTATCTTTGAGCACTTTTATAGGAGAGACAAATCTGATTACTGTCAGCCCTGGTCTTCGGATGCTGGGAGAGTCCATTAGAATGGACTGAGAGTGAGAGAGGAAGCGTATTAGGTCTCTTTGTCTGCGACATTTATAACTTAAAGTTCACATAATAACAAAATTTCCCAGTAATCTGTTTGTTCAGTGTTAGAACATATGTTTCTTTTAAAGCTTTAACATTCAGTTACATGTATTTAGTCGCATTGGTCGCATTTTAGTCTCAACTTAAATTTAACACACATTCCCCCTGTCACTACTGACAGTTATCTTATGCTGTGTTTGATTTAGAGTCGGAAGATAGAAATCCCCAGGTACCATTAGAAGCTTTTAATTGAAACACCCTTACAAATCAGAGTTATTTCTTTTAATCACAGAGTAATCACAACAACCTCAACTTAAGAATCCAAACAGATGAGAAACCGAAAGAAATGCATTTTCAAGTCAGTGCATCACGTTTATGTATCATAGTCCTTTCGATAATTGTGGAAGAAGTGTTAAATACATTTTTTTTTTTTGAGTACTAAAAATATTCTCATAGCTTGTAAAATTACAGTTGATCATGAATGTCAAATGGTCTATTTTATAAAATGTCCTTACTACAGTATGTTTCTGGTCCTTGAATGTGTTGCATTGCAATCGATGAGGGACCAGAAAGGTCTTGGATTCAATTACTTTAAAAAAAATTAGATAACATAAAGCACTTCCTCACAAGTTCGCACTTTTTTTAAAGGCAAAAAAAACGAAGTTGAAAGCAATTCACAGGAATATGAGAGACGTCTGCTTCACGGATCTACACAATTTCTATTGCTGAGCACATCAACAAGATTCCTTGAACATTTTCTCTTGTCTAAGCTTGTAAAGTGCTTCTTCCTGTGCTGGACTAGCTGGTTAGCTGCTAAATTGTGCGCTGCATCTGAGCGCCTCCTGTTCACTTACGTGGTTCATTACAGACACTCTGTGCAGGCATCTGCTCACCTGTAACCAGTTCAGTGGCTGAGTAATGTTGCACCCATTTGATTTGAGCTAAGTTTGATCTGCCCATATGTCCTCAGAGTCTTAGTACAAGAACGCACATCAACTCTCTGGGACAGATGACATCTTGGGAATTCTCTACAGGACATCTCGTAGAGTGCTTACTGCTTACTGCATGGTGAAACAACACCGTTTCAATACAATAGATTGATTCTCTGAAGAAATCAGCCACATGGTGGTACATATTTGCCAGTAAAACTACTATCTTCCACCTCCTCCAGCCATCTGCTGAAAGAGATAACGCATGAACTGTGACATCAACGACAAATCCATTGTAAAAATGTCACATAATTGTGGGCTGCAAAAAGTAAAAGCTCATAGGAGGTTCATCAGCCTGAATCGCAGGATCTTTGTGACTTTGACCCTTTCGATGTCTTGTGCAGCGCTTCTCTTTTTTTGTTCTAACATCCCTGAAAATGTGCGCAGGACTAAAATAGCTGTACACTTCTGTAATTAGCTCTTTTGTCATTTCCTGACCTCATCTTCCCCTCTCAGCCTTTTTGAATCTTACACAAAACAGGAAGAAGAGCTTCCTTTTCATCTCTCAGTGGCACGGCGGCAAATTGGCGCTAATTGTTTTGAGATAATTAGGACTCCAGGAAGAGGTAGAGAGGACCCTGACTAAAATGAGAGGTCAAGAAAAAAGATGTGCGAAAAAAGAGGAGGGAGAAGCACATGTTATGTGCCGTTTATCTTAACGGTTGTCGTTGAGGCAATTTAGTAATAAAAAATCCTAACAAAAAAGGCAAAACAAAACTTGCTTTTTTGCTTGTGTAATGTATCATAAATATTTTAATATTTTAGAACACAATTACAGTTGCCTATTACAAAAATGTAGCTTTTCACTTTACAAGACGTGGATTATTGTGATGTTTTTATCAGCTGTTTGAGAGCTCATTCTGACGGCACCCATTTATTTGTTATAAGGTGAGAAAGTGAGGAATGGTGAATATTTTGAAATCTGGTAAAGAAACTTATGCATGCTGTAAAAGAAAAACAGCAGCTGTGGTTGCACGTATTTTACCATAAGAATATGGTAGCAACGTTTAACTTTAATTTTTAGTTTAACTTTTAATTTTTAGTTAAGGTGTACCTACGATGAAAATGACAGATCTCTCCATTGTTTGTAAGTGGGAAAACTTAAAAAATCAGACATGTATCAAATACTTATTTGAACCAGTTTTTTGCAGTAAACAGTAAAATCTTATTTTTACCATTAAATAATTTTTTTAAAGCTTATTTGCATATTGGTTGTGAGAGTAGATGAGTAAATTTTAAGCAAGTGTGTGTGTGTGTGTAATTAATAAAATCAGTTTTTATTAAATTTCTTTAAATATAGTTTGTTTCAGTGATTTTTGGAGTTGCTAACATGGTTGCTAACAGGTGGTAGAACTATAGCAACTGGTCAGTTCAAGAAAGTCACTTAACCCAAGGTTGCTCCGAAGGGACTGTTCTACAAT
>JAUCMT010000051.1:9814167-9824771 GCA_032357475.1 Enteromius thamalakanensis
GGGCTCCCTGCCTGTCCCCCGGACAGTTCGCCAAACAAGCTATTTTATCGCCGAGGTAGTGGGAACTAGTGAAATGAGAAAAATTGTCTACTTAATTGTATACTTATCATTTTAACTTAAATTGAAGTTTTAGTTATTATGTTGTGTTTTGTCATTTTTTAGGTTTTATTTATTTATGTTTTATCTTCAGTTAGTTTTTAATTTTTTATTTTAGTACTTAAAATTAAAATGCTTATGTACTATAGTAGTACTTACAATAATTGTAACATTGTGTCGTGTGGAGCAGACGAAGGAGATCGGAGGCAGACGTAAAATACAAACAAAAGACTTTTAATAAGGAAAACCAAAACGTGTAAGTATCCATAAACTTCTAACATACATTCACAAACCACATGTAATGATATTGACCGACAGTCAAAGACTAACAGAGGGAAACTTATGTAGGGGAGACAATGAACGCTAACGAGGGAGACACACCTGAACTAACACATAATTAACAAAACTAGGTCACAAAAGCACATGGGAACACACATGGCACATGGGGAAGGAAAACAAAAACATAACATGATAAAAATCAAACCAGATTTAAAAAGACACTGAACAAAACAAACCAAGACTGTTACAATAATATACTTATGTAATGGTTATAGTTTTAATGTTTTCATTTATTTTTTAGCATTTTGTAGTTGTTAATTTATTCATTTAAGCATTAAATTACTATAAACATCACATTTCATTTATTCACACTTAAATTGTACAGTAAGACTGAACACTTTCTCAAATCATTGTTTAATTAGGATTTTGTTTTGAGTAATAACTCAGTGTGTTCGTTCACAATTCCATTGAGTCACTTGCTTAAAGGATTTTGAGCATGGGAATTCTAAACTACAGGCCTTATCTCTGAATCAACAAATCACATAACCTGTTGATAAAAAAGTCTGAATTGTTTTTTAGAGAATAACCTAATTTATGTTCATAATCCTTACTTTTTTTTAACCTCACAACCAGCATGTCTGCACATGAATGTTTTTGATTGGTTAGCTTTCATATGTCCTGTTTGAACACACTTTATTAAAGGCCAGATCTGTAACATCCACACCAGGCTCTACACCAGGCTTCCCCCTCACAGTCACCCAGCGTTCACAATCCCCGGAGTTCTTGTCTGTCTGTCTACCTTCAAGGAATTCATAAAGACTTTCAGTTATTTGATTATTACCCAGTATTGGATAAATTTGAGTTTGCTTACCTTGGTTTCGCTTTTCCCAATTGTTACACATTGTTTGATTTTACCTTCTGGCTTGGAGTCTGCTTCGTTACAAAATCAATGGCAAGGGTGACATCAAACATTTATTTGAAACTTGTGAAGTATGCAACTGTGATATGTATTTGTCATATTACTGTTACACCTGATAGTCCCATCTGCCAGTGAAACATTTATAAATGTAAATACCAATTGGTAATCAATAAACATAACCAGAGCACCTCTCCATATGTAAACACTTTCCTCATTGAACATATTGACAGCGCAGTGCCGTGTCCACCCTGAACAAATTACAGAGCTGTTTCCCGCTGCCTTCCTCTAAAAATTGATTCTCTTTAAAGTTCTCAATTTGTGTTTTAATACTGTTGATTGAATGTTTTCAACCAAACAACCTTTTTATCAAAAGCATTTTACTTTTTAGGGTCAAATACTCTATGTGCTTGATGTTAACTAAATGATGTTTATAGTATGAATGCCTGGTGCCAGCCCTACCATTTAAAAGTTATTTTTGTAAAAAAAAAAGCATATTTATAATTTATGTTCACAAAAAAACATTAAATTGATTAAAAGAGGTTTTTTTTTCTCCCAGTTTCACAGTCAAGGCTTAAGCTAGTCCCAGACTAAACTGCATGTTTGAGCTGTCTCAGATGAAAATATCTTGACATGTCAGTGTCATTGTTCCGTGTTAAGATGCACACCTGTAATATTTTCTTACAAGGCATTTTTGTAAAAGTTGCTAAAGTATCTTAATTTAACTAATGCCTAGTCCTGGCTTAAGCTAAATCCAGGTTGTGAAACCGGGCCATATTGTTATAAAGTAGCTGTTTCTATATGAAATAAATACTTTTGAAGTTTATATCCATCAAAGGGTCCTGAAAGAGGTTTTATAGCTTTCACAAGAATATTAATACAAACGTTAATAATAATACTAAGAAATATTTCCTTAACGCCAATAAGCATATTAGAATGATTTTTGAAGGATTATATATGACTGGCTGCTGAAAATGTAGCTATGCCATCACAGGAATAAATATAATCAAGACCAAAATAGCTATTTTAAATATTAAAAATATTGGCACTTTACTGTAATTCACAAATAAATCAGCCTTTATGTCATAAGACAAAGCCAGAGTTCTTGCCGAATGTGTTTCTGGTTGGAAAAAGATAGACTTTCCTTTTCAGGAGCAGATCTAACAATGCTTTCCCAGCTTTTCCAGCACTTATTTCCTTTATTTTATATTACTTTGTCTAATAAAACTGGACAAAATGAGTTCACCTCTTCATTTACATACTCAGGATGTTATTGATTCAAACTCTGCCACTTTAACTATTGTAAGCGAAACCACGCGGTAATTTACGGTAAGTGAGAGGGAGAGTGTAGGGCGGTACTTTATTAATCTCCTAGGTGAAATTGACGGTAAAAGCAACGTCTCCCTGGGCTTACATTTTATGGATTGAGGTGAAAATATTGCCCTTGGCTGTATAGTTTTTGCTGGAGAGTAACATGTCCTAAAAGGCCTGATAGTAATTTACTTAGGTATAGTATCTTTTTCATTGCCCCTGTTTCCTCATATGTAAAATTTAGAGTGCTATTTTTCATGACTAAATGATGTAAAAGTCCTAAACAACAGGCTTCCTGCCAAAGACTCAATGTTTTGATTGGATCCTTCGGTGACTCCCATCCCTGGCTAACTCAGCACACCGACACAGATGTAGAGTGGGAGGGTGTGAGAGAGACTCTGTGTCTCTACCTGATAATAAGACATCATGAGGATACGTCTGTCTCAGGCTGAAGATAGCACATTCTGTTTGGGAGGTTTGATACGTTGTTGTGATGTTTAGGGTATGTATTTCTCCTGCAATATGACATCCATAGTTGATCTGCTTACAGAGTTTTCGCGGGTGGTTATCGGCTTGATCTACAGCTGATAGGGAGCCATTCGGTAGAATGCAGCTTTGGAAATTTTCTAATAGAGAAGCAACTGTTGGTTTTAACAGGTACAAATAGACATGTTTTTCTGTTTATCAAGTTGGCATTTATAGAACACCCCGTGGAAGCTTTTAGAAAACAGAAAATCATTGTGACAACCGTTTTAATGGAAAGATGCAATTAGAATGTGTGAATTAACAAACTGTTAGCTTACATGTGTCACTACTTTGGAGAAATTTGCTCTCAAAATGCTTTGAATTCAAAGAATACTTATTTACATTAAGTAATATACTGTATGAAGAGTACCTTATGTCTCGGTCATGTAGGTAATGAAATGAAGAATGAAGATGTCATGACGGTATGAACCAACAAGATGCGATCTCACTTTAAAATAACTCAAAAATGTAACTAACACAATAAAAACATGTTAACATATTAAAAAAAAAAAAACGTGATTTGGCTTGACATTGACTGAGCGTATTTGTGTCGTTATTGTGCATTCTAACCAGTTCACAAACACTTAAATATAGGTTATGTTTAAAAGCTCATAATTTTAATACATATACTAATGCATCTCTTGGGATCGGCTTTTCAAACTGCTGTTTTGTTACAAACTTTATGAAATATGATAATCATAATTATAATCGGGTTCACTATTCCATAACTATAAACATAACAATAGAGATTCAAAAAAGTCCACACCACAACTATAAGAAAGGCACAAAGAAATTATATCGTTGGAAACACTTCCATAGCAACTTTTTTCCAGCTGATGAACAATGCGAGCATTGACAGCCAATCAGAATTTAAAGTGGCAAACGCATGTGCACTGCATTTAGAATAAACAAATGACATCATTCGCTGATGTGGAGGCTAATATAATTATCTTTATACAGTAGTTATCGTTCTTGGTATGGACGGGATTTAGGGTCCACACTAGCGAGCAATATTGTCTGTCTATTCTAAGCGCACACTCGTCTGCTGCTTTAAATTCTTGAGCTCGTTACAGCAGGATGGATTCTGAGTGGCTGTTAATGTTAGTATCTGTTACGATCTGGAAAAAAATCGTTCTGAAAATAATTCCAATGATATTGTTTCTCTGCGCCTTTATAGTTATAGCTGTGGTGTGCTATTATTTAATATTGAGAACTATTTATAGAACTATGTCTTTATCATTATCTTTGTAGTTATCGTGCTTGGTGTGAACGGTCCTCAAGGGGACCAAAAGTTGAACTATTTTTACACTTGGCGCATTATCTTTCATAATATGGTACACTGAAATCGCAAAGCTCTAATGTTTTCCGTGTCTCCCTCTGCAGGTAATTGCTATAATTGTCCGTTAGCTCCTCCAGTGATGGATCTAAAAGACAGACGGCAGCGCTCTCTGACACAGGGTCAGCGCAGAAAGGATCTGCACTATGCCACATCCTCTCTGGACAGTGAGAACTGCCATATAGTGTCACAGAAATCATACAGTTCCAGCAAAACGCTGAAGGCACACCAGCAGGATGGACACCTGCGCTATGGAGGATGTGTTGCAGAGCTTGTGCACCAGGAGACAGAAGAGTATGTCAGACAAGGTGAGACTGTTTCTCAATTAATATATCAATGTTGGTCAACATTTTTTAATTTTATGCCTCATCTAATATAATATATTGAGGCTTAAAGCAAATAGAAGAATTGAACAAATGTATGTGCAATTCTTAAGTGCATAGAAACAGCAGTCTTTAGGTCAGGGTTTTCTCATTAGTTTGGGCTTTAATACAAATGCCATCATGGATAAGTATTATCCATTTTAACTCACATAATCCCTTTGTAATAAAAACAGAGAATATGATTTTCTGTGGTAAGTTTTAATTTGCAGCTATTGAAACTTTTGATCTGTGTGCACATACTGTGCCTGTATTTCATGACATACAATATTTGTTCAAAGTTACTGTTCCTGTTCATGAAAGTGACACTGACCTGGTAAACTGATTAAAGCAGTGATTCTGTAAAAGATCTTGTGGTACCTAAATGACTAATTGAAGATAAATGGAAGATTTATTTTATATTAGTGAAATAAACTTATGTCATAATTCCCAACTCATTTTTTGTCTTGCCATTAAAAAAAGCAGAGTATTTTTAATGGATGTGTGTTTTAATTTTGATCACAATCAACATTTTTTTTTTTTGACAAAAGCTCTGTTTTTTGCTCCGTTTAAGCTCTGTTTAAACTTTTGGTAAATTACAAAAGAAAATAAAGTGCAAGTGTTCTCATCCTGAGAGACTTTTTTCAACAAAGGGCCAAGAAAACCCAACCCAACTGTTGTGTGAGCTGAGTTTGTTTTGCTCAAATTGATCTAGCTATGAAGTGTTAACTGGTTATAATTACTTTTCGACCAACTGACCTTTTTCAATTGTTGCACAGAAAATTGTGAAAATGAAAAGCTTTGAAAACTTTGTGCCATTTTGAAGGCTACCCTTACAAACACACCTTTAGCCAAGTTTGTCAATATCAGATAATAGAGGTGTGAAGCAGCATTGAAGAAGGTACCTTCATCCTTTCAATATCTTCTCAGGCTGTCCTATTTCTCACATTTTAAAGTCCATCTAGTAGAAAAAGTTTTTAGAATGGCTGGCAGTTGCAGTAGCTTACATGCATCATGATAACCAGTTTAAAAAAGGGACTTCTTTTAAAAATATGCTACTGACCCCAAGCTTCTCAACAGTAGCATATACAGTATTTATGTGAAAGTATTTGAATTTGTATGTCTATAAATAAATAAATACATATGTGCACACACACATATATATATACATATATGGTTGCACTTGTGAGATTTAAATAAACTACAAATCAGCCAAAAGGATGTGCATTTACTTCTTACAGTTTCTAACCTAAAATCTTGATTTTTAATAAGAAAATATTAATTTACTCTAAGCTACACTTTATTATTATGTTTATGTTTGGGGTTTTCCATTCCCGGTTCTCAGTCCGGATTGCATCCAGGATCACCATACGGTTATGTTGTCTGAATTCCACCAGTACAGTATTTCTGTGGCGACTCAAGCCAAACTCACATTACAGCCTGAAGCGCTTTTTGTCAGTTTTTGATTCAGGAATGTCCAGGAGAGGGATGCTGCCTGTCATTCATTGAATGTGTGTGTGTGTTTTCACAGGCTTCTGTTTTCCATAGATGCTGGCTCAGGTGTAGATCAAAAATGGGCAAAAACAGAAAATCTTTAATAGTCGGAGATGAGATGTGCTCCACTAGCTGTGTCCACATCTCATTATAGCAAAGTTTCATCTACCTAAAGCAAGAGGTGACCTTGTCGTCACTTTTCTCCTTCACCGTGTGCTATAAAAATAGCCCAAACCACTGAGACTGAGATGCACACTGCTGTCTCATCTTGAGAGTGGATCAGAAAGACTCAAGACTTACAGAGAGAAAATGCTAGACACAGAACCAAGACTAGCAATCCCTGAGGTTTCTGGTCCACATTTTTTTCTTCTTTTTTTACCTGCCAGCTGTAGTCTGCTCCACATTACATCTGAACAAACTCGCCGTGGATATGCTCATATGGTCGAGGGAGGAGTTTTTGGTGATAGGACGCTCCAAGCTGGTGGTCCATGGCCATAGTGAGTGAACAGGGCTCCGCAGGCAGCTTTTGCTCAGTAAAGGCCATATGGCGAGGGAGCTTCGGAAGTACGGGAGCACTCGTTATGGACATTTGTGGAAAGGAGTGCTCTGCCTCTTAGGCAGCCCAGAAACCTCTCACGGTCCCTTTAGTGCACTTTTTTTCTAGCACAACATCTGGTAGTATGTGCTTATCGTCCTCCATTCGAGTTCTTACTAAGCAGAGCTGCTCCAAACATAGCAGAACATTGGGATTACAATATTGGTAATGTGGGTAAAGGGGATGTGGGAGAAATAATGATAGAGAAGAGTGAATCAGGCGGATAGCAGTAACTATATCCATCTTTGTGACCCTGTTTACACCTGGGATTAACATCCAGCTTGGATGTTCCAATCAGAAGTGGTCAGACAAGAAGGATTATGGTTTGTACTTGGTATTGACATTTCACGTGTCAAATGCATGTCTTGTGATCACTTCTGATCGGATTTCGTTGAGTGAATCTTCTCTGATTTCATGTCCGCACACATCAGATCAGCCTGTTTTGTGCTGATATTGTCTTTTGTTTTTGGCTGATAGGATACAGGTTATTTTTTATCTGCTTTTCAGCAAAAATGAATCATTCCACGGAAAAAACATATTAAGCATGGTTATATTATTGTCACAAACTGTTGCTGTGGTAAAGCAAGTTGCAAGCTTTTCCAGCGATGAACATTTAAAAATAAACAAGGAAAACTGAAACAAAGCAAGATGAACACAAACCACAAACATACATGCAACTTCATCAACTGACAGAGATAAAAGACATGGGGCTTGGATTTATACAAAGACTAATGAAGGACAAAATACGGAACACCTGGTAGACACGGCTGGCAGAGGATCAAACACTAATGAGCAGGGCGGGGTTACAAATGATCAGAGCACATTGGGGAACAGAATGAAAACAAAACAGAAAAGCACATGGAACAGATCAGCATAAACACAGACACATGACAATGTGACAGAGCCCCCTCCCTAGGCGCTGCTTCTAGACGCGCTGGAAACCACATAAGTCTTTAAGGGGGGCGGTGGAGACATCAGAAACGACCACCAAGGCGGAGCAGACGGCAGAGATGCACACCTGGGTGGATCAGACGGAGGAAAACCACCCCAGGGCGAATCTGACAGAGAAGACGACCTCCATGGCGGCGCAGACCGAGGAGCTGACAGAGGTGATTTCCAAGGCGGAGCCGGTGGGGGAGATGCCCTTCAGGGCCAACCAGACAGCGGAGATGCACTTCAGGACTGACCAGGCAGCGAAGAAGCCCTCCAGGGCCGTTCATACAATAAAACTGCACAAGGGAGCACAGACAGGTTAATATAGGCCTCATCGGCTGAGTTCTTACCTGCTACCGTCTAAGGTTGAATGGTCCCGACAGACGGGGCAGGTCCGAAAGCAGGTTCGGCAGTCTCAGGGTCTGACTCAGGGCAGGGCGACAGTTCAACAGCCCCCTTGGTCTGCTCAGGGCAAAGGAAAAGTTCATCATCGTCTTCCATGGCCAGTTCAGGGCAAGGTGAAAGTTCAAAAGCCTCTGTGGCCGGTTCTGGGTCTGGTGAGAGCTCCTGAGTGGCCTTAACGAACAGACCTGGAGTCTGTGTAGCCACCAGCAGGACCCCTGGAGAACCTACATCTGTAGACGACCTCTCTGGGGTTCGTGCAGCCACTGGTGGGTCCTCCAGGGCCATGAAAAGTCAGAGTCATTGTCCGGTTCGGCTGGGACCCGATAGAGGTGGACCGGAAACCATGAGGATCTCGCACGGTGCATCAGGCAGTGAGACCGGAACTGGCTTTGAAATCGGTGGAATTGGGTCGGCAGCGAACAGGACTGGCATATCGACCCACTGATCCAGAGCAAAACCAGGCCATCGCAGGTCGTGAGCCCGCAGGACCGAAACGTCTGTTGGGGTTTTGGTGCCGATCTAACCCCATATTGAGCAGGTTTTGGAGGTGGACCCCGCCTAATAGCAAGGCGAGAGTCAGGCAGCTGGGGATAGCCTCTCGGCTTTCTGGAGGTGACGGCCCACGGGGCCGCAAATGCAGACCGAAGTCCGCAAGGATGAACGCGTTTGCAGGTGTGAACGCCATCTTTACTGTAGTCAGTCAATCTGTCATGAACTGTTGCTGTGGTAAAGCGAGTCGCAAGCTTTTCTAGCAGCATGGAAACACGGGAAGTAGGAAATAACTTGACATTGAACATTTAATAATAAACAAGGAAAAACTGAAACAAAGCAATTATATAATATTATATTATATTATAAATTAATTAATAATTATTATAATTTATTACATTTCTATAGCGCTTTTTTTATTATATATTGTTGTGTATTATTTTCATTTCAATTTTTTTTTGCTTTATTAGTAATTGTGTTGTGCTTTTGTGATTTTATTAAATATTTATTTTATTTCAAGTAATCCATTATTATTGTATTGTTTTAGTTGATGATGATAATCATTAGCAATTATTATAACCTTAATATTATATTATAATGTATTATTGTAATTTAATATGTGATATTTAAGTATTCTAATAATTATATATATATATATATTTTTTTTATTTTATTTTTTTTTTACATTATTTTAACATCAGTCATTAAGAATTATATTTTAGCTTTTGTAAATAATTTGGCATTTATTATTATCATTAATACAAAGTTGTTTTGATATGCTGTTCAAAAACATATATACAAATATATATATATTGTTGATTTAAATCCTTGTTTTCATGCAGTACTTTTGTTATCTAGGTATCTCAGTAGGTGGTCCGTGTTGTCCTTGCTGCATCAAGAAGCAAATTCAATGAGGACTTATGCATCCCTAAAGTCATTTTTCACTGGTAATCTTCACTTCCACTGTAGCTCTCCAATGTATATGGTGCAAGTTGAACTTCAATAACATCAAACCTCTATGGCTTTTGAGGGTCTTGTAATCAAACACAATGACATCAAACCTGCACCATATTTGATAGTAGCGAAGGTAAAATGTTGAGTGAATAATTACATTATTTTTGTCCTGTTTCTTTCATTTTTTTTTTATTTGCTTCAGAAGTCTTGGATTAGTAATACTTTTATAATACTTTTTTCTTGATTAGCTCCAAATGAGCTTGATTAGCTTTAAATTAGCCTGATTAGTTCCATGGATCTTCACAAGAAGCTACTTTAAACCCCTTTTTTCTTTTTCATTAAAAAACTAACAGGGATGGAAAAACATTAGGGAATATAGTGACAATATCCCTTTTTAGTAAACAATTTCTTTAATACCAGTTGTAAATAGGACCTTAAGTGCACTAGCTGCAAAGCCTTAACCTTGCTATTCTGAAGTCAAGTCAAGTCACTTTTATTTATATAGTGCTTTTAACAATACAGGTTGTAGCAAAGCACTGAACATTATCAAGTAGGAAAGTAGAGTGATGGTAATGTATAATGACAAGATTAAACTTTATTTATCAAATGCAGAGATGGTCTCTGTAATCAAAACAACAATAATTCCTAAAAATCAGGTGCCCCCAACTAAGCAAGCCAGAGACGAAAGCGGCAAGGAACCAAAACCCCATCCATGAGAGAATGGAGAAAAAACCTTTGGAGAACCAGAACTAGTTGGGTCCAGTTCTTCTCTGATCGGACACCCAGCACCTAATTTCCAGTTCAATTTTAAACATGTTAGATTGTGTAAGAATATTGTGTGTGTGTGTGTGTGGACGGGTTTATGTGGTTTATGAGGACACAAATTTGTATAATGACATGGGTATGACACAG
>JAUCMT010000051.1:9848394-9859660 GCA_032357475.1 Enteromius thamalakanensis
TCAGAATGGTGTGTGTAAGTACAAATGTGTAACAGGACATTGGTAACAACACTTTTTGGTAATGAAAGTACAAATGTAACAGGACTAACAGTGCTTTTTGCTAAATAAAGTGTTACACTTACATAAATAAACAATTGATATGGATTAAGCATGTAATTATTCTGATGTTACACAGCAGGCTTTACATATAAATTGTGGTTGGTGTCCAGAATGTTACACTTTATATTAAGTTGGCAGTTCCTGAGGAGTGTACAGTACATGCACTGGTATTACAGAGGTGCACCAACTCCTGTTACACATTGGTACTTACACACACCAATCTGGGGGTTGTTACATGTTTGTAGTTACAGAAATATTACAGCTGTAGATACTACAGTATGTAGCAATGTGTACTTACACTGTGTTTACATATCACATACACATCTAGTTACTAGGTAAGCACACCGGTGTTAGGGACACTTAATATAAAGTGGGACCGTGTTTCTTATCCAAACACAATGACCCATTGCTAAGCCCATATTTAAAAAAAAAACATTCAGTCCTACCGTAGTAAATGTTTGCCATCCGCCATTTTCTCCAACAGGCTTCATCTCTTTTCTCATGTAAGTCTACGGAGCATCTGTGCATTTGGCTTGTTTTAATGCAGTTTTATGGACGTTGTCCAATAATATGGTAAAACGTTGCTGCCAGGTCACTTATAGTAGTGAAACACTGTATTTTCTTTTCTTCAAATAAATCTTCAGAGGTTCATGCTATGGATTATTGGATTAAACTATGTATGGCATAAGAAAAAGCAAACCACCTACACACTGTTATATAAATGTACATATATGCACATTCACACATACATTAATAAATATGTAGATGTATTACCTATAATTATTTGTGTAATTTACTAACACTGATGGAAATTTGTTTATTTTTTTAATTCTAAGGTAAATGAATCTATCTAATGGCACTTCGTAATGTTGATTGTAACTGAAGAGTCGCAGTAATGACAGCGCTGTAGAAATGTTAGGAACAAAGATGTTTTCGCTTTCAATTGCTTTCAGTTGAAGCTTTTTGCTTTTCATTTGACTGTAAGTAGTGTTTACCTTCATTCTGGTCTGCATTTTTCTATGCAGTTTAACAATTTATTTCAAAGAAACATAACAGTTAAAAATACTTTAAAGTGTTTGATTCATTCAAGCCTACGTAAGAATTAAAGCTAATCCATTTTATTCAGTTTATGAACACATTTGCTGAAAACCACACGCATTCAGATCATTCACAGGGTGTTGTATAAAAACGGTCTGAGTTAGCAACAGTAGCTGAAGTGGGCCGATTAATAGCACAATGTGCTTCAGAAAAGCATGCTTTTAGAATTGAATCAATTTTTGCTTTGTTATTTTCAGTTTGTATTGCATTTTTCTTCTTAAGTGCATGTGCATATTGTAATAGCTCCCTAGCTGTACAGGAGTTGCATCACTCCCAGCACTGATACTCTATAGGGGGAGCTGTGCTGAACAACAGCCGCTGCTCTTCTCCTCGGGGTCTAATGATGCAAAGCATTGCCGAGTTTGCCTCAGTGCAGGCTTCCTCATCTTTACCGGACTCAAGGGTTTGTCCGCCCCACGTGTCATCCGTCACAGACCCACTTTGTCCAGCCTGATACAGGGCAGACCACCCTGACCGCTAGCCCTCTCCTCACTAATGACCCAAGACAGCTATCCCCTTGGGCCCTTCTCATCGCCTCTGGACACTGACACACACTGCTGTCACATGTGTCAACTCTGACTGACATCTGCCTTCCAGCGCTCGATCAACCCTGATCTCCTTTATATTAGGCACAGCTTATTTCAATAATTCATCACGTAGACAGCACTTGTTTCTCCAGTTATAGCAGCAGAAGTTGCGGAATCAAGTGAGTGAGTCTCTGTCGGTGAAGCTTGTGATATTTACACAATATGTTCCGAATGACAATATTCTGTATTTTTAGAGACAAATATTAATGAAGATGTTGCTGATAATTTCATCCTGCGAGGCCGCCGATTCATTACCTCATTACCGCTGAGACCTGCTGTGCAAAACTCGGGGCAATATGGTGTGTCTGTGACCAACTCTAGTGCAGTAACTTCAAAGGCTTCAGTTAAATTTAGTAATCCCTGCTTATGGATTAGAAGTGCCTCACCGTCTGCGATTCTCGGAAAATAAACTGCTCAAGAGGAATAACAACACGTACTTGTTAACATTTAAGACAATGTGAGAGCGCGGACTAATAAATCGCATTACATACAGAAGTAGGAAAAATGGCGCGAGCTGATTGGAACGCACCGAGTGTTGTCATGCGGAGAGGTGCATTCTCATTGGATGAAACTCGTTCCTCTTTGATCCCTGGCGAGGCTGCGGAGTTCTTAAAATTCGAGACATGGGAAAGCGCATCGGTGGGAGGATGTTGTACGGAGGAGAGGGTAGGAAGCTTTAGAGAAAGAAGGAAAAATAGAGGAGAGGGTGAAAAAAAGTAGGCCACTTTTGTTCTGTTCATGACACCAGTTAAGAATATCGTCTGTTCGTTGTAGCAGGCAACTGCAGTCGGTGGGTTGGTGCAGTGAGTAATTCATGCCCTCGTAGAAGAGCCAAAAGCTGATGACAGAAGAGAAGTCCTAAGTGCTGCTTTGTGTTAAATGAGAGCAGACTCAGCAGTTCACAAGCAGACTCTCTTTTATGATAAACCCATCCGGATTGAATGATAAGCACTGATATTACCATGTATCTTAATACTGCAGCTTGCAGAATATAATCAGAGAAACATACTTGAAGGCTACAAGAAAGAAGCCTCCTTCTACCTTGGGATATCTGAGCTTCAGAATATGTAGTGAGGGGCATTTCGAAGCATTTTAGTAATTGAACTAAATGGATCCACAGTATATCTGCACTCATTTTGGTTATCGATTGGTTATTTGTTTTTTTTTTGCATTTAGATAGCCTTTACAGTCATCTAAAGCTCACTTAAAGTAATCTTTCAAAAATGCTGCTAATTTAATTACACTTACTACAAATGCAATCTTAAGTAATTTATTTATGTAGACTCTATTATACAGAATTAGAAATTTGGTTATTACATTCCAGCTATTACATAGCCATATCCTCCAGTCATTTTAGAGTAGATTTCAAAGACTATAAACTGTTATAGGGAGCGACATCTCCTGACAAATACAGACTATACCAGCCAGACAGTGAAGGATGATTCACTGAATAATTCTGTTTTATAGTATTGACTTAGACTATAAATCAGCCAGTATCCTTACAATGTAAACATTTGTCTTGCTAACATATACAAATAATTTATTAATCAAAGCATTCTACGTACCATGCAATTTAATGATGTTTGTCATATGTGCATTTATAAGAAAATATGTGCTTTTCAAGAGGAGAATGGGCTCCCCCAGCTGTCTTTTCCACAATCTCCATTGGCTTTCTCAATGCGGACATTGGGAATAGTTTTCTGTAAAGAGCACTGTGTATTGCACTATACAAATGAACTCGGTTTGACTTATTGTTCTTTCATGTTTATAGCTTGTCTCCGCAAGAGACAAAAACTTCATATGCTAGATGCAAAGCCCCAGTTTTCAGCCAGTTTGAAATGCTTGAAATCCGATTGCCCTGCTTTCAGGTGAGCACCTCAGATAAACTGGAGAGCAACGAGGAAACAGTCAATAAAATATGAGAGGAAAGAGTAAAAGAGTAAGATGGAGTAATGGCAAAAGGGAGCTAAAAACAAAAATCAAAGTGTGTTTTCCCAAATGCGATCTCATCTATATTTTTAATGATCTTTTTTGAAGATTAGTGCAAAAACAACAAGCTATGCTGTTTGTTGAATCCTGACTCGTGAAATGTACCATGTTTTCCATCACGATATTAATCAACACAACAGTCTTAGTAATTAGAAATATTTCTTTAGCATGAAATCAGCATAAAATTACGTTCTGGAATAAATTACATTTTAAAATATACTTTTATATAAATATAAAAAAATATATTTTAAATTGTAATAATATTTTTGTATTTTAAAACAAATAAATGCAGCCTTGGACCGCATGAGAGAAAAACAACAACCAGAAACCAAACAAGAACTGAGTCTTTAAACGTGTGCAATGTCAGGAGCACGTCTATGATGCCTTAAAATATTGCCTCCGTAGGCAGCTCTCTAGGTTTTGGAACAGAGCCATAATGTCATATTCTGTATGGCCTCAAACTGTTGCGTTTTCCTCAAAAATAGCGAGCCCATCCCATGCAGTAAACTTCCCCCAGGGCCTTTAAAAATAAAGGGTCAAATCTCAGTGACACCAGTGTCATATCACATTATTGCCAAATATCGAATCCTGTTGGAGTGCATTAGATCTCGTAAGAAGCAAAGAACCATCAGAAACGTGGCTTGGTGGGTCATGCTTGAGCAGCGGCATATTGCGCTGTGTTAATGGAATAGTTCACCCAAACAAATAAATTCTGTCATCGTTTACTCAGTAAATCCAAACCTGTATGAATCTCTTTGTTTTGCAGAACACAAAGGAATATACTTCGAAAAAGGTTTGTAACAAGGCTGTTTTGAGTCACCGTTGACTTCCAAAGTAGGAAAAAACAGCCTGTTTACAAGCTTTTTAAGATATCTTCCTTTTTGTTCTGTAAAAAAAAGATATCCATACAGGTTTGGAACTACTTCAGGGTGAGTAAACAATGACAGAATTTTCATTTTTGGGTTTCATTTTTACAGGTTCGATTTTGACTTCTGCCTATTGTTTCCAGTCTGTACTTTACCTCTTATATCACTGAAATCAAATCAAAGATCAGAAAGAATTGGTCTTGACATTTTGAAAAAATTTTTTGGCTTTATTACGCAGATGTTTGTCCGTTAGAGTATTTAAGGACTTGAGAGATTTGATGTGAGCACGGTTTGATTGTTACTGATGAGGAGGTATATTGGTCATTGAAGTCTCCAGGGGGTTCGCAATGTCAAGGTTACCACACAAACCAGCCATTTCAACAGCACCTCTACTGGTATTGTTCAAGGCTGAGATTTATTACACAGAAACCAGAGTCTGGGCAGTCAAGAGCTCTACCGCATCCTGCGACACTGAAATGGAGACTCAATGTAAGCAAACAGACTGAGAGAGAGACGAACACACAGATGGGCCGAGACAGACGGTGAGATGAAAAGGTAGCTCCCACACCTGTTTTTCACCAAGCTAGAAAGGAAAGGAGAAATCCTCGCATACACCTGCACAGCTCTTGATATTTTCCTTCATGTGTTTGGCATAAGCAGTTCACTTTTCCCTAGATATTCTTCAAGTTTAATGACTCCATAATTACCCCCACACACAACGTCACAAAGCGATCCAGGAGGCTGAAGCACCCCGCTGCTTTGAACTTATCGCTTACAAAAAAGTGCGGCAGCCCACTCCATTTCTCTCCGATTTATCTGCAAACCACAGGTGCCCAGTCACCACTGCACTTCTAAAGAGGTTACCCAGAAATGATTCAGTCCAGCTGAAATCCCAGCTGACTGTGAGTCTCCAGCTGGCCAGTGTGTGCTTGCTACTGCTGTCGTTCAAACAGTCAAAGAGATTTTGAGAGGACTTACAGCTTATTTTCTTCTGCGCTATACCTTCTGTATTTTAAAGCGTGTAGTTTTGATGTGGTGCTCAATCACTGTCGCTATTCACGCTCAGGGCCAAATGTGCTCTTCACCATCATTATACTGCTTGCCTCTTTCATCTGCATTTTCACTTGTTCTTTATAGCTCTCCTATATAAAAAATCTGAAATAAGATCTTTTTATTAGAGCATCTCAGCTGATTTGCCTAGACAGCAATGATATTAAATAGAGAGCAAATAAAGACTTTGTGTCAATCTTTTGCTCATATTTTTTACCAGAGAAAAAAAGCTACGGTCTCACTTTTGGCCTTTATAGCATGCACTTAAATTTAAATTAATAATTTGCAACAATGCATGTATTGTTTACATACATGTTTTTACATTGTGCTTATATATTTAAAAATACCTACATGTAGTTAATCTATAATTCATTTGTGTAATTATATTGTTGACCCCATCCCTTACAACTTAAGCTACCCTTAAACCTACCCATACCACCAAACCTGTCCCTAACCTTACCTGTATCCCTCCTCAATCACAGCAAATTAAATATGATTTTAAGAAATGCTCGCAATACCAAACCCCTTTCATTTACTTTTGCAATTATATTTGTTTTTGTAAAATGAATGTATTCTACATGTTTTGACTAGAAGGAATACTTTCGCACCCATATCAACAATAAATAATTCTATTATAGCAAGAGCTTTGTGTCAGCGTGTTTTAAGCCTCATTTAGATGGGATCTGATGTTTCATTCTCTGTCTTTGAAGACTTATATATAATAATGAAAATAAAACATCCCTCTTAGCATTCGTTTAATCCATTCTCAGAATAATAGCTCGTTGCAGCCCTACAAGCTGGGAATTGATGGCTGTAGCTGTTTTGCTTTATAAGGGATGAATTTAGAGACACAACTTCTCAGAGAGGGGCTTTGCCATGCTGAGAGTACTGCACACTAAAGCACAGCATGCTAAAATCCACTCCAAGAGGTCGTCTCCAAAATTCCCTTTAAACCGTGACTGCTACAAATAATAGTCAAGCTAAATATTCTGTCTCTACTAGTAATTTCACAGTGGCCTCCTCAATAGTTTTTATAAGAGGTCTTAACAACTGTTTAGTGTCAAGACACCATCAAGCATCTGCAATTCCAATATGAGCTCAAACCTTTCTCAGATTCTCACATGACCTAGATCAGATTGTTCTACAGATTATATGAAAAATAAAAGAGAATTCAAATAAGTCTATTGAGCTAAGAAACAGCAACATCTGACAAATGCATTTTCTTGTATATGTCTACTACATTGTGAGTTATTTTGTGTTCTTCTATGCTAATTTGGAACTGCATTTAAAGGCAAGTTTACAATATATGCAAAATGCCATTAATGAGGTCATTTAACCTGACCTATTAAAGGGGTTCTCTACCTCAAAATGAAAATTGTGTCATTAAGTATTCACCTTCATGTCACTGTAAACACGCAAATGCTTCATTCATCTTCGCAAAACAGAAATTAATATATTTTTCTTGCATTCTGAGAGCCCTCCGACCTTCCATAGACAGCAATGGAATTAACATAATCAATTTCATGTTTTATTTTTGTTTCTTCACGTACAAAGTGTGTTCTCTTAGCTTCATAAAATTACAGTTGAAACCCTGATGTCACATGGATTATTTTACTGATGTCCTTGCTATGTTTCTGGATATTGATGGTATTATCAGAATGCATACAAAAAAAAAAATCTTAATATGTGTTCCGAAGATGAACGGAATTGAAGCGCCATGAGGGAGTAATTAATGACCAAATTTAAATTTTGGGATAGATTAACCGTTTAAAGCACAAATCTGCTTTTAACATGTTAGAGATGACATGATTTAATTACTGTAGTTATTTAGAAAATTTGAAGGCGCTGAATCAAATTAACATTTCTTTTGTTTTTGGGACCCTCATGTGTTGCTCAGATGATGCGTGACTTATGATCCCCTCATTTTGGGCGGGTGACTCTCAATAACCCCCCCACCGGTGCTCACGGCCCTCCTTTGTTTGTTATGTTGGACACTGATGTGATAAATCTTCACAAATGTCACTGACCAACCCGTTGTGAACGCAAATGCAGCAGATCAAGACAAGAAAGAGCGTAGGAAAGGGATAAACAGAAAGAGAGAGGAAAAATGAAGAATGAGTGATAGGGCTTGAAAGAGGGATTGTGCAGGAGTTGCAGTGTTTGCCTGAGTGGATCAGTCCTGAAACAGAGCTAACCACTGAACTCCAGCCTGAAGACCTGCCAACTCACACTCGCAGAGGACAAGGAAAGGCAACAGGATCTGTGTGTGTGTGTGGTTAGCAGTTGCTGTTTGTGTGTGCTGTTGTCTTCTAGTCTGCCACAGGTGTCTGCTCTGTGTACACGGCAGATAAAGGAGAAAGGGCGAGTGATAAATTGCGCTTGTTACGGTGTGATTTGTCACTCTTTTTCCCACAGTCTGACTGCGTCCTCTCCCGTCTTTCCACCTTTGATGGTGGACAATAAAGTGCCACTGCAGATTTTCTCTTTCTCATTCACTCATCTGAAAAAGGATGTGAAATCATAATCGCAGTGTGACTAGCTGTGTGCGCTCATATTTGTGCATGCACAAACATTTTCTCACAGAAACTGGGATTCATGCCTGAGACACTTTATTTTTTTGTCTGCATTTGTTAATTTAAAATTTCGTAATTAAAATTCATTTAATTTTTTTGTGAGCAAAATGTCAGGTTAACTGTTCTGATATTGTGAAGAAAAAAGCCTTATTACCAGAATAAAAATTCTAAAAAATTCTATAAAAAACCAAAAGATTGCAATGTAGTTTGACATAATTACCTATTATTTAAAAACAAAGATATTTTTTAGTTTTACTAAGCCAGTCTTTTCCAAATTAGGGTTTGTAGTTGATAAGAAGCTAGTAATTTAAAACATTTAATAGCTGAAATAACTTTAAAACAAAAATAAATCAAAATAAAGCACTTAATAAAAATATTTAATATTTGTTGGCCTGCATGTCATTTGGCCGTTAACTGGAATCAGAGAACCATAAATATGAAAATGTGTTTTTATATTATTAAAACAAAAACTTCAAGAAAATATTTTAGGCTAATTCTTGAATTTTCCATTTTAGGAATCCCTGCATGAAGCACTTCACGTTCATTAGTATTGGAAAGAGGATATGAATAAATTTACCTGTTTGAGGACATTTTACGCAGTTAAAAAAGAGCTCTTGTTCGTAATTATTAGTGAATGAGAGCCATTCCATCTGGAGTGTGTGTGTGTATGTTTTATGTCCACAGAAGGGCTGGATGGTGTCATAGACACAGAAAGAAGAATTGATTAAATTAGTCACTGTAGACATGACATGGAGAGCCCCGATGACACAGTTCCACTCCGGCACAGCAGTTCTTTTGACTGTTGGCTGCACATGAGTGCGGATGGCATGGGGTGGTAAAATGTCCAGAATATATCAGCTGGCCTTGCTCCCAATCCCAAACCCAGCATGTGCTTGATAGGTTGATCATGTGTCTGAATCCCTTTCTCTGCTTGTTTTGTCATCTCCACGTTCAGCCAAACGAACAGAAAAACACTGTTGTTTGTATTGAGATTCATAATATAACGACTTCACTGCCAATATAAAATTAACCAACATATTGAATCTATTAAACATTATATAGTTTTTAGTGCTTTTATTTGTTCATTAAGCTTGGATGGTGTCATTAGTCTAATTTCACAGTCTCTCTAAATACGTTTTTGTACAGTATGTTAATGTTGCTTATTACTGCATAGTACTTAATCTTTATATTAGTGATCAAAGCTGAAATTAAAATATTGAATGCACTGAAATGATTAAATACATATTTTGTGTTCATTTAGTGGAAAATGTGGAATGAAAGGTGATATTTTTCATCCAAAATCTACTTTTCTGCAATGTTATAAAATCCTTAAAATCCTTTAAGCGGTGGATGAGCAAATACATAAATAATAAGATACATTTCAATGTATGAAATATTGTTTCTCGCTATATCGTGATCACCTACAGCATATAGACCATCAGTATATTGTATTCTGTTTATACGTATCCTATTCATTAATTTAAAAGCCACATCAAAGCTGACCTCCTTTCAGACCACCTCTTTTAGAGTCAAAGGTTTTTAAGAGCATCTCAAAAGCTTCACAAAAGCTTTCTCTCTTTTCAACATGGTATTTATTCTGGTTTTCATGGATCTCTGTCTTGTATTTCTATGCTCCGTTTCTGAGTTTTCATTTATGTTTTCTTTTGTGCACATGTCTGTTTTTGTACGACTCGTGTCAGAGTTTACTTTGCGCAGAGATTGAAAATCCAGAGCACAAACAGATGTGAAAGAAAGTGTTTTTGGTGACAAACGTAGTTCAGAAACAGAGGGTGTTGCCGTCTGTTAAAATAAGTGCTTCTGGGTTGATGCTACAGCTGCTCATACGATCCTGCTCATTAGTTCTCATACCCCCACCTCCTTTTTAAAATAATAATAATAATAAATAAGAGCAATCATAAAAAATTCATTTTATTGCACTGAACTGGCATTAAGATTCTCCATTCATCTTGCAGCAATTGATATTCTCATACGCAACTGTTACAAAAGGCTGCAAGCAAAGTTTACCAAGGGTATCTAAATGTCTGAACAGGATCATTTATGTAAATTTTAGATCCTGTGAGGGGGAATGTATGAGCTACTGGGAAGTGAATAAAAAGATTGTGATTCACTCAATTTGGTTAAAATTTCATCAATCAGCAACCGTTTCACTCCATAAAGTAACACACTTTTCCCATTGTGTGTGTGTGTGTGTGTCCTTCAGGTCGCCCCCTCCCTCCCACGCCTTCATCCAGTCTGCTCCCCCCAGCCCCTCCTCCCCCTTCCGCCCCCTTGCACCAGGCCGCCACCTCCATCAGGGAGTGTCAGATGCCCCTTTTGGACAGCGGCTCATCCCATGCCATACTGGACCCCCCTCCCGATGACGGGTTCTCCCCCAACTCCTTCCTGTTCCGTGCACAGCCCCCCACCACCGGTAAGAGCATCTCACTGCACTGCCGCATTCTCCATCATAACCAGCACCCTACTGTCATCCCTCTCAGACCCTCCCTCCGCCCACACTGCACACCAATGCTATCCCGTTGCCATAACCCAGAATTTAGGAATAAGGTGTGATTACATTAAATTACGGGTGATTATTAAACTGTGGTGTAAAACATTAAATTATGTTTGATGAATTAAAAATTTATATAAAACAAGAGGGGTATAATATATGAATGAACATGATCAACAGGGATTGTATTGGATCATTACAAGTCTAATTAAATTATTTCTTAATATTCCTTTTGGGTTATATAAAAACAGTTATATTAGATGTTGAGAAATGAGTTATTTATTGTTCTGTCAAATGATTAATCCCAATTAATCACATTCAAAAGAAATGTTTTATTTACATATTATATCTACAATATGTACTGTTTATTTATTATTTATATATAAATACACACAAATGCAATATATATATTAGTGGTGGGCCGTTATCGGCGTTAACGCGCTGCATTAACGCGAGACTCTTATCGCGCGATAAAAAAAATATCGCCGTTAATCT
>JAUCMT010000051.1:9863458-9876554 GCA_032357475.1 Enteromius thamalakanensis
ACATTTCAAATCGATTCTGAATCGTTGCAAATGAGAATCTAGATTTTTCTGTGAATCGATTTTTTGGCACACCCCTAATATATACATATATATATACATATACATATATATTAATATAAAAGTTAAATATGTGATTATTAAAAAAAAATCATGCATATACTGTATGTCACCCTGGACCCGTTTTTTTTTTTGTTTTGTTTTTTTTTAGATATATGCATCTTCTGAAAGCTGAATAAAAATGTTTTCCATGGATTTATGGTTTATGATAGGACAGTATTTGGCCGAGATAAAACTATGTAAAAATCTGGAATCTGAGGGTCAGGAAATGTGAACATTAGAAAACTTTAACGTTGTTCAAATTAAGTGCTTAGCAATGCCGTTTACTAATGTTCTTCAAAGAACACATATTTTATATATTTAAAAGAATGAATGAATACTGCATATACGCATAAAAATTACTCAAACAATTATGTCTAACACTTTAAAATAAGATCAGCTACTCTAATTGTAAAAATCTTTATATTAATGCATAAAATGCAATAATGATTGTAATTTTTACACTGAAAATCATTGTTAAAAAAGCACTAAGAATAACTGGCAAGAATAGAATAAATAAGCCGTTAAATTATCTGACTAATACTGATATAATAATTAGCAATAATATTAATAGTTTATACTGATATGTTGTTTAAGCACAGTTACGAGACATACAAGCAGTTCAACATACATCACAGGTCTGAGGTGACAGCAATGCTCACTGCGCCCCGTTCCTCCCACCCCTGAAGCAAGAGTAATTGGTATGCACTGATGTTCTTCTCCTCCGTGTGCATGTGTGTGTGATTATTCTGCAGTGAGACGGGTCAGCCTCAAGCCTCTCGGTCTCAGAGGTGTCATCCATGTGGCCGAGGTGTTCTCGGGAACCAGAGCTTAATGTGCATCTGGGAGACCTGTCTTGTCAGTTCGCTCGCTCTTTTTCCCGTCCCTCTCTCCCTCAGTCGCCCTCCACCCTTCTCACCAGAGTTTCTGCGACTCTCTCCGTCCCTCCTTCCTCTATCATCCTCTCCCTGTCGAGTCATCCTGTTCACCCAGTTTTCAGCCCTCTGCGCGGCTCCAAACTCACTGCTCCTGGAAAGAGCTTCGCTCTTAGCGTGCTAATGCCGCAGATAAATTATTCATATCTAGTTGCTGTGTTGTTCTTTTCGCTATTTCTGGAGTGTCTTGGCTGTGGGAAAAAATGGTAATAAGGAAATCGGTAGAAGTTTGTGTTACGGCGCTGTGTTTTCAGCTGTGAATAAAATGCTTTCGTTTGTGTCAGTCAAGCATCCAAATAAATGATATATTGGGGGACCTAAACATTAGCAGTACAATGAATGTAATTATAATTTGTGAATTGTTTGGGTGGCATTTGTAAATCAGAGTAGGATGTCATTACTCCCTAATTAGCCAAAGTGTCTAAACTATGTGTATTTTTTTGGATCACAAAACTAGTGAAATAAATAAATAATTATTTATTTATAAAACAACTATTTAATGACCACCGAGAGTCAGGACCTCGGTTTAACGTGTCATCCGAAAGACAGAAAATTATCTTTACTGAATATCCTATTGATTTCTTGACTATTTTTTGACTTTGATTATATTTTTTTACTTATTGTTCAGAGTCAACTATAAATAAAATAAAATAATAATTTTGACCCAGAAAATGTGTTGCTGGCTATTGCTACAAATATACCCATGTGACTTATGACTGATTTTGTGGGCCAGGGTCACATATTGCATATTTTACTAATGATTAAAAAGAATAAAAGTTCCCCCATCAGCCATTGGTCAGGCTAGCGCCCCAAACCCGCGTCATTGGCTGAGATCCAGTGGTTAGGCTTGTTTGGATAGCACTAATAAGTGTTTATAACGTTTTTAAGGAAATTAAAATAACAGTAAGGTATTTTGAATAATGTTGATAACACAACAATTTTGAATTCCTTGTATGGCCTATTCAGCCTTGTGTTGGGACACTGCTTTATAATTCATAGCACTGAGGCATTTCTCAAAATTTCTTCTTTCATTTTAAACAAAAAAAGACAGATCTGAAATGAGCAAAATGGAGTTAACTATAAACTATACTATATAAACTATATAGTTACTGATATAACTATATACATTTACAAATGTATACAACCTGCATATGAAACTGGAATAGGAGAAAATGTTTAAATATTAAACACTTCAGCTTTAAATCCTAGAACTAAGATGAAGAAGAAGGAAAGGCCAGCTGGTGTCCAGCACTGAGCTATTTTCGTCCACTCTGTATCCTCAGTTCTTCAATAGCACAGGAGGGAGACGTCAGCTGATCTCGCTGTATCTCTCCGCATGCAGATCTGACTTTGCTGAGAATAAAACCACTTCGTATGTCAAGACAGTATATTGTAGGAAGTGGTGACGGGTGGTATGACTGTATGTCAAACTGTACAGTTTGTACTGCAATGTGGGTTTCACAGTCCTCTCACAGTAACTTTAAAGAAGTGATTGGATTTGGAAAAAGTATAGATATTTTATAATATATATATTTTTAATTTTTATTTTTAATTCTTGAAATGCTCTTAGTGAGTCTGTTCTGTTAAAAAAAATAAACCTTATCCGTTCATGACACGCAATTTTGGGGAAAAAGCTTTGGGATGAATTGGTCATAAAAGTGTGGGAACATGGCCACAGTAGATGAATCAGTGGCAGTTATGTTACACTTAACATCTGAAAGCTTGAGAAGTTGTTATCAAAGGGTGTTGATAAGCATAACGTCAGTATAGCTGTTATCACTTGCCAAACTGATTTACGTCATGCGTGTATGTGTTCATCTGTTGTCTATATTAATAAGCCCATGAAGCTTATCCAGTCACAATTTATCACCATAACTAGCAGTTCTATAGTTTAACTGTTGTTTTGTTTAATAATTGAAGATTCTGTTTTGCACTGTTGGCAGGTGGTCATTCAAAATAATTGTCGTTTTTGATGTGAGTTTCAAATATAACAAGAATGATATTTAAATGAGATGAGGTTACTATCCAAAAAATAAAAATAAAAATCTGATCAGAAGCGTTACCACATGGTTTGGATTGGTTAGATTATGCTCACCATGGCTGCATTTATTTCATTAAAAATACGGTTATAACTGTAACAATTTGGACTGCTATTATAATTAACATTTACTAGAACTGTTTTCTATTTGAGTGTGTATTTTATCCCTGTGATGGCAAATGGCAAAATAGTTTACATTTTTTCCTCTCTCTTTCCTCTCTTGCCCAAATGCAGAAAACAAGTGAAATTGAAAATGAAATATTATTACAGTTTAAGTAACTTTTTGCGAGTCCAGTCTTCAGTGTCATACTTCTTCAGGGTCGACATGCTGAGAAACATGTTTTATTATTACAATCTGAAACCATTGTGTCTTCCTATTTTCATTCTTTGATAAATAGAAAGTTCAAAAGAACATAATTTATTTGAAATAGAAATCTTTTGTAACATTATAAACTGTCACAATTAATCAGTTTAACGCATTCTTTCAGAATAAAAGAAAATCTTACTGACCACAGCAAGTGATTGTGTATAATTTTAAATTTACAGGAAATTACATTACTCGTATCATAACATACTGTGTAATTTCAGTTGTACCACCTACCCCAGTAAGCCGTTGGTTTTGTGTGTGACATAAATTCATAGTCTGCCGAGTTCCAAATGCATTGCAGTTGCGCATTTTTTTTAAATATTTTTTTGAATAATTTTCAAATATTTTTGTCTATTAGTTCTGTGTTCGCATGTTCTGTGTTCATACCTTGGAATGACGGTGTGAACATGTTGTTGACAAGGTTCCCATACTCCCACTCAATGAAGCTCTGAAATATTGTTGGTTGTCATATACTGTCTAGCCAGATCTGCCAAGCGAGGGAAAGAAAGAAGAAAAAAAAATGGCGATTGGTGCGTGAAGAATTTGTCTTGTTGAGGATGGATGAAAGACAGAAGGTGGTTGGCCACCAATCATGACACCTCATTCCTCTCTCCTTCTCTTTCTCTTTCCCTCTCTTTCTGTAAACACTCAACTCTATAGCACGGAGCTCAATTACCCCCGCTCTGTCTCCAGGCTCCTCCTGCCACATTTAGATTGTGTCTTTTATCATTCCAAATTGACATTTATGCTTTTACTCCTATTGTTTTTCCACCGTTCCCACCGCTCATGTTGGGCAATTTATTTTAATCCCTGTCATGGCATGGCCTATAGCCTAGCAAAGCTTGGCTGCAGTAATTTCACCATTGCCATGTGCTGGAAACAAGAAGCCGCCACGCAGAGCTGTTGTCCCACGTTTCTTCCTCCATTCCTCCGCCTGTCTCACCAGCACCAGCTCATTTCTTCTGGCCCGTTCACTCTCTCTCGCATCTGTCTTTCTCTTTCTGTTTCTCTTTTTACTTTACTAAAGATTTTGCTCAATGGTGGTTTTTTTTTGTACATTGTACAGTGTCAACTATTAATAAAATACAATAAATAATAGAACATATAAATTAAATATAGTATAGATGGTAATAACAAAATAAATTAAATAATAATCATAATAATACATTTTAATAAATAAATAATCTATCCGACCAATAGCTAACACAAAAACATTTTGATTGGTAAAAATCTGATAATTAAAATACCATCTGTAGATATTTCATATGTTTCTGGTTATGTAAAATAAATAAAACTAGCTAGGTATAATCTGTGTGTGTGTGTTGGTATTTGTGGTTTATGGGGACACCAATTTGTTAAATGACAAGGGTATGACAGCGGTCTTACAATTTGAAGGTGGTTTACAATAATTCAAAAAGCTTGAAAAACATACGATGATTATTATTTTTTTTTTAATCTAAAAATGCATAAAGTTTCCTGTAAGAGGTAGGTTTAGGTATAGGGCAATAGCACATACAGTCTGTACAGTATAAACCATTTTGCCTATAGAGAGTCCCTATAAACTACAAATGCTTATGTGTGTGTGTGTGTGTGTGTGTGTGTGTGTGTGTGTGTGTGTGTGTTTGGAGGCGGGGCAAGAAACGCACCTTCTATATTATTCCCTCTCGATTTCCTCATACTCTTCATCCGTCTCTCGTGTAGCTAGACAGAGCAAGAAATTATATTTCCCACTATCTTTGTAGCAGTTTCTCATTGATATGCCTTCAATGTAATTTTTTCTTTCTAGTTTTTAAAGAAGGTCAGGCTGGCAGGAAGAGCAGGAAGTTTCGATTTAGGCAAAAAAGGCCTTTTCTGAACCCACGTAGTGCTTTCCCTGTGTTGCTTGTCGACTATTTCGTCTGCCTCCGCCGCTCGCTCACTGAATCAAAACTCAATTATTCATAAACACTGCTAAATGGCGAAGAACGGAAAGCTGAGGGAGAAAGAAACACAGCCTCGTGAAAAGAGAAAGTGATGGAGGCTGGTGGGAAATAAATGAATGTCAGTAACAGACGACAGAATAGCTTCACAGCTGTTTCGTGTCCCAATAAATCGAGCATTATGAAGCCTGTGTTGTAAGCGGAAGTTCTGAGAGAGAACGAGCTGCAGGAGAGCAGAATCTGTGACCTTGTGTCATGAAAGAGTTTCTTTCCCTGCACAAAATGAAGCTCTTTTAGTTCGTTTTACTGAACTCGATCACAAACAACAGCAGGGTGAAAATTGTTATTGCCTGTATTGCAAGAGAACAAGACCAGCCTTGGCTGCTTTTGTCTTCGCTCTTTGAGATTAGGATACTTAATGTCTTTCTGTTGTGAACTGAACAATTTATTTATAATTAGATTTTTTACCCTCTAGGGAAAGCTTATACTGTATATTGACTATGAAAATATAATTGTCACATAAAGGAACTATTGCTATTTGGAGATTTGATATATACCATGTGCATTGGCTTTACTTTAAAACATGTAATAGCAATTTAAAAAAGAAATCACAAACATAATGCACATATTTTGACTATATTTTTAAATTTTAAAGGCATAAACATAATAAATAATGTAAATCTCAAACATGAGTACACTGTGAAGTTCATATAATGGCAAACAATTTTGTTTTTCTTTCTCCCTCTTTTGTGCATCATTCATACATGTCATATGATAATAAAACAATACAGATTGTTGGTGTGTCAACAGTGATAAAGCATTTATTTTTATTTAATATATGTAATTACAAAGCATCTTTAATGCTTAAATCATTATTGATTCAAACATTCCTTAACGAAAAATAAATATACTTATCTCATGCTCAGTACACTACAAATACATTTTCCTATTTATGTACTTCATAAAATCCTATGTAATTGTACTTTTAGGACCCTAAACTGGTATACTTAAACTAATTTAGCACTTAATGCACTTTAATTGTGCAAAAGTAGTGCGGAAGTCTAATTACAGTAAACACATACTTAGTATATTTGATTGTACTAAAGTGGAACTATTGCAAGTATACTTTAGCTACACTTTAAATATTTTGTATTTAAAGGGCAATATTGCACTATATATAGGAAATATTCTGCAAAATTAATACTCCAAATAGAGTGTAACAAGAAATGTTATATTAGTAGGTCTCATGTTATCTGTCAGTAAAAATATTAATAGATTTGAACTATGCTTAGTAAAGTATGAAATACATATATTTTAAATATATTAGTATATTTTAGTAGTAATAAAATCCAGATATTTTATTGTATACTGAATGAAATATTTTAATTGATATTTTTAATTTGATAAGCTTTCTTTTCTCTTAGCTTTCGTTATTTGCAACATCCAATATTGGCTGACCTCTAGTCATATATTCAATGAAGTTGCAGTATCATCCCTCGGAGGAATGTTCCAAAGAGCAAATTCATAGCTACACACCCTTTCAATCAATATCTTATTCCACAGGCGGCTTAAATGACCCCCTGTCTTCTACCTCCTGCCTGGGCAAGATGTGCACATTACAGTGAGAGATTTTGTATTTAGGCTCTTTCACATAACTCTGTTCTAATAACAGTAGTCTCCTGTAATCTCTGCATTACTGTACTGACTTTAGCTCGGTTCTCCGGCTGTGAGCTCCACTTCCTGTATAATGGAAGCACAGGAGCAGCCCATTGTCCCTCTGTGATTCCAGTGCTTCACACCGAGATCCCTGGTGTGCCGTTCTCACATGCGAACGAGAAGAGAATCCCAGACGCGCCATCCTTTATTTGCCCATTGAAGGCCACTGTCACAGCAGCCCATTCAGACGGTGCTTCTTCTGCGCCTGTCGCATCAATTTCGGCCGACTACGCCAGGTCCCCTTGCAAAAAAACAAAGAATGACGCCTCGGCCGTGGCAGCGCTTTAAACCCTTAAAAGCACAAGTTCCTCCCTGCCTTTGTTCCAGCATGTGGAAAGTGGCCGTGCTGGTTTTGATGGGCATGTCATTGGGCGATAATCCAGTGTTTTGAGCACCATTGTTGGAGCCGAAGAGTTCCTCCAGAGTTCCTCTGGCGCGGTAAGCTGAGAGAGCAGGGCTTTGTGCCCGGCCGGGTTTTGTCGCGCTCCGTTTTTAGAGCGCTCTGACACACTGCATGTAGAGAGATTACACAGCCCTGGCCCTCAGACCGTAGCCGATCTCCCGTTGGTCTAAAATCCTCTTTCATCTCGGAACCCCTTCTTAAGGGACACAAAGGCACTTTTGTATCCCTTGCTTTCCCCTCTTTTCACAGGCTCCTGGAAAAATTTGCTTCCGTTTGACCTCATGTGCTGATGCCGGGAGGTGCGAGGGAGGGTGTGAAACACGCATTATCATAACCACTGTTGTTTCAAACCGTTACGTGGAAGAAAAACAAATAAAAGGTGGAATATATGACAGAAATAAACCCAGGATTTTGTGGTAGTTCTTGTGGATAATTGAATTTTTACTTTAGACGCTCAGGAAAGTAGACACATCTGTTAAACCTCTAGACATGCTCGAACACAATATTTGTTCTGAGACCGTCAGGTGAGGCGAATATCACCATTTATTATGTGCTGTAAAAGATATTACCTACCTATGTATCTCAGTTGTTAACATGCCGGGATGATTGCACAATAAAACACTACATGCTGTCATTAAATGTTTATAAAATAAATACTATTGCCTAAACCATAAAACACTGGACAAGGCTATTTCTCATATTTGTGCAACTTTTTTGTTTATTGTACTGTATCATATTATATTATTTTTCATATTATATATTAGTATATAATATAATAATGAATTTACATATTATAATAATTATATTCTATTATAAAATAGAATTCAATTTATATATTAGACTTTACTGAAGTTATAACTTTATATTATATTATGTGACGTGTGTTTGTGCATCAAACTATTAAATTGCATTCCAAATTACATTTTTGTTTACATAATATATGTGTGTGTCATGTATATACTATGTATTTATGTTCATATACTTTCTATCATACATAAATATCTTTAATATATAAACGTAGTAGTACTGTCACACACACACACACACACATATATATATATATATATATATATACTGTTAAATAGATTTTTGGTTGTAGCAATGATGTTTGCTAAAAGACAATGCAAATGTATTTTTGTCATAGAGACTTCAAACCCAGACATGTTTTATTTCTCCACCTAGCAATGGATTTTTATCAAAGTCTTCTTTTTATGTCTGCTTAGATCTTATTATCCATAATTGATCCTTCTCTGTTGCAATGTGTCAAGCATTTCACCTTTCCTCATTGTTCAGTTACAAATGTTTCATGCATAACAGTAAACAGATTACAGTCGCTTTGTATCAAAGCAACCTGAACATGTTTTGAATTTGTGGTCTAAAAAACATTTTACAGACAGCCTCCTAAAAGAGAAGTTCTGAGATTAATCTCCCTTTTCTCTCGCTTTCAGGTGCATCCAGTCATCACAGTCAGACCTCCCTTCGACCTCCTCTTCCTCCCCCGCACAACCACCACCAGTCATCGGCTAATTCCCTCAATCGCAGCAACCAGGCCAGCCGGCGGAACCCGCAGAGCCACGCACCTACTGCCGCCCCGCCAGATGGACCCTCCACCCCTGAGTCCGTCCAGCTCCAGGACAGTTGGGCTCTTAACAGCAGTGTCCCGCTGGAGACACGGTAAGTTTCACAAAAACACCAAAAGACACCTGCTAGGGCTGCAGATTTCATTTTGGGAAAATGATAGAGCTTTTGTTCATTTTTCATTCATTCACCACAGATTCTCCTTGTTATTATAATAATGAATGATCTTGTGTTGTGGGGAAAGTATTGTTATATTGTAAAAAAAATAAAATGATAATAATAATAATCTATATATTTTATAAACTATTATGGTTTAAATTAAAATACAAAATAAAACCCACTAATTTAAATGCATTGTTAATTTCCATTTTATTATTAGAATAATTATTTAATAAATATTATGATCTATTTGTTTAATGACTAATTATACTAGAACTGTATGTAGTGTTTTTTATCATAGAATAAATATTTGTACTAGATAAAAAAAATTTAATGGATAAAAAATAATAAAGTGAACGTAACCAGTCTTGCCAACTGTTTTCAATTAAAAGTAGCTAAAACTGCAGCTAAATGTCACTAGATGACTGATCTACATAAAGATGAATATAGACCAGTAGGCAGAACTTAGTAGATAAGGTTTGTCCAAGAGGTTGCTATGAAAACCTTTGAGAAAAGTCTTACTGTAAAAGGGATGGGGAAGTTGCTAAAACTAGCTACAAACTAGCTATATTGGAAACACTGAATGCGACCCTGTGTCAGAGTTGCGTCAGAAGGAGGAAGATGAAGGAGACATCAGGTGCAAACCAAACTTTTTATTTTAATTATAACAACAGCAGAAAGACGATGGAGAACACAACTTAGAATCACAGTTACCACACAACCAAAGACAGAACTGACTGGGCTTAAATACAAACACAAGCAAGGGAAATAAACTAGCGTCAGGTGAAACGAAGGAAACTAATGAAAACGAGGTCATGGGAAGAACAGAAAACACAGGAACATGACCAAAATAAGGAAAAACAGAAACTTAACAGCAACATAAACATGACACCCTGGACCACAAAACTAGTCAGAAGTAGCATGGGTAAATATATATATATATAAATAAATAAATAAAATAAATTTTGCACAAAATGCATTACATACTAAAGCAATACATTTTTATATAAAATTATACGAAAAAGTATTTTTGTACAGTAATATTGAAGGAAAATGAGATTATGATGCATGGTGATATCAAATTTAATCGAATCGTTGACATGATAAGCCTTATCTTAATCGAAATGTATCATGAAACCAGTGCTGATTCACACCCCTAATTTTAAGATGGCAATACTGTCAAAAAGATTCCAACTAAAACAAAAAGCAAAGAAACTACAATTTTGGTTAAAATGTGAAGCTGTAAATATGTTTTTGCACAGTAAAAGAATTAATTAGGAAAACAATGTACACCAAAAATTGTTTTGGAATTGGATTGGATCGTGAAGATTACCACCCCTAATATATATATATATATGTATACACTCATATCATTTATATTAAAGACATGAACATATATTTTTCATAACTATATTCATGCATGTGTGTGTACGTATACTTTTTTTCACTTGAGTTTTTTCCACTTTAGTATTTATAATATATTTTATGCATATTTTCAATTTTGGCAGTCTCTGCATCTAATTATACCCCAGTCTACAGTGCTCAGACACAAAAGACACAAGCCCATATCACCCACCTACCCAGAGACCCTCACCAAACACTTAGTCACAGCCTGTCACACTCACACACGCGCAGTGGATTGTGTGTGCTGGGTCTCTGTGGGTTGCATTTTTTTGTTTGTTTATTGTGCAGTATAGTATTATATCTCTTCTTGCAGGACTGCAGGGCTGCTCCTCTAGACTCAACAATACTCTCCTCTATTGCCATATACACTATTTATGAGACACACACTCTTTTTGTGTCTATTTGTTGTTCTCTCTCTGTGTCTCTTTTTTCAGTTCCCATCCCCCCCATCGCTCGGATGTTTTATTCACCAGGTGCTCTGGACCCAGTTCCTTTAGTACCCCACCCAGCAATGCCATGTCCAATACCGTGTCGGCACATGCGTTCACTGCAGCACCCATGAAGAGCCAGGCCACACATACATCCATAAACACACGTTCACACACACTCCACGTCCATCAGCGCCAGTCACCATCCATCTCTGCACAGATCTCTCTCGCTCTGTCTCTCCGTCGCTCTCACTCTCCCATAAAAAAAATTGACACTCACTTTCAGATGAAGCAAGCGCCGCCTGAAAAATAGGTCATGCTATGGCACGCATGCAAAGCAGGGCTGCAACGGCGTGCACGGGATACAAAAAGTTCTGCTTTGAATGCTAGTGTACTAGCGAGAGAGGAATAGGGCCATATGGTGACAGATTGGTTGAGAGTCACAGAAAGTGAGGAATGTGCAGCTGTCACATTAGATGAAGTGTCTCAGTGGTCGGGAGTCTGGAGCCGAGGGGACTGCAGGTGGAGCATGCTGGAGTTTGGAGGGAGTTTTTACCACCGACGCATGCAGCTGGATCGCAGTTCTGAGCGGCCGTAGGTTTGCTTCTTCAATATTCTCTGTGCACACGCACGCTAATGCACTCTCAGATCCTTCAAACGTATCAAGCTGCCTCCAGACGTTGGACGGACTACCCACAATCCCCTGACACTTCAAAGCTCTACCCTTGGCTGGCAGATTAGAACGACTTCTTTCAGGGCATATGGATGTGACCTTAGACACCCTCTACCTCATATTGCTTTGTCTGTTAGACAGCCCTGTCTGCCGCAAAGTGCAAAGCCAGCACTTCTCACGACGGTTTCATGAGATAAATACCATCGGGTATTTACAGAGGCAATTTGGAGCTACTCTCAGCTGTGCAATATTTTTGTAGTGGAGACGGTGGGGTGATTTGACCTACTATATGATGCAGCTGTTCGCCTCGTGGCTATTAGTGTGTGTGGGGACAAAAAACAGTTAGCCATTGATCAAAAATATTGAAAAAAGATACAAAATGTATAAAAATATTCTAACATGTATAAGAAAATATTTAAAAATATAAAATATACACTACAAGAAGCTTAATGCATTAAGGCAAAAATATAGTTTAGACCTTTTTAAGATAAATAATTTATTTATTTAGACCTTTATAAATAATAGTGCTGTCTTTTAAATTAACGTTTTTGTTTACAGAATATATGAATGTCCTGTGTATGTTTGTTATGTAAATATAAATGTACACAAATGCATGTATACATTACAGAAAACTTGGTTTAATAAGAATTTTTAGGGTGGTACCATCAGACATAAACTAAAATTAAAATATATATTTTTTTAAAAATCTAAAATATGTAATATTATTCACTAAGCAGCATTCATTTATTTATTTATTATTATTCACCCGTGCTGTCAAAATGAGTCAGAATAAGCACATTTTTAAAAATCTGACTAGGAAAATGACTGAGCAACAGCTGTTTGAGGGTGACAGAGGCAGCAGAAAAATCAAGTTCAAGTTTTTTGAAGATTCCAAAGCAAAATCACCAAACAATGTTGCGTTTTCCTTGCCGTTTATTTGCTAATAATAGTTACTATATTTCTGATCACAATACAGGTAATTTATGTTATTAAAAATAAGTAAAAAAATCAACAAGTGGTTACGTCTTTTCTTTTAATGCATGATTAATATTGGAAAATATCTATTTCAGATATTCTAATATAATGTTACACATCCGATTTCTCTTTCTAATTTAAGATATAACAGATTACGTTTGTATGAATCTTGCCAACACATATTTTGCAATAATATAAAGGGACATTGTATGTTTTGGAGAGGCGTGTCTTATGCACATGCTTTGCAAATGACAGTCAATTGACCATATTTCATTGGTTTGGACTCATCATGTCATCAAGAATTCAATATGAATGTTTAAAAACGTCAAGGTTACTATCGTAACCCACGTTCCCTGAAGGAGGGAACGGAGACGTTACATATGGGATCTCGCATGAGAGACCTAT
>JAUCMT010000051.1:9890446-9909295 GCA_032357475.1 Enteromius thamalakanensis
CTTGGAGTTTCAAATCTGCAGTAAAACTCATTCAGGTCTTCAGCAAGTTGTTGATTGGCCTCAGTGCTGGGGGATGGAGTCTTGTAGCTGGTGATGGCTTTCAAACCATTCCACACTGAAGTTGGGTCGTTGGAAACAAACTGGTCTTCCAACTTTTTAGCGTAGCTCCTCTTAGCCGCTTTAATCTCCCTATTCAGTGTGTTCCTGGCCTGGTTGTACAAGACTCTGTCCCCTTTCCTGTAGGCGTCCTCTTTAGCCTGACGAAGATGTCTGAGTTTAGCTGTGAACCATGGCTTGTCATTATTAAATGTTAAGTGAGTCCTGGTAGGGATGCATAAATCCTCACAGAAACTGATATATGATGTTACAGTCTCTGTGAGGTCGTCCAGATCGTTGGTGGCAGCTTCAAAAACACTCCAATCAGTGAGGTCGAAACAGGCTTGTAAAGTCCGCTCTGTTTCGATGGTCCATCTCTTTACAGTCTTTACTGCAGGTTTAGCAGATTTAAGTTTTTGCCTGTAAGTTGGTATAAGATGAACCAGGCAGTGATCAGAGAGTCCTAAAGCTGCTCTGGGAACGGAGTGATATGCATCCTTAATTGTGGTGTAACAGTGATCCAAAATATTACTGTCTCTGGTGGGACATGTAACATGCTGTCTGTATTTTGGTAGCTCACGGGACAGATTTGCTTTGTTAAAGTCCCCGAGAATAATAGTAACAGAGTCCGGGTGTTGACGCTCAGTCTCTGTGATGAGATCAGCGAGTTTCTGTAAAGCTGTGCTCACGTGCGCTTGCGGAGGAATGTAAACACTCACTAGAATGAACGAGGAAAACTCCCGCGGCGAGTAGAACGGCTTACAGTTAATGAAAAGCGCTTCTAGATCTGGACAGCACATTTTCTTTAACACTGTAATGTCTGTACACCACCTTTCGTTGATGTAGAAGCACGTCCCGCCGCCGCGCGATTTCCCCGTTGACTCAGTGTTGCGATCCGCTCTAAACAGCTGGAAGCCCGGCAAATAGAACGCGCTGTCCGGCGTCGCGGCATTCAGCCAGGTTTCCGTGAAACACAGAGCAGCCGAATGTGAAAAATCTTTATTTATCCGGGAAAGCAGAAGGAGTTCGTCCGTTTTGTTGGGTAGAGAGCGGAGATTTGCCAAATGAATGCTCGGCAGCGCTGTTCGAAATCCGCGCTTTCTGAGTTTCACGAGCGCTCCGGCGCGCTTCCCCCGTCTGCGCGTTTTGAAGCGTTTGATCAGCACCGCTGCTCCACTTACTAAAACGTTCAGCAAAACGTCCGAATAAACGAATTCTGGTGAAAAACCATGTGGTGTGTTCTGCCGAATGTTCAGCAGTTCATCTCTGGTAAAACCGATCGTGTTTGACAAACAAAAAACAGGAAAAACAAACAAAAACAGTGCAAAAACTGGGGAGCAAAACACCGAGGCTGCCGTCTGCGGCGCCATCTTGTATCAAACAATCAAGATATCACCAGAATACTTCAAATAATTGACCCTTTAATTAAAACAATTATCCAACAAAGTAATACATTTAATTAGCCCAACATTAAGCTGTAAGCAACATAGAAACTTGGCACGCTGATATAGAATATGTGGCCACAGATGTGTCTGCAATGTCTTTGAACAGAGTTTAGAGAAACTATCTATTTTATAAATGAGGTTTTGCAGTATGCTTTTATCACCTGCAGGCATCAGTACAGTGTTTCTGTGAGATGTCATGCAATTGACCTCAGCTGCAAAAGCTCAGTCGGACACAGTTGTTTCTGCAGACGAGAAGTGAAATTTTAATCGAGGCGATCACGGTCACACCTGCCACATATCTCTTAAACTATACACACACACACATACAGCAATAAGACTTACACATGTAGGCTAGTCAGAATGACTTCATGTTTACACAAATCTTCTGCTCTTCTGATTCGTGTTGTGCATCAGCTTCCACTGATGAGAAATTCTGGGCAACAACATTTGACATTATGGATGAATAGCTTTGCAGGGAATTTTCAGAATATATCTCTATGGCAACCAGTAAAACCCAATTTCACCGACACTGAATCATAAATTAGGCCGTAATTGTCGTGTCCACCCAACTGCTCTCTCTCACCATATTTAGTCACACATGCTACTGCATTCTCACGCTTGTCTCTGTCTTCTCTCTTTCACTTTCCTGTTTTTGTTCTCTCTTTGGTGTGCTGCCACACAAACGCACTTCAAGCACAATTAGGGTGGAATTCGCTAAGAATGAAATGTGCTTGCTGATAGCGACATTTATTTGAAAGCTATCTCTGCATTGTTTTAGCGCCTGCTTCAAAAAAAGTATTATGCAAATTGGGTAATGGTACAAATGGACCCTTAAAATGTTTTCTGAACACAATTTGCAAGCCAATTCACACTTGCACATTTGTTGAGGATGCATTTGATTGCTGCAGTATGTTGGAGTTCACTGTCTGTACAGCATCTCTTCTCTACTTCAGTTCGGTCCCAGCTAAAAAAGAATTCTCTCTGAAAATTTATTAGCATTCTGGCAAGGTTCTCTTAAAGTTATTGAGTTGAAATGAATGTGTTTCTAATAATAGACTGAAACAGAATGTTTAAAGTAATGGTGCAAAACCCTCTTTTTCTAATTACAAATTTTCATGCAACGCTTTATTTCTGAAAGATTTTAGCTGGAATATTATTTTAAAATATTTAGAAGACATTCAAAAGTAAGGTGAACAAATAACGTTTATGGTATTTTACTGATCACAACAAATATAACTTTCACTGTAAAAACAATCAATTGATTGAATAATTTTTCTATTAATAAAGACATTTTTAAATTTTGAATTGTGGTACTCAAAAGGAAATAATAAAACCAAATAAATCAAGTAAATACAGTATTAACATAAATTAATAATACAAATTAATAAATTAATAATAAACAGTTTATAGTGAAAAACAGTAGTAGTTTAATAATGATAGATCAGGCTGAGTACATAAAAATATGAATAAATAACAGGTCCCACTAAAATATATATCTGTAAATGTGTTTAATAAATTAGTCGTGTTTGAAATAAATTTAGCTGCTTTAGATGTAGTATTTAAATGTTTAATATTAACTTGGTTAAACTGGATTATGGAAGGTTTGTGATAAACATAATGTGTGTGTGTTACAATACCATGTGCATAATTGCTGCAACTGTTCACAGAATTTGTCCCTTAGCTGTTTCTAAAAAAGAAAAGTACTGCTGACTGAAACAAGGTTTAATTGAATTAATTTCTCCTATCTGGAGCTTCAGGCACACCAAACCTTGAGAGAGCAACTGAAATAATTCTCTGAGAGATTAATGAAGTCCACATCTAAATGCCAATGGAGGGTAATAATTAGAAACTTCAGCATGACAATAATACATTTTAATTCTAATAGAACGTCAAATCGTCATATTTCTCCTCTGGCAAAGAGGAAACGAGCAGAAGTCTCATATCAGAGAGCTTTTAAATACCTACTGATCATGGTTTGAATTATTACCTTTAATTTTAACTTCTCACACAAGCTGTGTGAGTTATGAAGAGCGAGAAACTAATTTGGTGAAGAGATAAAAAAAAAAAACTGAGCTGACTATTACAATACCAAAATTGCAGTAGTTGATGCTAGTAACGTTATTTTATTTTAATTTAATATTCTGTTTTTATAATTGTTTGTTATTTTTTGTGTGTATATATATATATATATAATTAAATGTTTAGTCACATGTTTTGTTGTCATTTCCCATGTGCTCTGTGTTTTGTCTAATTGAGTATTTCTTTCAGGTGTGTCAAGCTCATTTACATTAATTGTTTTCTCTTCTTAAGTTGATCCCTGGGTGCTAGTATTGGTCCATTATTGTCTATGTTAAGTTGTGTATACCTGTTCTCCTCGTTCTTTGTGATAATTAAATTGTTTAAACTCTATCTACGTCTCCTCGCTTGTGGATTTTATATATATATATTTATTTATTTATTTATTTATTTATTTATATTATTAATAATTTTTTGTTATTTATTCATTTGTTTAATTTTAATTCTTTCATGTTTCTTTATGGTTTTAGTTTTAGGTAACTATAATAACCCTGCAGCAATACAAGCAAAAGTACACACACACACTTAAACACAGTTTTTTAGTAAATATATATTTGTATTTAAAATTAGAACATTTTTTAAATTTTTCAATAAAAAGTAAAAACTAATAAAAAATGTACAAAGTACAATATATAAAACAACATTTTTCAGTGAATATTATAATTCTTAAAAAATACTTAAAAGTAAAGAAAAAGAATCATTTTTAATATATATTTTTAATGTAAAGTACACTTGAGTTGACATTATTAGTATAATGTGTATACATGATCAATGTTTTCGTCAGTTTTCCATTATGAGAATCCTTTAGACCATACTGTGTCTCCCGCAGGCGACTCTGTTCACTCCATGATTGCAGTGCAGCCTGGCTCTCGGGCCCTCAGGCACAGGTGGGGCTCAGTAAGGGGCCAGAGCCAAGGACTGGCTGGAAGGGACATGCTCATGGCCGAAGATCCCAGAATTAGGTAAGAGACCCCTGAAGTGACCAACTGCCACCAGACGAACATGGCTTGTGTGTTCTCTCATCCCTCATGCTCTAACTGTCTTGCCAGTGCAGCATCAAGCTTTTTGTGAGAACACCATATGTTGCATTTGGACAAGGCGCATAATGCACAACTTTGGTTATATTTTCTCACAACTTATATAATTACATGCAAATTACACTTGCAATTCTGTTTAGTTGCACAGAAATGACACATCTTGAATGTTATGCAGACTATAGCATGTCATATTACCCAGAACAGTAATTACATCTTGAGACTTATTGCGGTTTTATGGATTGTGGGCGTTTGATGTGTACAGCGCCACAGTTTCTCCATGATGAAACATTTCAGGTCGCCATAGCAACTCGGAAGACCTTTTTACACCTGACTGATGCGCAGAATGTTGACAGTCATCAGGGTTTTGTCAATCTCTGGAAATCGACACAGAGGGCCGGCTTCCCGGTTAGGAATTAGATTAAGCCAGGACTAGACCTTTTCTAATTTAGGATATTTAAGAATTTTTAGAAACATGTCATTATCTGTGAGCATTTTAAGACCAAACAATGGCAATAATGTGTTTATCTCAGTGCAAGCTTTTTCCATTTTAGGCAGCTCTTAACTTTTATTTTAATCTAGGACTAGTTTTAAACCCCTGTTCGGGAACTGCCCCAGAGAGTTTAAGAAGCATTCCCACCACCTGCAGGGGAGGTGATTTAAGACATGTATCAGAAAATCTTTTAATATTTGACAGTGAGCTATTTTGAAAAGCGATGAGTTTTTGCATGAATCCTTTAATGGAAATAATGGCAGAATATAGTGTTCATATCAAGATTTTGTGTTCTGTTCCTATTCCACCTTCTGGTGTGTTTGTGCAGTATACGGCTACAATAATCTAGATATTTTTATGTAAATATATCTCTTGATGTTTACTTGTAGACTAACGTTTAGAAGTTTGAAATTGGTAAGATTGTAAAATGTTTTTTATGCTAAAGGATGATACAATTTTATGAATAAAAAATCAAATCAAAGTACAAAAGTATTTGATATAAAAAATCTGTAGTAATTTATTCATGTGATGGTAAAGCTAAATTTAATCCTTCATAAATTCTAATTGGGTGATTTCCTGTTTAGGAAACATTTGTTATTATCAATGTTGAAATTGTCAGTGTTCTGATTGGTTCACTGGTTTCATGTGTCTTGTTCTCATTGCTTGGTTTTGCCATGTGTTCCCTCTGTTCCCTCTGATTATTATATAGCCAATTCCCTTGTTTTCGACCTTGGACTGTTCCTTCTTTTTGATTGTTTTCCGCCTGTCATGACCCTCGTTTTGTTATCAGATGTACTCTTTTGACTTTGCCTGGATTGTACTGTTTGCTGGTGTTAGACTAGGTTTTGGAATAAAGCTTTTGCACTTGGGTCCCCACTCGACCCTCTGCCTTTCGTAACAGTTAAAACCATTAAATGTTTCAATTAATTTAGAAAGCATTAATAACCAAACATAGTACTCATTTATTTGAAATGGAAATGTTTTGTAACATTATACATGTCTGTACTTTTACTTTTGTAAATAAATACCTTTTTTAAAAAAAAATTTAATATTATGAAAATATGGAATACTCAGTCCTGATTGGTCAGTTGCCATGTTCAAGGTTTGTTTTCCCCAGATAACAACCTATAAATAACAACCCGCAGAACAACATTAATTTCAACAAAAAACAAGTTTTCAGCAATGGATAGAAGATGATTCGACTGACTCCCTGATTAAAACAATTATTTATTATTGCATTATATTATTTATTTATTTATATATTAAATTATTTACTTTTGTGTCAAGAAGCCATGTAATAAAGCCTTGCGCCATGCTGCCAATAAGCCTGTCAGGCTTTATTCTGCGATTACAGCATGCTGGCTGTACATGATCCCTTACATAATAATAACTAATTAATAATAATAATAAATAATTATAATACATGTAAAAAAATTTATAAAATGTAAAAAAAAAAAAAAAGTGTTTGTTTAGTGTATTGTTTGTGTTTACAGTGAATTTGGTGTGCTTAAATTTTTTTTTTCTTTTTGTTAAATACAATAACAAAAAGAAAAAATGTATATCTTATAATAAAATAAAAGAAAATCTTATTATTTTTTTAGGTAGATTTTTTTACAACACCCAGGGACTTCCGTGAACGTTATTGAGTGACACGAGTCATCATCATTGAGTCATTTTGTGAATTGATTTTTCTATTATTAATCAGGGATTCATTCATTGAGTTGAACAGATTCACAGAAATTAATCACTCCTACCAATTCTAATGATCTTTCTTAACTGAGACTTCTAGAAAATAGGTGGAACGGGGAATCTACAAATGCATATGTATGGGTAGAACAACAAGCATGATGTTATTGTTTACATCATGCTTGTCATGAAGGATACATAGAGCCGCCACCCCATCGTTTACTGAAGTCTCTGTTTTGCTCAATTTTCACTGAAATGCAAACCCAGCATTTTCAAACTTAAAAGGACGCCTGCAGCATTTTCAAAAGTCTGTTTTTGACCCCGAAAATGCCAGATTAGTATAAACTATAAGCATAAACGCAGCAAAAGTTAAACATTTTGAAAGGAAAACACAATTATGTAAACAGGACTATGTTTTCCCAAGCTGTTAATATTTACATGGTATGTGATTTAATACTCATTCTGTGTATGCGGTACTCATCTGGTTAAAACATTAATCATGCAGTGAGATGAAAACTGGCCAGAGCTCAAGTGTGAACCGCCTCTGTTTGCAAGTTTCTCTCTGCCTATAGAGAAAATCACTGTATGAGTCACTAAAATCACTTAAATTACCATTGCAAATGCGAGAGCTTAAAAATCACAATAGGCGACGTTAAGCACTCTAGAAGCAGAGGACAGATACATTTATAATAGTAGATATGAACAGCCCAAGAAAGAGAAACCTGCTCAATGTGCCTACACACATAATTGAATTGTCTATTAGGGAAATGGCTCGGAGTAATGACACATCATTACAGACATTAGTGTTACTGATCTTCCAGGCTTCGCAAGAATTCAAGTTTTGTGTTCAGACAGAGGCAGTGAAATAGAGAGGATGGGTAAAGAGTTGTTCTTCCGCTTTGCTCGTGGTCTGGCTAAAGTCAGACTGCTGCGGTACCGGCAGAATCACATTACAACCATGCTAATTAAAGTCAGTACAGGCTAAATTAGCCAAGCTGCGCTTGAGTGGCCTCTGAACTGACCGTTCCCCTGTGCACTGGATAACCTCACAACTCACTACTGCTAATACAGAACAAATTGAGAGGTTGTGAAAGACTATCCTAAATTACCCATGCTGCATTGGGTCCCTGTGCAGTGTGGTGTGTGCATGACCTTATGGCCTACCAGGAATGACATCATCCACTCGGGTGACATCATTAGAGACTGACCAAAAAAAAGAAAAAAAAGAATATATATAATTTTTTTTTTTAATTATTAAGCTGTTGTCATTTAAGGCTTATTATAAATGATAAATTATAGCAAATTAAGATATTTTCTGTTAATAGCATGTCACGATAAGATAAGATGTTAGGATTTAAGAATACAATTTTTTGCTCTTATTATCTAATTATCCACTTATTTAAAAACTATTATAATCAATATTTAAAAAAAAATCATAATTATTCATAATTATATGTAACTATTTATTTAACAGTAAATACATTTGGATTAAACTGTCAAGTTGTTATGATTTATTGACTTTGTTTGATTTTTCTCTTTTATAGCTCTAAAATGTATATATTACAATGATAAATTATTGTAAAAAGAAATATTTTGTCTATATTTTATACACAATATTTTTTTCATAACAATGATTCTATATAATTACATTTTATTCATCAACAGACAAATGGCAACTTTTTTTCTTTGAATTTTGTGTTTATGGATATTTAATTATATTTTAATCATAAACTATATAAGGGACAATGTAGAGGCCTCCAGTAGTAATCGCAGAAATAAGCCCCGACAGTGTGATCTGTGTATCACGCTGAAGGGGCTTATTTCGCGATAACTTCCGGCTGCCTCTGCATTATCCTGCTTATTATAAGGCTACTTGCCACATAAGAAAAAAAACTAGGCATGAATATGAATTTGAAACATTTTATTGGCATATTTGTTTAAAATTAACATTTTCCTCCTTCCGCGAAACGATATAGTACCACGTGACAAACATTCAAACCTTAGTAAGACAATTTATAACATCTACATATGAATATATAACAACAGATGTATTTGAGTTATTTATTGCACCTCATGTTGTCCAGTGTTTGTCACAAGATGGCGCCAAACGATAATCTTTGTTGGCGCGGAGGTATTTTAAACATACAAGTAGTACCGGCTATGCGTTATTATTTTGGAGCGGTTATTATTTGAAAAGAACGAACCTGCAAATGTCTCAACTGACCAATCAGAACCAAGCATTCCAGAGAGCTGTATAATAAATACATTATAAAAATATGTTTACACAATATTCTTTAATCATTTTGTTACATCGTTAGACATATGATAAATAATAATAGCTTACTTTTTATAATCCTTGTGTGTGTGTGTGTGTGTGTGTATGTATTAGTAGAGTTTATTAGCCCAAAAATCATGTTTTTTATGATGTTAGCATGTTTTTATTGTGCTTCATTGTGTTAGTTAGATAGTATTCTTTAGTTTAAAAACATAAAAAAACAGTTAAAAAACAGTAAAAAAAACAATAAACTCTTCATATATTTATTTAATCATGAAAGTAGTTATAAATAACTGTAACTGATACATGTTAATCATAGTCAGTGGCTATTTGAAGGAATTAAATTTTTATTGTTCTGTATCGACAGCAGACGTCCAGAAGTTTGTCATTTGGAAGAGGGCCTCAATCAATAACTAATGAGATAGAGGTGGAGTCTCGCTGTCTCTTGTTCATTGTGACGCAGATCAGACAAGCTCTGAAACTGCAGAGTGACACACAAAAAAGGATCAATAACCCAGGGTTTATCAGTGCATCATTTCAGTCCCTGGAAATTAACCCTGGAAATACAGGAAAAAAAAACTATAAGTTTGAAGCTGTCATTATAACCTTTTCCCCTGCCTTTGCTGCTTTCAGTGTGTTAACAAATGAATGCATTGGTTGTCTGTGATCCGATGCCTTTAATTTGTTTTCCATTGACGTCTCTCTAACTCTTTCTAAATCTTCAAACAGTGTCTATAAGCCATGGTACGGTTCATGTCATTTCCCCCCGTGAGATTCTGCCGAATGCCCCTACATTCGTGACATTCAGGGTATTTGTTTTTCACTCTTGCTGTCTCCATGTGAGGTATCCATGGTGACAGTCTTTGGCCTCTGCATTAGGCGGTTGGAATAAAGATGTATCATCAGTATCATCGCTTTATTAGTCTCCTGAGAATAGATTGATAAAGTTCCTCTGAGCTTGCTGCTGGAACACTGCGAAAGAGATTTACTGCATATTACTGGCCTCAGTGATCTTTGCTTTGTCCTTGTAGTACACAGATTGATCATTTTTATGCTATATGTACATTCCTTAATTTATATTACGTTTGTATGAGGCATTTATCTGACAGTTTAATCTGAAATTGCTCTGAAATGAGAAAACTAGCTGTGTTCAGCTGTGGTGGCAGGACTATGCACTCAGAATTTAATTTAGATCATTGTAGAACCTTTTTTTAGACATTTAATGTAAGGCTCAGAGGTGACATAAATGAAACTAAAGTTATAAATTCATGGTAAGATGAATGTTTTAAATATAACATTTTGAATATAGAAATATTACATTTAAATAACTGAAGTTATTGGTTAAAAATTAAACTAAATCCACCAGCAGGTGGCGGAAAGTCACTGATTTTATCCTTGAATCATTCATTCAAATGATTAGTTTGAATAGCTGATTTATTCATGAATGAATCAAGTGACTTTCTTTATGAATGGGTAATCATGAATCACTGATCCATTAGATTCGATTAAAAACATTTTTTTCATGAATGTTGTTGTTTTATTATTATTATTATTATTATTATTATCTATCCATCCATCCATCCATCCATCCATCCATCCATCTATCTATCTATCTATATATATCTTTATATTTTCCTTTAATTGTTTTTTTATTTCTCCTTCATCTCTTGTTTTCCAATGTATGTAATGCGACATGTCCACCTAGTCACCTTTACATGCATACATGCACAGACAAACGCACACATCTGTCAATTCCTGATTGTATTGGTTTTTTGTTTTGCCTGTTTGTTTGTTTTTTGCTTTGTTTTATTTGTTTGTTAGTTTGTTCTTCCTGTTGGTGATCCTAATTTATGTACATCTTGCATTCTAATAAAGGGGGAAAAATAAAATGAATGGGTAATCATGAATCACTGATTCATTAGATTTGTTTAAACACTTTTTTTCATGAATGTTGTTTTATTATTATTATTATTATCTAATTTTATTAATAATTTTAATAGCTGTCCTTAGCCCTCCTTAAAGTGATATTAGCTGTACTGAATTTCAGTCGATGGTCAAGCAAAATGAACAATTCCTGTCAACAATACTCACTTTTATGAAATACTACTTCATTCAGAAAGCACACAAAGTGATAGTCTATAAAATGGTTTTGGAATGACATTGGGGAGAGTAAATAATTACAGAGCTTTCGTTTGCTAAAAATGTACAGTACGTAGCTCCAGGCCATCCGAGATAAGATTGTTTCTTCATCTAAACAAATCTGGAAAAAAGTTGCATCACTTGGTCACCAATGGATGCTCTGCAGTGAATGTGTGCTGTCAGAATGAGTCTAAACTGCTGAAAAAAAGGTCACAGTAATTCACACATCCAATCCATCAGTTAACATCCCATGAAAGTGAAATGCTGTGTGTTTGTGCAAAATAAATCTGTCATTAAGGTAACTATAGAATGTGGCTTCTATCCATAATCCATAATAATGCTTTCTCCAGTGGAAAGGTCCATCACCTGCTGTCCTCTCCCATTAAAACACGCCAACTAATTTGTTTACAAATGTTTGGACTGTTTTAGCTTGATAATGATGCTTGAAACAAAGACAGAGCCATTCTGCGCTTGAAGTGATCTTTAAAAAAACATTTCAAAGAGGACAGAATGATTGAAATCTTAGTCTTATCATCATGTAATTGACCTGAGGGAGACCAGATAGCGCCCCAGATTACAGTGAGTTTTGGAGTTCCTCTGGAGTGTGACCCTCATCGGCTGCCAGGGACAGCGTAGAATGAGGACTGCAGGAGGCCTACCACAGTGTGTCCAGCAGTACACCTTAGAATAGTATTCAGAGTTTCCAGAAGTAAATTCTGTTATTCTTTCTATTCAGTTCTTACATGTGAAATTCAAGGAATACACTATATCGATAAGATATGAAAATAAGTAAAGGTAAACACAGCCTTCTGGCTGACTGTGGAACATAAGGTTTTAGTAGCCACAACCTACTGGGCGAAGGAGACCCAGTAGAAGCACAGTCGGAGCTATTCCGCTCTAGGTCCGAATGTGGGGCAGGAGGAGACAGGTTCGCCTTGGCTTGGGGGAACCTTTAAGAGAAAGCGCACAGATCCCATGGAAATGGCGCAGCAAGCCAACACCCTTTTGGGCACTATGAAGTAGGGACTGTAGAACCCTGACCTTATCTAGGCTTAAGGGACAGGCTCAATTGTGTTCTTTGTCAGTAGGACTGCAACCTACGCACGCAGGACAGCAGCATCCATGTATGGCTGCTCTGGGCAGCCCTTACCTCCTGCAATGGTTCCCCCGCTGTTGATCCAGGGTTCCAGGTCTACATCTGGGGAGAGACAAAACATTTGGTTAGATGGGAACCTCGTGGCACTGGGCCCAGAGGGATAGATACAGGACACAGGTACTGCTCCAGGCCCTCCTCCGGGAGCGAGGGCGCAAATGTTGTCGTCCCCCAAAGAGCAATCTCCATCACCTCCAGGCTGCCTGTCTCAGGGGCGCTTTTTCTTGCGGGTGTTTTTGTCCTCCCTGCACGCAATGGCCACACTACAAGTCTACCAGTCCAGAGTGTTGACACATCTGCACGAGGGTGGATCTGATCAAGGGGTCCTGCAGGAACTCCGTGCGGCGACTGACTTTCGCTCTACAGGCAATGAAGGTCACCGCAGGGACCCCTTGATCAGATCCACCCTCGTGCAGATGCGTCAACACTCTGGACTGGTAGACTTGTAGTGTGGCCATCGCGTGCAGGGAGGTGGCAGCCTGTCCAGCAGCATAGTAAGCCCGGCCCACTGTGGACGGGGTCTTACACGCCTTAGATGGGAGCCGTGGTGGTCCACGCCAAGTGGTGGCGCTGCGCGGGAAGAGATGCACTGCCACAGTGCGCTTGTGATCGACACATACCCCCTGGCTGCCCCTCCGTTGAGGGTGGAGAGGGGAGAGGAGCTGTTAGCCAGGCGTGACGAGTACGGGGCTCGCCACGACCTGGTCAGCTCTTCATGCACCTCCGGGAAGAAAGGCACTGGGGGGAACCGCAACGGACTCGTAGGCCGAGAACCCAGATACCATTCAGCCAGGTGCACCAAAGGAGACGCTGGGCCCGGTGGCTTTCGGGGGAGCGGCCTGCTTTGGAAGCACCACGGCAGGACTATGAGGTACGGAAGAAGTCCACGGGCCATTTCTGCCCGACGGAATATTATGCACCCAGGTCCCCCAGGCGCCTCACCGTAGCAGTGAGGCTCCAAAGCGAAAAGCTGCAAGTGCATTACATCCATGCTCTCTTATAGTTACGTAGTGATTAGCTGCACTTGGCTTTAATTAAATGCACACCAATATTTATTGGTCTTTTCTTAATACACGAAGGCGATTAGTCTCTCATGCAAGTTCCCATATATAACGTCGGAGTGACTCGACTTTTAATACTACATCTCTTAGGCCCTGTTAATTAAACCTGGTGCTGCCCCTTAATTAACCGTTACAAAAGGGGGTGCTACATTTAATTTTAAGAAACCAATCCAATAAATAGATTAAATTTGAGGCTCAGTATGTAACGTCTGTGGTGCGGCAGATTCAGGCTCAGACATGTCTAGATCCATAAGCAGCTTTAATGAAAAATCGTGGTCGTACAGGCAATGGTCAAACACAGAGAGCAGGAACAACGAAGACAAGGCAAAGGCAGAGTGATTAAACAGGCAATGGTTCGGGGTAACAAGCAAAAGATCATACAAACTGAGTCCAGGCAATAGGTCGAGGTGACAGGCAGAGAATCGTAAATCCAAAAGCAGTTCAAAGTCAATAACAGAAATCCAACAAACAGTAGTAAATGCTCAGAGTGATTCGCCGAGGCAGAAACAAAACTTCGCGCCTTCATGATCGCAGCGTGTCCTCAAATATGCCAGAAAACCAGCAACAGCTGGCATGGAGTGGTGAGGTGTTACAGAGAACGGGGTCCGGGGGGAAACTAGTACTCGTGAGATGGTTCCCGCTGATGACGGTCAGAGAGAGCCACAAAGGTCGTTGTTACACGGTACAGAAAAGCAACATGTTTTTCAGTTAAAATGTTTTTTGAATTTTTTTTTTTTTATAGATATAAAGCATGACATGAAGTTGCTTCAAACAATGGTATAACATCATTGAATATAAATTGTGTTAATCATTAGTAATTACAATTAGTGGGTGTGATCATAACTGAATAAACAAACATCACGTCGGTTTGATGTTTAACTTTATAGAGGTTTTTTTATACTATAATGGCCTGTCTATTGATTGAAATTACATGACCTTTTTGTTAAATGCAATTAAAACTAAATGTGCTGTAATGTTCTACAGGCCAGGAAAAGGGACTCACACACCACACATGGTGAATCCATAATTATCCTCTGATCTTTACAGGGCTGGGGACAAACCTTTAGTAATGTAAACCATAATTGGGAAATTGCTCTAAAGATTGTTAAGGCATGAACCTCAGTTACTGTTGCTATGGTTTGCAAAATACTCTAATGGAGCATTTTAGTATTATATATATATATATATATATATATTTATTTTATTTTATTATTAGTATTTTAAATTAGCTTTTATTTTCGATATACATATATATATACTTACTATATATACAGTGAGGTCAATAAGTATTTAATTACCCTGTGATTTTGCAAGTTCTTTAACACAGTAATTCCTCCCAAATAAATAGTTAAAAATCATACAATGTGATTTCCAGATTTTTCTTTTTAGATTCTGTCTCTCACAGTGGAAATGCACCTATGCTGAAAATTGTAGATCCCGCAATGATTTCTAATCAGAGAACTTGCAAAATGACAGGGTGATCAAATACTTATTGACCTCACAGTATATATACTGTATATAAATACCTTTGGGTTCCATGGGAAAATATTACAGTTTTTTTCACTATTTTTCAATCAAGACATTTATTTATTTATTTATTTAATATAATAATACTTGCCACTCCAATGCTTTTATTCAGCTATATACTTTTATTCAGCAAGGACACTTTAAACTGATCAAAAAATAGAGACAAGAAAGACATAAAAACATTTCTATTTTAAATAAATGCAGTTATTTTTTATTTAATACTTATCAAAGAATCTTGGAAAAAAATGTTTTTTACAAAACTTTGAACAGTACTGTTGAATAAGATGAGTAGATGTTATTCTAGTTTGTTTCTATCTGTAGATTTGTAGTTGAGTTTCTGGCCAGTTCTCATAGGTTGTTCTGGCTGTGGGCAGCGGGGAGCAGTTGGATGCCTAGCAGGGGGGCGACAGAGAGTCCTGTTGGAGTCAGAGTGGGCCGCCTGTCCTGAACAAGACACATGGACAAAGATCTAAGGCTGGTTTAGCATAGGACCTCAGCCTGAGCCAAACCTAGTGCTCATCAAAGCTTTCTGGTCAACTGTCATCTGCTTTCATCCCCTTCCCATCTGCCCCCATTCGCAAACACGCACACACACTTGCCGCCTTTTAGCCCACCTTTGACTCCAGTGTTATTGCATTATTTGCAATAACAATGCTCTCCATGTCACAGCAAACTTGTGCTTTGCTGAGCATTTTATCTTCAGCACAACCTCTTGTGTTATGTCTGATGGTGATAATCTTTTAAATTATAAATGTTTGATGCCATCCAAGGTGCTTAGAACTGTTATTCAGTATTCTACTGAGCACAAGGATTTAACAACCACAAAAATCAATTCTCTCTGCTGACCATTCGATTGGAGTCGTCTTTATGATGCATTCCGTCTTCACTGCTAGTACACAAAGTAGTAGTCTCATGCCTAATACTTTTTAAATGACCAGACTTGTGTTAAATGAGCCTCATTTAAAGCCATTATTGTACAAATTGAACTGGTTGTTAGAAAAACTATAGCATAAGAACAAAATAAATAACATGAGATTCTGGAAAATGTGAATAAAACAAATAGCCGACTCCCCAGAGTTAGCCATTAAATAAGCTTGAATAGGCTTTGTTTAGTCGTTTAACCCATTAAAGAAAATTTTTATGAGATTTATCAAAGTTTAGTAAAGTCGTGGGCATATTGACAATTTTAAGATTGTTTAGTCCAGAAGTAAGTTCTGTTGGTTAAAAGGTGCTGACATGTGCTGTGTTATCTTTCTTTTTTTCTTCCGTCTTGTAGGCACTTTCTTTTCAAGACGCCGTCTGGGAGCACTCCTCTGTTCAGCAGTTCTTCACCAGGTTATCCCTTGACTGGCGGTACCGTCTACTCCCCACCACCCCGGCTCTTACCCAGAAACACATTCTCCAGGAGCTCCTTCAAGTTGAAGAAGCCCTCCAAGTACTGCAGCTGGAAGTGCGCTGCTGTGTCTGCAATCGCAGCCGCTGTACTGCTGGCCATCCTGCTGTCTTATGTCATAGGTATGTGTTTAAAATCATTGTTTGTCCCCAAATATGCAACTAGGAAGCATCCCCAGTTGCTCAGGAGGTGTTTTGATTTCATTAGTAGATATTAAAGTGCATTGAATTTGTTTTGCTGAGATATTGATTCAGCTGTTATTCAAATATACAACCTGGTCTCATAGAAATATGTACCTCTGTGCACTTTTTGTGCAACTTTTTTACGTGCCTTGCTGCATTTCTCACACAGTTTTAAAGAGAAATGTCCACTGAGTTGTGCTAAAATATAAGTTAAATTGTTAACCCTGGTATTTTTTAATGACGTTGACATATGTATGTATAGTATAAAAATCAGGGGATTGTTGTTAAAAGCTAATGCTCTACAGTGTTGGCTCTACTGTTCCCTACACAAAATCCAACCCTAAACCTACCTCGATAGTGTTAGGAAATGCAACAATGATATAAAAAGCCATAGTTACATTGGAATCGAACCAGAGCTATATAGCTGGGTATTTGTAATTTTTAAAAAATCTAAATATATGAATATTGTTTTAAAGTCTTAACATAAACATCTAATAATTGTGGGAAAATTACACTTTATTAAACAAAGCTTTGTAAATTTGTGTGAAAAGGAATAAAAGCTGTTAATAAAAGTTTTACTTCCTGTATTGTTCATTTCTTTTGAGACAGTATGTACTTATTTTAAATATTTCTTGTCTCGTTAAAAAGTGCACCAAGGTACGTTTATGCCATGAGACCAGGTAGAGTATGTAATATGTTGTGTTTCCATAATCTTTATGCTGTGATGTCCTTGAGGACTCACGGTTGAGGCTAAATTAAAAGAAACTTTGTAAGCATAAAAGTAACTTTTTAAGCAATTTATCATGATGCAAACTGTGATATTTAATTCACATTTTACAATTCAATCATGCATAATCAGGTCTTGAACTGAATTCTTGGATCCTTGATGGATCATTTATTGCTGTCTAAACAATAAGTCAGCAACCACGGCATGATAAATCAATTAAGTCAATTAGACACTCCTTAAATGTCATGAGCACAAGTTAGCGTAGTTAGTAGAGGGTTTGCCGGGCAATGCTCAGTGTCCTCTAGCACACCATGGCCTTTCCAAGCTCAAAGTATGACCCTGAGATGACTCACTCAGAAGAATGACATTTATCACGAAGAACGAAGCACTTCAAAGCGTCTTTGATAAACCATTGATGTGTGTTATTGTTGTGGTACAATTGCCGCAAAGCAAATACCCACGCAGAGGGGCGGAAGGAACCTCAGCATGTGGACGTTTACTTCAGAAGCCAACACGTGATTCATCTGCTGTTTGATATGAGCTGTGATTCAGATGTATTTGGGAACGAGGGTTTGGTCTTATCAATGCACGTCTCTGCAGGGAGTGTTGCTTAGTTTGAAATCTAAAGTTCCTCTGTTTTTTATAAAATAGACTTAAGTTCTTGGTAAATGAGAAGCTAAAAGTTGTTTTGATACATCCTCAAGTGAATTTGTTTAAAAAAGAACATATTTTAGTGTATTTTCGTTGGCTGTGTTGCTCCTCAATTATAAGGAAAGGTAAAGGAAACTGTGTGCCTTCGATAAGAGTCGGATGCCTTCCAGAAACACAGTCGATGGTAAATGTCACCAAGCACCTTGAGTCTGCGCCAGTCTGCAAGAGAGTTGCACCTTTACAAAGCAGTGAAGAAAACAACTCTGTCTTTTCTGCTCGAATAATCCACACATTTCTTTATCTCATTTGTTTTTCTCATTTGTTTATTTTGCAGGTGTACTTGACTTCTGCCTTATTTTTATATATCTTAGTTTTTGTGCACATTTCCAAGTCAGTTTTTGCCATCCAACATTTATAAATATACAGTACACACATACTCGCTCATGGTACTTTTGATGTGAGTGTGTTTTCAACAAGAGTGTATATGTGTGTGTGTCTTGTGCGCAGTGGCCTGTAAAGTGTTCTGTAAACTATTCCAAAACCTCAGGGACTTTTTGCCGGTACAATGGGACTCTTAATGCATATGTGTGGCTGGTCCACTGAGCTGTAACCACCCACTGAGCGACACTGTTCATTGCTAGAATCGCACAGGTTCTTGAAAAAGTTTCCATCAGACACCTTACCTTCTTTTCTCTGTAAATTGCATGCACACTGCAAAAACACAAGTCGTAGGAGTCAGATGTCTGTATGCACAAAGGCACAGATCCCTAGACAAGGCTATATCTGCAGATGATACTTTTTACATTTCAAAATTGTGACTAGCACCCCATTTGCATTTCACGAGTTCGCGCTTCCTTAATAATCGTATAAAGCAAATTTGGCGTGCTGTCCGGGGGGCGAGCCGGGGGAAC
>JAUCMT010000051.1:9909310-9923646 GCA_032357475.1 Enteromius thamalakanensis
GGGATGCGCGAAGACGAGATGTGGAAGTGAAGACAAAGGGTTTATTTGTACTTGGAAATGGGACGGATAATAAGGGGTTTGATTAGGAAATGCAAGCCAGCTGAGATTAATCATACAACGCTTTCTCCCGAAATTTTTTTATTTGCAAAACATGCACTATTATTAAAGGAATAGAATTCCAGTCCCAGAATTCCAAGTGCGCTCTCATTAAAATCAAGCATTTCAGTGCTTTGTCCACTGCTCACCCTTGGCATCATTACATCGTCAAGCTCTTGGATGGCTGATCTAGAGAATGTTTGTCTTGTCATTCTTGTGTCAGAGGCAGCATCCCTTGGCTGAGATCTGGATGCAGGTTGCTAGGAGACAGGTGTTGCGGTCCTGATGCGGGAGGTAGTGGGGAGGTGGTGGTTCAACACAGGGCTCGGCGGCTGCGTCTGGCTGCCATAAGGCCACTGTGACTAATCTGGATTAATTGCTGAAAGATGATGAAAGAAGCAGATCAAAGAAGGAGAGATAAATGATGGATGTCTAAAGGCTAAGTGAAGGATACTGCCCCCCACCGCCTTCTCAGAAACGTAGATGCAGCGGATAGCTGAGTGTGTTGCGTCCTGTGCATACGGACATTAGTTGTAGTGAAGAGTTAAGTGAGTCGCTCAGAGACAGTGAAGGATTTCGATCACTTGATTAGAAACACTTAATGACAATATAAAATTACATTCACAGTGTACTTCTGTTCCATAACATGATGGGGTTTAAAGTGAAAGTAAATGTTCAAAGGGACATTATGCAGGTGAGACATCAGTTTATTTATCTGATTTGTATTTGGATTCACAATTCTTTATCAATCAATCAATCAATCAATCACTTTTATTTATATAGCACTTTTAACAATACAGACCGTAGCAAAGCACAGAACTGTATCAAATAGGAGGACAGAATGATGGTAATGTATAATGACAAAATTAAGCAATTTATTTATTAAATTTAGAGACGATTTCTGTAATCAAAATGACGATAAGCACTAGAAATTAGGCGTCCCCAACTGAGCAAGCCAGAGGCGACAGCGGCAAGGAACCCCCTCTGTGACAGAATGGAGAAATAAAAACCTTGTGAGAACCAGGCTTAGTTGGGGCCAGTTCTCCTCTGGACGGATGCCCAGCACCTAATTTCCAGTTTAATTTTAAGCAAATGTCAGATTGTGCAAATGACTTTGTGTGTGTGTGTTTGTGTGCATTTGGTTCGGATGATCTGTCCACAGGGCTCAACTAGGTATTCTGGTCTCTGATGAAGATCATCTCTTTGTGCTGATGCCCCATCTAATCTGGACACGAACTGAGAAACAGAATAAGAGAGAGACAGACTAATATTAGCTTAGATGCTATTCTTTTTACGAGGTAACGAGTACATCATGTGTTAAGAAGAGTGTTCCTGGTTCCCTTTTTTTCTAGAAGTGCATGAGGAGTTGAAAAAGTCGTGGATGGTTCCTTTCACAGCCAGAAGCTGCTTGTCACCCTCCTCCTTCCTCGATGGCGGGGTGGCCAGAGGCTATGAGGACATTCCCTGGCAACTAACACCCATCTCCCAGGTTGGCCTGTTCTGTGACACTATTTTTTGCGAAGCAGTTCTCGGCAGTCGAGCAACAGGCCGAGGTAATCCAGCACGTTCTCCCCTGGCTTGATCTTCCATCTGCCACCCCTCCTCCCCAGGTCACACCTCAGCCTGCTTGTCGCCAAGGGCGCCCTCATACAGCGACAAAACCTGCTTTGCCTCGTGCTGAGACTCAGTCAAGGTCAAATCTATTGAGCCTCCCGCAGGAAGGCAGTGGTCACCATGCCTCAACAAATCTCCAAGTCCTCCCACAAGACGACGAAGAGGCCCTGAGACGGAGGGCCAGGAGAGGTGAGAAATCGCTCAGGAAGTGGCGAAGACAACGGCACTTCACCTACCGGAGGAAGGCCAGGAGAGGAATCTTTTTGTTCCCTGATACCCACAACATCACCAAAAGTGCCGGTCTCCGGATCTCAGCGCTCATGGGTTGTCTGTGAGCGTCGATCTGCTTCCTCATTCTCGTCCACAGCACCCTCTTTCACCAGTGGCCTAGAGACAGTGTTTAGGGGACGCACCACTTCACCACGTATCTCCAGCATGTCCCTCACGGGATCCAGACAGTCTGACGGTGGACAACTAGAACACTTTGCTTTCTGTACCTCTCAGTTGACTGTTCATTTCTGCACACCCCTTGGCATCCCGGTGACTCCGATGATATCACTCGCACGGTGTCTGGATGCATGGATGTTGCTACCCAGCCCATCACAGTAGCTTATTCGGTTGATTTGGCTCGGTAACGTGATCCAGTTTGCCTGGTACCCTCCCAGGTTCAGTGGTGTTCTCGAGACTTTGGTGGCATTACGGAATGCTCCTGTTTTGCGCAAGGAGATTGCTGTCCTCCTGGCAAAGTATGCAATGCAATCTTCCATTCAAAATACTTACGCAGAAACGCATTGTCAAGTGCTTTTAGTTACAGGATTGGTTTGCTGTGATTGACCTGAAGTATACGTACTTCCATGTGTCGATTCTTCCAAGACACAGACCATTTCTGCGGTTTGCGTTCGAGGGTCAAGCAGTACAGTCCTCCCCTTTTGGGCTCTGCCTGTCTCTGCGACTCTTTCCCGAAGGGCGCCCTTGCCCTGATAAGGGAAGTGGCCATCAGAATCCTCAACTATCTCGACGACTGGCTCATTTTGGCCCAGTCATTAACCTTCGGGTTAGGGTCAACTGGGAAAAGAGCAAGCTCTGCCCTGTGCAGATAATCTCTTTTCTCGTTGTGGAGTTAGACTCTATCAGAGGAGTGTGCACAGTCAGTGCTAAACTGCCTGAGTTCCTGAAACAGTTTCAGAGGCTCCTGGGCTCCTGTGCCCTTAGAACAAGTGTCGTGGCATGTTGTGGTAACAACAGATGCCCCATGGTGGGCTGGGGTGCCACATGCAATCGGCAAGCAGCCTGTGGGCTCTGGACAGACGAGGAACATGTCTTGGTGGTTGCGCCTTACTGGCTCAGCCGGACCTAGTTTTTTTTAGCTTTTTTCTCGGCTCCTCAGCAAATCTGATAGGTGGTTGCACCTTTTGCCTCTTTATACCCGGATGAAGGGGAGTGGCTCAGGGTTGTTTTCCACTTGCCAAATATCATTGGCGTTTTCTCTAAAGCAGAGCGAATCAGGGCTCTAGGCAAGACCCCAATTTGTATTCATGACATAACGTCTCTGTTCCCTCTATCAGGGAACAAGGGTTACAGTACATACATAACCGATATGTTACTTCTATATTTTCACATGTATAAATATTTAATTAAATTCTTTCCCAAGTTAAATTGAAGTATGAGAGAAATGTTTTAGGAGTTTAAGGATAGGACCGAATAGGATTTATATATATTTTTTTGTTTGTTTGTTTCAGAGGAAAAAACTATGTTATGTTATCATCTCTCCGTTACGCACAGTTCTGTAAGCAGAATACAAACTCCAGTTTTTTTGTTTGTTTGTTTCTTTTTCTTTCATTTTCCTCTGACTGCTTTGCTAAAACCTGCTTTGAAACGTTTGCTCAATAACTTATGATTAAAGCGCCACTCGACGTTCAACAGCTGCAAGTGCATTCTACAGACGCCGTGGCTGCGGTACCTGCGGCTGTAAAACCTCCGTTACGATTGTCGGCTATCTGTATATCAATCATATTTTACTGTGGATTTTAAGTAAAAACTATGCCCTATGCTTTTGCTGAATAATTTAGATACTTTGGGAATAATTTCAGAATTGTGATCCTCTCAATTTAAATAAATTGTGAAGGGCCTAAAGATTCCCTTGTCTGTTGATGAATGATGTACATTAAGATGGGAATTTTGTGTATTAATATAGTATTTGCTTTGATATCATGCTGGATGTTCATCATCTGTTCAGATGCAGAGCGACGTGAGCAGGAAGTGTAATGACTCACCATTCCAGCTCCTGCCAATAAGACAGCGACTTGTTTATAAAAACAGGTCAAGTCTCCGTCAGGCCTATGGTAACATGCTGTATGTCAGTCAGAATGAGTCATTATCTGTCCACTTACCGGCTCTCTCTGTCAGCAGGGACTTTTACTGTCACCTGCCCATTTTATATTTGTCCTCGCTCGCACCCTGGCAACCTCATGGCATGCTCTTCTGCCCATGCGGGCACGCAAACAAACACAACAATCAGTCACACACCTACACACCCTGAGATGTTGGAGATTCTGTCTCGTGGAGATAATATGTTTGCAGCCAATCTCTAACTCGCAGCCCCGCACCGTCTGCCTGACTCACTCCAGCGTACATGCCCGAAGCTGATTAAAATGACACTTTTCATTCTTTACTTTGACTTTTATATTTACTTTCCCTTTTATTCCCAGTTTTTCTGACATCTGCTTAATATTTAAGTCACTGAGTGACAGGAGAGCGAAATAGTTTGATTAGAGCTTCACATGCATATACGCTCGGATCGCGGGATGGAGATCGTGGGATCCCCACCGTCACTCTATACCTGCGATAAAAAATTCTGTCAATCAAAGCATCAGGCATAGGACTGAAAAAGGGAGAAGAGATGAATTTGCTTGCATGTGTGTGTGTGGTTATACCGTGGGGAGTGATTGTTGTGCTCTGGGTATTTGACAAGCCGAGTGGAATAGATTGGATCTATCTCGTCATGCCCACGCAGGAGGTTGAGGGAGGTGTGTGTGTGTGTGTGTTAAACTCCGAGACCTTGCATGCCTGAAGCAATATCCTTGATTTTTTATTTTTTATTTGTATTTTTTGAGCGCATATGTGTTTGTGTGGCATTTTGGGACAAGTTTTATCTAGGGATTGGAAGTTTTCCCAGGATGCTTTGAGAGTTTTTTGGTCAACAGTCAAGACTGAGTGAGCTGATGTAATCAGATGGAGCTGGTCCTCGGGGTGCGGCGGTTCACTGTAGCCTTTCATTTATATTCATAGCAGCAGGACTCGTGCCCCTTGAATCAAAACACACATCAAAGCCTCACACACACGCTCCAAGGAGATCAGCAGTAAAGAAAACAACAGCTTCACCTTCAACAAGAGGCTGATTGTGTGTGTCTGCTTTTGAAGGTGATGTGTAAGACCAGGGTGTTTTTACTTTCGCATTACTCTTTCTTAGTCAGTCAGAAAGTTTTTTGTTAGGCGGAGAGTAGGGCCTAATAAATTGGTCACAATTCATATTGGATTTTTTTTGCAGTAGGAAAAATATAGGAATTGTCTCAGGGGTGCAAAAACTAACGAACATTGTGATTATCTTAATGTCACTGAGGTATATTTGTAGCACTAGCCAAAAATACAATAATGTGTCTAAAAATCATAAGGATATTATGATTCCAGATATTCAAATAGTTTTACAGTATATCGGACAAATATTGTTTTATATATTTATTCTGTTTGTGAACACTTTTGTGTTGGTTTCACAAAATAGAAATCATACATGCTCCATACATGTTTGTAGTTTGTAGTACTCAACAGACAGACGGACAGAACGCAGTCTTTTCTCTTTAAAGCACACAGTGCAGGCTATAGATTTATTTAATTAAACTGCACTAGCCTGCAGTGCGACTTTGATTGTATTTGGATTAATTGTTCAGCCCTTGAGTAGACATTAAACAAGCCTTCTGTAACATCAGGTGAAGATTGCTGTAAAGTGAGGACGAGTTGCATCAGATTGATTGAGGTACAACTGTGTGTGTGTGTGTGTGTGTGTGTTCATGTGAGCTCCACAGGGACACACTTGCATGACTGTTTTCATTCACACAGCTCATTCAGGTAGCAACTGATCGCGGACAAAGAGAAGGAACTATGAAGCTCTAGGGGTTCTTACCCTCTGGTGAGCTTTCCTCAGACTGGGTTTGCTGACCATTCTACTGTCTTCTGGTGCTCCCAGCCTTTGTAGCTTAACTTCAAAGCGGCTTCTGATTGTGCAATTTATTTGCTTTTTGCTGGAATGGTGCCCATAGGGAGCAGCCTGTTTCATCCATACTTATCCCTTGTGGGTATAAATGCAATACAAGGCCTAATAAATAATGGAACAGTGAGCAAATATCAGTAGTTTCTCATATGAACTGATCCAAAGGGTGGCAGCATGATAGCTAATGGAACTGGGTTTGTTGGCTGTGGAAATTGGACATGTTTTTGACTTTCTGAACCATTGGTGGAGTACAAATCCTGACATCTTTCATTATACGAGGACCCGCCCACAATTTGCAGTGGAACAGTATTGCTTATGGCTTTAGGTGCGTTAGCATTTATTTGTTTGTTGTTTTGCTTGCTCTTTTTGCACAAGCATAATACCGAATTTCCGAATTCTTTCTTTCTTTCTTTATTTATTTATTTATTTACATTTTGACAGTTACTTTTGCACATTTGTTCTCCTCGTAATACTCAAGGTTAAAAAAGAAAATAACATGTACTGTGAACTTTGATAATTCAGGGACATGTTTTAACCCTGAAGAGCAAAGTGAAAAAGTATTTTCTTATTTTTATTATTAGACAATGCAAGAAAAAAATGGATGGTCATGGAAACTTTTTAGTGAATTTTATCATTTATATTTCATTTTCATTGCTCACACACACACACACACACACAACTATAGTGTGAAGTGTTTTTTCATCAAATTGTAACACATCTTGAGGGTAATAACAGTGTAATACCATTGTTTGACAGCACAGTTGTAAACAATTTTTTTGGTGGCTTTCAGACAATTTTGAAATAACGACAGCTATGTAAGTTTAGACAGATTTTTTGTCAAGTTAGGAGGTTTCTGTAATACCCCATTCCTATCTGTAGTTAAGATAGGATAATGCATTTAGGCTGTTATCGCTTTTGTCCTAAATGTGGTCCTAACTGAAATTACTGTGGTTGCCAGTTTTTTTGATTAAGATTTTACTATGAGTATTCTTCTGTAACACTCCCCCTGGTCTAAAAACCTTCCATCACATTAGAGGTGCTCCATCATGTCAATTAGCATGTGCTTTCTATATGTTGTGCACCTGACTAATAATTACCATTCAAGCACATGATCCACTGTCTTCGCTGATTTGTCTGTGTAACCGCAGCCATTTGATGTGGTTTCTACTCGGAGCAAAATAAAACAGTAATGCACTGCAGCAGACTTTCACGCATGCCGTCTAGTCTCCAGAGACTTTCTGCAGAGCACCTCAGCAGCACGACATCCACGTATAGCTGTTTCATAAAGCTGACAGCACTATCTGTTTAGTGTCGTCCTCAATTTTCAAGCATCTCTCATGCTGTCATAGGTGAGTCAGCTCTCTTCGGCAGTCATTCTGCAAGCGTGAGTTCACAAAGAAGATCAACTGACTTGGCTTGATGTTTAGGGCCGTGCCTGAGGTCAGCGCTTTTCATAGATTACATCAGCAACACCTTCATACACCGAACATATGCCAAATCTCAGAGTGGCCCTTTAAACGCCACACACTCATTGTAAAAGCAGTTGGATGTTAAAGGAATAGTTCACCCAAAAAAAAACATTCTGTCATTATTACACCCTTGTGTCATTCCTATACTGTGATATATGCGTTCTTCAGAACACAAATTAAGATATTTTTGATGCATTGAGCTCCCATATATAGCAAGGATCCTCATGATTAAGGCTCAGAAATGTAGCATCTTAATAATAAAATAATGCATGACGTAAACATAAAAAAAGGATTCCCATACCTCCGTAAAATTACGGTTGAACCACTGATGTTAATTGCATTATTCTAACAATGTCCTTGCTTATATTTCTCGACCTTGATCGTGGTAGAATTTTTGCTGTATACGGAAGGGTCAGAGAGCATTCGGAATGTATTAAAATATCTTAATTTGTGTTACGAAGATGAAAAAAGGTTGAGTAAGAGGATGAGTAATTAATAACAGATTTTAAATTTTAAATATTAAATACTTTGGTAAAAAGTCCAATAATATAATTTACTGCAGAATCATTAGTGTAGCGTGTAGTGTATCAATCTCAAGCAATATAGTGGATATTAACCATACTGTAAAAATAATCAAAAGATTATCATAAGATTATATATTTATCATGTTGTATTTTTGGTGCATCTCTAATGTAAACCCAGTTGGTATTGTCATAAAAATAAATCCAAAAATAAAAAACAAGTCTGATTTTTATTAAAGTATAAGTGCATTAAACCTTCTATTGAGAAAATGTTAGTTGCAAGTCACAACTCTAACCCTAAACTGTGACGCATATAAGCATTGAGTCAAAAATGCATCATGGTTCTATTTTCAAAATGGATTGGTGAAGTAAGAGTTCCACTTTTGCAGTGCTGCTGTCAGCAACAACTCAGCTGGTACAGCTCAGTGAAATAAGTTTTGCAGCTCATGCGGGTTATAGATTTCATTTTCTCAGTGTGCTATTAAATCCAAGAAGAACTCCAGTCTGAAGATGCAGACTTACTCAGGCAAGACAGGGGAATACTTTTGTCATCTGTATCCCCGTCTGTTCTCTCACTCTTTCGCTTTCTTCCTGTTTCTCTTTCCATGCTTTAGGTAGGTAATATTATTCATCACTTTGAAGAGGTGAATTATACATAGAGATTACATAAAGTGAGATGCAGCATCTCATGAATTTCACATCTAACACATTTCCTCTAAATAATTAATGTTTATTGCACAGATTGAAAATGAGTTAGTTGAAGATCTCCCCCAGATTTAATCAGCAAAACCAAAAGTGCAAACTGACACTAATGGTAATGCTAACGCTGCCAGACTTTAGGCCAGTGCGCAACCCTTAACAGTGCCCAATTTTACACAGTAGCCCAAAAATATCAAGATATTTCCTGTACTGTCAGAGTGTTATTCTCTTGATGGATACTGAATGAACCTGTAGTATGTAAATTAATGTTGTAATTATTTTAATTGTATTTATTTATTCTACTGTTGCTTTGGTTACTGTTGCTACTGTTAATTGAATATCCTCTGTTGACAAATAGTTGCCTTGTTAACACATTTACAGCAAATGAAAACTTGTAAACATGCTGTTGAAATAGCTGAACATTTAAATTCACCAGATAGTGACAGACCTTAAATGAATTCATTGTAATATAATGTTTGATAACTTTGAAACCAACTGGGTCAGAGATTTGAGGTTTGTCTTAATATAAATTCAGATTTTAATTTTTGTTTTCCCACTATTATTCATCCTCCGTTTTGTATTGAAACCATGCTGTAATCGCATTATGTTGACCGCATTTGCTTCACTAGATGAAAACCTAAAGCTAAAATGCTATTCAGTGATATTTAAAGGTTGAGTGATTTTTTTTCTTTTGTGATTGAATTCAAAAAGGTTTAATAAATGTGAGGAGAGCAATCCATTAGCCTTTCATTTCATTTCAATGGCTGTAGCTCATCTGTACTTGCTACCCTGTAAGTATATGACCTGGACACTAAAATCTTGCTTAAAAAGAACTCCACAAACATTTTTTGTGGTCAATCTGAGCTATCAATGCAACTCAATTAGGGAGAAACATACATCTGCTTTACAGATTGCAGTCGGAAGGTCACATTGTAACATATGAAGTCATATTGCGGAATATAATGTAATAGTTAAAGATACAGGGCCTATATAACCAGCACAGTGCGGCACCAGGCTATGATTTTCACGTACTGTGCCTCATTGTAAATGCATAGCAAATGCATTTGCGGCAATTTTTTTGCCAATGGGTGTGTTGGTATAAAAAGCAGGTGTGTTCAGGCACATTGTTGGCGCTTTACTATTTTCAGGTACATAGACCAACTAAAACCTGGGGTCTGTTCCATAAACCAGGATTAGAGTATAAGCCAGGCTTGTTTCAGTTAGTCTGATTTAATGGCAGTTAATTTGTATTAAAATAAGTCAGACTATATGCCATAAGCCTGGCTTATTTGTTAAACTTGTTTTATGGAGCAGGCCCCTGGTCTAGCCAATGGTGCAGTATTTTGTTATGTATAAAGTGCATTAGTATGCATTTTTTAGGTGGGTCCACAATGTGTGTACACTCTTCTTATTACACACAGGGACACACAGCAGCACACAAACATTCCAAATATTAAAAAATGTAAGGATTACAATGTAAAAAAAAGTATTATTGTGTAAGCAATACCTAAATATAAAAGTTCTTACATGTCATAATGAATAGTCTGGAGACGCATTCAGTCTTTGTATTTACCGTATAAATAGCAAATCCGCCATGGTGTGAGTGCAATTGGCTTTTGAAGGTAATGGGAAGTGAAACTCTGATTGGTCACTTTGAAGGCATGAGCATGACATCCTTAACCATGCCCCTCTAACTGTCAGTGTTTATTTGTCACTGGTACAACATCTAGAATAATACTAAAATGTAATAAAATATTTGCATCCATCCATGCAATTTCAGCTTTGAATTCAACCAACAGCATGCAGAGGAAAAAACATTATATTAGAGAGTTTCTCAGCTGCATAGCACTGCACAATGTGACAAATTGTCTCAGGTCAAAACAGGACATCTTTGTCAGCGAACACTGTTATAAAAAGCAGTCGTGGAGGTAATAAATTACAACTACTCACGTTACTGTATTTAAGTAGTTTTATGGCATACTTGTACTTTATTTAGTTTTTTTATCTAGTTTTTTTAGTATATTTTTAAAGCTGTACTTTTACTTGTACTAATTTAGCAAAATAATCTACTTCATTACTTTTAATAGTAATATTACAGAGTACGCCCACATTATTAATTGATATTCAAATCTTTTATGCATTTCAGTAGCCAATAAAGATATACAATCGTATATAGACCAATAAAAACAATATTCCCTTATCTAGTCGGTTTCTCAACATTAAATATGGGGAAACTCTTTTCCTTTTTTGAATCACTCTATTGTTTTGCAGTAACCAATGGCGTCAATGAAGTCCTGTTGAGGATGCAGTCGTGGCTCACTTATTCCTGTCACAGGGTTGGAAAATGGCTTCATTGCCTTTTAAGCCGTGTCTAATCACATGCCACATCACTATAAAGGCATATATTTTGGCGGGACACACAGCATTTGCCCTCCACACGATGGCAATCCTGAAGGTGTTCCTGACGCAAATGCTGAGATTCCTGGATAAAGAAGTCCCAGACCCAAAGTCACTCAGAAGTCACACAGTCAATTGCGGACAGCGGCTGATCTGGCTGCGTCCAAGAAGGTTGCCTGTAAAGGAAATTGCATGTAACATGGGCAGCCTCATGGTATTACACCACTATCTATGGCTTACACTTACATAAATGCGGGATGCAGAGAAAAGGCAGCTGCTCAATGCTGCAGTAGAGGCTTTCTCTGAGAAGTATACTCTCTGAGGCAGTCAAAGATGCTCCCACACCTCCTTCCCAAGCAATCTAACGTCCCTCCCAGATCTAGATCCAGATCGTCTTCAGCTCAGCAACTGGCCATATATGTTGGTCATGCCCTGCCAGCGAGCCTGAGCTTTGTCAAAGGCAGTTTAAGAAATCCTGCTTTGGAGCAAAGCTGCCTCCCGTCAGCAAGTACAGCCTGGAGAAAAAAAGCGTTCCTGATGTTCTTGTCAGGAGGAAAAGACTGCAGTCCATGCATGAAGATGGGCCAACTGCAAAAAGGGTGCTTTCTCGCTCAGAGTTCACTCAGCAGACAGAAGAGAACCCCGAGAATGTAAATGTTATGTTGAAACCGATGTGTTCTGTTCCAATAAAAATGAAACGTTATATAATTATTTACCATGTAATAAAATTAAATGAATAAAATAGTATCCCCCTTTCTATGCCCACTTTTTCAAGCCGGATGTGTTTTCAAGCACCAACATGTTTTGCTGCCTTATTTTCAACCATTCCAACCATATCACATACTTTGTCATCCTACATTGCTTATATAGCGACTATGCCAGCCAATCAGGCAAATACTTGGACGCCATTGGCTATTACGAACCAATAGAGTGATTCAACAGGGCTTCAGCATTTCAAGGAAAAGGGTTTCCCCATACTTAATGTCTCGTTCCCTCCTCTCAGGGAAGTGTGGTTACATGAGTAAACGGAGAAGATATCTAAACCAAGAAAAACTAACAAAGAACAATCTAACCGGACCTACTTCTCCATGTTTATGTCTATGGCGATTCACGCACATATGTGTTATTCCAGAACGATTATAGCCTGACCAGGCTACAATAGTTTGTATATAAGCACTTATTGTAAGTGTACCATTCAGGATAAGACAGATCGGCGGCTTGAAAGCAGATTTCATGATGTACGCAGTCATCATATACTGAAAAAGAAAAAGTTACATAATGATTTAAGCCACTAGTACTCAGTGTACTTTTTGAGAAGAGTACTTTGTACTTTCACTTAAGTACTGTTTTGACACCAGTACTTTTACTTGTAATTGAGTATTATTTCAGCAATGTAACAGTAGTTGTAATTGAGTACAAATTTTAAGTTCTCTTTCCACCACTGATGAAATGGACGAAGAGAAAGCAGGAGGGGTTGGAGGACACATGAAAAGAAAGGTGAAAAGAACAATGAACAAACTAGAGATAAGGCTGATTAGAGTTTAGAGAGATAAGACGAGGAATAATACATGTGGGACAATGACTAGATGACATCAGAGCAGCTGACAGCCTGAAGGAGTCAGCTTTTTCTTTTGACCCTTCTACACAAGAATGATAACGCACCCTCAGATATGCAGTCAGGAGGTACAGAAAGACTGAGTTGGCATTGATTTTGCATGGATGTGATTGAGGGAGGGATAGAAGAGCTAGGGGGCGGAGGTGAGGTGTTATGGTTGATTCTGCGAACGTAAGCATTTTCCTGCAATATTTTTATGCGTGTGTGTGTGTGTGGATGGCCGTGCTTGTTTTCCTTTGGGGCATCTCATTCATAATTTCTACCAGCACATCACAAAACTAACTTTCTCTGATCATTATCATATTTCTTAAACACGACTTGACATATTTAAATATTGCATATCGACTGATCTCCATTGGAGCTAATCAGTCTCTGCAAAGTCTGGGAAGCGCTCAAGCACTGATTATAACTACATATGGGGTGCAGAGAGAAGCGGGCCGCTAGCCAAAATGTTCTCTAGCGCACACACAAAAACAAGAAAGTGTCAAGAAAATTTGGCATCTGTCACCAACTTTAAACTGTCTTCAGTTTATATTTTTCCAAGACAATTTTCTTGTCCTCTCACGCCTTGCTCTGCAATATCAAGATAAGTGTCACTTCTTTCCTGACACCGTGTTGTGTTTCATTTGACATTTTGTGTTGCTTATGTGCCACCAGCTTCTGGTGACATATTCATATCTATGGCAAGTTTAGTATTCCTGTAGCAGTTTGGATTAAACTTGGTCCAACTAAACCTGTCTGGGCACGGAGCCCAAACAAAGCACAGACTGTAGTCAAAGTGTCATTGGCTATAATGAGTGTATTTGTATGCTAAAGTCTCTTCTGTCAGCGAGAGTTATAGTTGTACGGGTGTCGCAGGCTCTCGGCTGTCAGGACGTGTCATCCATGTATACATAAAGTGGTTGGGAAGTGTAATGTAGTGTCATGTTCTATTTTTTTTATTCTCTCTTTCTCTCCCTCACAGCTCTTAATCTGCTTGGCTTGAATTGGCGACTGAAGCCTACTGAAGGGCATCTAGTGAACACCGGCCTCAGCATGAGTATTCCTGGCATTGGAGACGTGGCAACAGTGCCCTCCGGAGGCAGAGGTAAAAGCAAAAATCTCTTGCCAAAACCCTGAAATTTTATAAACCTGAAATCAAAATGACCCGATGACATGAAATGCAAACCCCCTGATGACATGAAGCCTAAACTGCCTTATGTTTACACCTTTCAATCAATTCATTATGCACAATTCGAGTGCATGTTCACATTCTTGTGAGGGAAAGTTTTATAATCCTGTAATCAATTGCATCCTAGACTGTTGTTGAGTTTTGTAATAACCTACCAATAACATCACAGTTTAAGACTAATTTTACTAAAAAAATATGCCACAATCATGAGTTAAATGTTTTAAGGTGGCATTTTTTTACAGCCTCTTCTGCAGTTCTGCATGAGAAAGTAATGCTGATGCATTTATTTAAAATGATGACTAGATTTATTCACTGTTGGCTTGTTATAACACGTTAGTATTTGTCAGCCTGAGGCTTTGTAAGAATCATCAGAACCCAACCAGTGATGGTCCTTTACAGTATATTCAGAAAGCACATTAAAGTGCCCCTATTATGCCATTTTAAGGGTTGCTAATATTGTTTAACAAGTCTCTTAAAACAGGTTTATATG
>JAUCMT010000051.1:9934779-9963169 GCA_032357475.1 Enteromius thamalakanensis
ATCTTGGAGACGTTGCCACAGTTCTTCTGGATTGAGTCTGTCTCAGTTTGTTCTGTTACTTCATGTGATTCCAGACAGATTAATGATGATCAGTTTAGATCTCTGTGTGGAGCACTGGCTGTTGTCAGACTCCTTGTGCAGACAATTATCTCATTGCGTTGTTACAATTGAAGACAAAAACAATATTTCTAAATGTAAACAGATATTACCAACTTAAAGAACTTTTTTTAAGAATGTAAAAGTATTTACTGTCACTTTTAATCAATGTAATGCATCCTTGCTAAATAAAAGTTTTAATTTCTTTCAAAAAAGAACCATGCAGATAATACAGATATTTTAGTGGGCTATTGACAATGGTGTAACAAATGGCATACAGTACAATCATAAGTGCTGTTTTTTCAATGTTTAGCAATTGTTTACATTGACAAAGCATTTGCAGATTTGCTGCAGATCGTTAAAACTTTGCAAAAGCAAAAAGTAATTTAGTAAATAAAAGAATAAAAAGAAACAATGAAAACATATTAAAAAGAAACAAAATAATTGAAGTAATTAAGAAAATTAAAATCAACTCTTTCTCTTTCTCTCCAGAGGTGTGTTCAGCAGATTGTGGGAGCCATGGCGTGTGTGTCGGGGGCGTTTGCCACTGTGAGGAAGGCTGGACAGGCACAAGCTGTGACCAGAGACTGTGCAACCCACAGTGTGTGAAACATGGGACCTGCAGGGATGGGAAGTGCCAGTGTGAACAGGGCTGGAACGGAGAACACTGCACCATCGGTAAACACACACACACACACAAACACTTGGTCTTATCCTGCTTTGAAGCTTTGAGCTAGTCAAAGGCATTTCCCTCGGTTCTGTGACTTCTTTTACACCAGTGCCTTTCAAAGACTTTTTCGGCTGCTGTTTTGCTGTTTGGTCTAGATTGATTTGCTCATGTTTGCATCAGCACACAGAGTACAAAAACAGATTGGTGCGGATGTGTATGTTTGTGTGCGTTGCCATTATTTTATAATCACATTCAGAGCAAAGGACACAGTCTTCACTGTGTGATCCGCATCTATAAGAATATTAAATGACTTTTTGAGCTCTGGAGTCCAGCTGGAAGAGGAATACTAATGGATTCCACTTTGGTTGCATGTGTTGCTTGTTTTAATGCTAATGAGTACAGCTCTCCCTCTCCACCACTGTTTTCACATCATTGTTTTCAGACAATTATAGCTGATGGATTCCATGCACGCAACACTTCTTAACGCTGAATTCACAAGCCAAAATGTTGCAGTCAACCAAAAGTCATCCATAACGGTTTCACTTGGGTTGATTGATAATTGATGTCCATCAAGAGTTTGTCGGACTGGTTTTCTTAGTGGTCCGTTGCATGCATGTGGTCGTTATGAAAATGAGTTTTTAGTGGCGAAAAACATTTCTTATGGGTGCCAGACTAAATCAGCCTAAATCTAATAATCACACAGTTGATCAATCTCTCCCTCCTCTCTTGCAGATGGCTGTCCGGGGCTGTGCAATGGAAACGGGCAATGCATCATGGGTCAGAACAGCTGGCACTGTGAGTGCCACACAGGCTGGAGAGGGCCAGGCTGCAATGTTGCCATGGAGACCTCCTGCAATGACAATAAGGACAATGAAGGAGGTGAGAAATGCATGTTGAATGCAGAAACTGTTTCTAACCCCCTTGTCAAGACTTGAAAAAAAGCTTCACTGATGAGAAGCAAAATTTCGGTTAGAACACTAGTTCTTATTTCACTGTCGCTAAGGCAGGTTCAGACACGAAAAATAACATCTAGTGTGATAAATGGCTGCAAATGTAATACTTCAGACTGAGAATAACTTTCAGATGGCTTTAATGTGACCTCTTTTTTATAGAGAGTTGTTTTAATTTCTTTGCCATCACGTTGATTCAGCGCATCTACCAGAAGGAAGGCAATGCGAAGATTTTAAGCTCCATCTTGTCTTGGAAGCCATCTGTATCGTTTGGTTCTTTGACTAACAAGAAAGTTCTGAAACTTACAGGTAGTTTTTGTACCAATATGACATGTAAAAAGATCAAGGGAATTTTGGTTTTCTCAGTTCATGATCCCTTTAAAGTACATTGAGGTTTGTCTACATAATGCTGCTTTGTGGAAATTTATTAGGAGACATGCTCTGAATGGATAAAAAGAGCCGCTTCAGTCATCCGAATGACAAGATGATGTGTCTGTTGTCTGGCAGTGTGAGGGATTTGAAAGTACCCCAAGGCATATATATAACAGGTGGATGTTCAGAGTCTGAGCGTCTCCTCTAGACCAGTTAAGAGCACAGAGAGGCTTTTAGAAAAAACTATTTGCTGTTTCTCGTTTTAAAATGTTTTCATTTTCCCCACTGCATCTTCTTTTTTGTGTTCTCGCTTTCCTATTTAAACTGCCAGGCTTTTCATAAAGCATTGTAAAAATCTTTTTGATCCCGTAATACAAAACCATGCAATCTATATAAATTAGAATTTTGTGTTCTTTGAATTTCGCAGCGAGGTCAGTCTGTGATTGTTTAGATGCAGGGCTGGCAACTCTGAGTGTGAGACTCGCGTAATTGACACGGTTATATCACAAAATACTTGTTAAAGCTTGTGAACTTACTGCTCAATCTGACCCAGATGCAAACAAGCGTTCTCCAGACAAACACAACTTCCTGCTTCTTTTTTTCTCTTTCTTTTGTTTACTCTTCGTTTGGGGGTTACTTCACAGAAACCTCAGAGATCAGAGAGCACCAGACAAAACAACATGGAGCAAAAGTCTTTGGCAACAGGTGCTTGTTGTGAGTTTGTTCCGGATCAAGAAATACCCATTTAGGGAGAAGGGTTGAAAGGGTGTGTATGTACAGTGAACTGCGATATGCTGCAAATAAGAGAGGTGAAGAAAGAAAGGAAGATGAAACGGGAAGGCAAGCTCTCTGGGATTTGAGCGATGCCCTCTGTGACTTTGATGTAAGTTCTCTACAAGTGAAACCAGGAGAGAGAGAGTGAAAGAAAGAAAATCTAGAGCATCATTCAATTCAGGGATCACTTCTAACTCATTATCCAAATGGGGATAAATAAATGGATTTGTTCATTTTCATTTCTGTAATGAGAAGTTCTACATTTGAGCTTATTGTGGTTATTTTAATCATATTATTAGTCTCTCTCTCTCTCATTGACATCAAAGCAGCGCAGGGGTTTGAACTGAGAAGGGTTCATCAAAAGTACACATTCTGAGAATAAGATGGAAGATGAACAGAGAGACTTCAGAAGTCCCTTTAAACCATCTGCCACTCTGAAACCATGCTGAGGATGTCAATTGTGCTGGTACTTCTGAAACCTATATTAGTAAAAAAAATTAATTCAATACTTTAGTAAGATAAAGCTGAACACATGAAAAAAATGTTTTTCATGAAATCATGAACATGCAAGACTAACGAAGGTTAATTAATACAAATGAGAAATGTGTCAGAATATCTAATCGATAAATTAAAAAAATATTGGGTTAGCAATTTTATTTATTAATTTAATTATGTGTTATTCTTTTTAATGTACATTAAAATAATTGCTATTTGAGTATATTCTAAAATGTTATTTATTTAAAATATAATAGATCACTGTGCTGCTTAAGAAATATATCTTAGCAATGTTGAAAACGGTTATGTTGCTTTTTTCAGAATTTATTAATAAATGAACACCATTTATTTGGAATTGGCTACATATACTTTTTAATGTTGTAAATGTCTTTACTGTCACCTATGATTAATTTAATGCAAATTTACGAAATAAAAATATCAATTTATTAAAAACAAATGAAGGAATATATGAAGGCTTTATTCCATTGCTAATATTTTAATTTAAATGTTTATATGAATTAGTATATGTTTTATGTCAAATAAATTAGTATGTTCACTGGCATATTAGTATTAGATAATGCCCTGGCATTTCTATCAAGTACTGAATTTTTGGTATCGTGACAAACCTAGTGTGGGTTTATTTTCATGCAAAATTCATGTAGCACATTGCTAATGCATGTTACAGACCTAAAACATATGACATGTGGTGACATCTTTTCGACTCAGATGGTCTGGTTGACTGCATGGATCCAGACTGCTGCACGCAGAGCTCTTGTGTGACCAATCCTCTGTGCCGTGGATCACGTGACCCACTTCAGGTTATTCAGCAGAGCCAATCAGAGGTCCAAAAAGTCCCTTCCTTTTATGACAGAATCAAGATGCTTGTGGGTAAAGACAGCACTCACATCATCCCAGGAATCAACCCATTTAATGCCAGGTACCTCATCTGCCCTGTACTGTGATGAACAAAATTACTACATTTATCATGCTCTAATATTGTATTTTTGTGTGCGTGCAGCCTGGCATCTCTGATTCGAGGTCAGGTTTTGACCTCAGATGGGACTCCTTTGGTGGGTGTCAACGTGAGCTTTGTAAAGTACCCTCACTATGGTCACACCATGACCCGCCAGGATGGCACGTGAGTGACTTCACATTATTTAAATCTCTTTCAATACCTTCACATGCAGCTGAATATCTGCTCAAGTATATTGTCTGTCCCCGTTCTTCATAGTTTTGATCTGGTGGCCAATGGTGGAGGCTCTCTGACTTTACGGTTTGAACGGGCTCCGTTTCTGAGTCAGGAACGAACGGTGTGGCTGCCCTGGAATCGCTTCTACGCCATGGACACTGTAGTGCTACAAACAGAGGAGAAAACCACAGCCAGATGTGACCTGAGCGGTTTTGTCAGACCCGATCCCATGGTTCTTCCCTCCCCACTGTCCTCCTTCTTCAGCTCTAACCCTTCAGAGAGACACATCCTCCCTGAGAGCCAGGTGCCGCATTCAACACCACTACCATCACTTTTCATTTCATTCATGTTCACATAGGTCATTCCACTCTTCCGTTGGCTTTTTTATTTGCGTTTTATATTCTCTATCGCTCTCCTTCTTCACTCTCGGCTGGTCTTTTGTTGTTAATCTTAATTTTTGCTCTTGAACTCCTTTTGACTCATTCATATCTTCATACCCTCCTGCAATCACAGGTTTTCTTTGCTGCTCACAATTCATCTCTTTTATCTCCCCATCCAAGGCAGTTTTTAAAGGCTGACAGCAGCTGCAGGAATTTAGGATTTTTAGCACTTTGAGAAGCCGTTAACCCACTTTTCGCTTCTTCTCACTATCCAGGTGCTTCATGAGCAGGTGGAGATTCCCGGCACCAGTCTTAAACTTTGCTATTTGAGCTCCAGGACCTCAGGCTACCTCTCACTGCTCAAGGTGATCATGACCCCGGCTCTAGTGCCTCTCAGTCTAGCTAAAGTGCACCTGATGGTGGCCGTGGAGGGTCATCTCCTTCAGAAATGGTTCCATGCATCTCCTAACCTGGCTTACACTTATATCTGGGACAAGACTGATGCCTACAGGCAGAGGGTCCATGGGCTGACCGAGGCTTTGGGTAAGTGGAGTATGGAGTCATGTCAGGAAACAGGTGTATTTTAGCTGTTATCTTGTTTCTTGTCTATACTATTGTCTGTTCCCCAGTGTCTTCTCTTAATTTGAGCTCCAAAACACAGATAGTTTCGCAGTTTAATGAGACTGTCTGTCTCTCATCCATTATAGTGTGTGCCAGCGGCAAGTTCCTCCTGTGAGCTAATGAATTGTTATGTCCCCGCTCAGTGATGGAGTGTTTAATTAAGATAGCACAGCTTTGCTCTTCCTCTAAGTGTCTTCCCTCTCTGTCATTTTTCTCTTCATTCTTCTTGTTTCTTTCTTATCCCTCTTTCCATATGTCAATCTTTCTCTCTAGTGTCTGTGGGGTACGAGTATGAGACATGTCCCAGTCAGATCCTGTGGGAGAAGAGGACAGCTGTGCTGCAGGGATACGAGCTCAACCCCTCAAACTTGGGCGGCTGGTCTCTAGACAAACACCACATGCTGAATGTCCGCAGCGGTACGATATGGATAAAACTATTCATATAAGAGTTCTGTGTGTGTTTGATTATAGATTACAACGAGCCAGGACGTATTTCCTATGAGGCACGTGTATTGTGAAATACACTTGACAATCTAGAAGGGACAGGTCATCCCTGCAGCTTATGGTTTAACAAGCTTCTTCAAAAAAGTCCATTACTGACTCCACTGTGTGCAATGCATTGGCATTAAGTCACATTATAGAACAGAAGTTACTCCGTGCTTTTCACACCTGTTTATCTTCGGGCTTTTGCATTAACTACATTTGTCCTTCTGAAGACTTATTACCTTTCTATAGGAGATAGGGAGGTTCGTGTTAAAAGAAAAACAATTTATAGTGATTGTAGCTCGGCTAGCGGAAAGTCAAATAAGGACACAGCGATGCCAGTGCACTATAAAATAACTGACACTTCCTGCCTAATATTGCTCTTTTTTGCACATTTGCCATAGCTCATAATTTCATCACTGTATTAGGGTAAAAGTCTGTGCATTTGCGGGACCAGCACATTTTTTTGGTCGTTATTGATGATTATGAGGTCTTTAATGACTGCTGGTTTCACACTATTGATCATGAAATGCAATAAATATGTCACTCTGTAGAAATTGATGCTTTCATTTAAGCATCACATTTGTGCGTGTAAAGACCATTAGAAATATGTCATGTTTGAAATCTCACTCGGTTGCGCTTAGTGACAGTGTCTGATTTATTTCACACAGGCATCCTTCATAAGGGCAGCGGTGAGAATATCTTCCTCTCCCAGCAGCAGCCGCCCATCATTAACAGTATTATGGGTAATGGTCGAAGACGCAGCATCTCGTGCCCAAGCTGCAGTGGGATGGCTGAGGGCAATAAGCTGCTGGCACCGGTGGCCGTAGCCTGTGACGGAGAGGGCAACCTGTATGTGGGTGACCTTAACTTTGTGCGGAGGGTCTATCCGTCCCTCAATACGACAGCTGTGCTTGAGCTCAGGTAATGTTGATAGGAAGTACAGCTGACAGCATTATAACATGATAAGACATTATAGAGCAGAACTGAATATTCTGCTAAAATAATTTGGTTCTAAATCGAATCACATTTAAATAAAAAACACATGAGGCTTAAATTCCAAGATTCCAAAAGCTGTCAGCAGAAGATAAATAATAATTCAGACTTGTTATTTGATATTGCTCTGTGAAATCAAGGGTTTCCCATGAGCACCACAGCTCAATATGTCAGAGCAGTGGCACTGACCACAAAGTCAACAGTTATTGCAGTTTGATGAAAGATAATAATAAACAATGATAAATCATGCACTGCTACACCAAGGACATTTATTATGATAGTAAATAAGTTCAGTTTAATGTTGTTTTAAACACCTTTTACAATGAGATGTTGTGATAATTTTGTTCTAACTGATGCCTTTATTTCTTTTCTGTTCCTCTGCTTCATAAAGAAATAAAGATTTGAGACACAGGTAATTAAAGTAAATGCATAATCTAAAAATATTAATCACGTGCACATGTCTAAATAGCATGCTAATTTGTCAAAACTGAGATTTGTTGTGCTTGTGTTCTGCTCTTCTGCAGTTCATTGCATGTAGAAGAATCTCACCCTTTTTTCCCTTTCTATCAAAGTGTTTTCTTTTTTGAGCTGCAATTACTTTACCAGCAATGAACTATTCACATTTCATCATGTTCACCAAGGTAACCAGGCTGTTTGTCAGAGGATTTTATTAAGAGACATTCTCCCATTTGCCCTATTTCCATAGCAACAGTCCAAGCCATAAGTACTACTTGGCAGTGGATCCGGTGTCGGGTTCTTTGTTCCTGTCAGACACCAACTCCCGGCAGATCTACCGCGTTCGCTCTCTCAATGGGGCACGACCGTTGCTGGATAACGCACAGGTGGTAGCAGGGACAGGAGAGCAGTGCGTCCCGTTCGATGAAGCCCGCTGCGGTGACGGAGGCAAGGCTGTGGAAGCCACACTAATGAGCCCAAGAGGTGCTTTTTTTTATTTTCTTAAAAGAAATGTTTGAGTTATCACACACAGTACTGCACCCTACGACGTACTACATCCTGAACCTGCTCAGAGTCAGCTTTCACGCAAGACAAAGTATCATTTCCACGCTGTGACGCTTCACAATTATGACACATTTTTATTTTCCATGAACCTAGAAAGCATCGACATTTAATCCCTTAGACAGTTACCAAGCGCTGTCATTTTCTATGCTATCACAAACCTCAGTAACCTGTAATTCTCTAGACTCCAGACAACGTTCTTAAAGCCCAGCATGGCCACTGATGTGAGCAAAATAAATGACACAGAAGGTAAAGAGAGATCGTAAGGTTAGCAGACTGCACTCAGAGACCGACTCTGCCTTCTTATCTCAGAATAAAACGCACTCTGACATGATCACCGTGACAGCGTGAATCAAACTGTAGCAGTCGAGCGGCACAGCGTCTGACTCTTTTCCAGGTCATTGCTCCCACACACACAGACTACTAATTATTTTGCCTTCAAAAACACCTTGCTCTCTGGAAATATCGGAATGGGAGGGAAATCAATCAGATACTTGGGGAGCAGTGAAATTCTTTAGCAGAGTCTGCAGTGACATTGACGAGACGTTTAAGAAGAAAATTATCATAATTATTAGACAATTGCATTAATTGATAATTCTGTCTCAGCTGTCCTTTTAATACCTGCTGAATATATATAATGTTTAGCTTTATAAAACACATGTATGGAGTTTCTTCACCGTTGGTTCATTTATACAGGTGTTGCATTGGATAAGAACGGCCTGATGTACTTTGTGGATGCTACCATGATACGAAAAGTGGATCAGAATGGAATTATCTCCACTTTGATAAAGACCAATGACCTGACTGCAGTCAGACCCCTCAGCTGTGACTCCAGCATGGATGTCAGCCAGGTTGTAATTACTTTTCTCAACTCTCTTGCACTTGCACTCAGTTGACGGTCTATCAAGGTTCATGCTCCTAATAATAAATGAACGTTGTTGAAATCTGTGCTAAAGTGCATAGTTCAGATGCCCTATAATGTGTACAGGTGTGCATCTTATTTGAATTTGTTTACAGTGTGTGCAAATTAACTTCTTGAATATCGCGTACATTCCCTGACCAATTCACTCAGCTTCATTTGTAACTTATTTATATTATTTGCAAGGCAGAGACAGTGACATCTGTGTCATTACATAGAAACAATCCATTAAAATGAACATTGCAATATCAAGGTTATTTTATAGAATCAGCTGGAATGAATGAGCTGGTTAACTTTGTAAGTTAATATTGATGAAACTTGCTTGTTTAAAAAACACATATTTGATTTGTCAGTTTGTCATTGTTGATATATTAATGTGGAGGTTTTGACTATGTAAATATATAGTGACAGATTGGTAAAAATATTTTATATATATATATAATATTTTGTAACAATTTACAGGCCCCATGAAGCATAAAGATAAACACAGTTTTGTAAAATTGAGTGGTGCGCTGTAAAATGCATGTTTCATCAGGTTGTGCTAGCCAATATTTGCTTGTCTGAGTGCCTCCTTGGGTATTAACGTTTGACAATGACAGTGACAAACAATGGAACTGGATTATCAATCAAGCAGCTGCCATCATTTGTCTATCACTGTAATAAATTCATAGGCCTGCTGATTCGTTCCACTCTGAAGATTCTGTAACGTTATTTTTTTGTTGTTGTTATGCCAGTAGGAAATTTAATGTCAGAATAGGGAAATGCATTCAGTTTGACCAAAAGCAAGGATAAAACAGATCTCATTTGGGGATCAAACGAACAGAAAGAGAGATATCAAAAGCAGAAGCAGGGAAACTCCCCCTGGGCAAAGCTTTACACTCGAAGACTGCTCAGCATGCCCAGTTGTTGTGTTTATGTACTCTTGACGTTTCATGTTTCTTAACATCAGGTCCGTCTTGAGTGGCCTACAGACGTAGCCATCAACCCTATGGACAACTCTCTGTATGTGCTGGAGAATAACGTCATCCTGCGTATCTCTGAGAATCACCAGGTCAGCATTATCGCAGGACGGCCCATGCACTGCCAGGTCCCTGGCATTGATTACTCGCTCAGCAAACTAGCTATCCATTCTGCCTTGGAGAGCGCTACAGCCATCGCCATCTCCAACACAGGTGTGCTCTATATTGCTGAAACCGACGAGAAGCGCATCAACCGCATACGGCAAGTTAGCACCAGCGGCGAGATCTCCCTGCTGGCTGGCGCTGCTTCCGAATGCGACTGCAAGAATGACGTCAACTGTAACTGTTTCTCAGGAGATGAGGGCTACGCTGCGGACGCCAGCCTCAATTGTCCTGCTTCACTGGCTGTGTCACCAGATGGTACCCTGTACATCGCTGACCTGAACAATATACGCATACGTTCGGTCCGCAGCAACCGCCCTAACGCCACAGCAAGTGGACAGTATGAAGTGGGTTCATCTCTGGAACAGGAGCTATATGTGTTTGGTCCTGACGGCCTTCATAGGCAGACGGTTAGCCTCATTACAGGCTTGGCCCTGTATAACTTTACCTACGGGCTGGACGGAGAGTTGGCAGCAGTTAATGATGCCTCTAACAATACACTTCGGGTGAGGAGGGAGGCGTCTGGCTCTATCAGGCTTGTGCTGTTGCCAGAGAACCAGGTGGTAACACTGGGAATGGACCCAGCCGGCAGCCTACGTTCAGTGTCCGCCCTCAGCCAGGCAGTGGCACAGCTCAGTTATTACACTAACACAGAACTTTTAGCCTCCAAGTCAGATGAAACCGGCTGGACAAACTTTTACAAGTGAGTATGAAATGTGCAATGGGAAAATAGTGTTCGGAGATAAATCTGGAAATTTTAACGAAATTCGTTTAAAACACACACGCAAATAAAAACTCATGAAGGGTTTCTGAGTGAATTTAATGAGAATCTTTCTTATGATAAGGGTATTAACTATGCTAGATCTCTAGACATGTTCAGTTATTATTTGATGAATAACTGCTGCAATATGCAGGGAAATCTCTTTTTAATCAAATTCTGTTTGCATCTGCCTTTCGTGGATAGTAATAACACCATGTTTATTGGGCATTGTTAATAAGATAATAAGAGATATCTATATTAGACCCAGTTTATATAAAATATGATTTGTTTGCACTGGAATTATTGATATTGATTTAATTTAAAATCACCTAGTGATATTTCAGTGTATTGAAATATAGAATATAAGGCATGTTTTGAGTTCAATTTTTGAGTGTAAAAGTGTTGCCCCCGGTGTCTCATGGATGTTGTTATAGACTATGAATTTTGATTTCTTTTGTTTCTTAGCACTGTGGTTAATATCGGACTTGAATCCTCACCTCGTGTCAGAGCAGAGGATGTTTTTACAGCACCGCTTTGGTCCTGCAGCCATCTAGTGTCTGAATGCTAGAACTGCTAGACATTTAAATAGTACAGCAGTTGTGGTTATTTCAAACAGTGTTTCATTATATATGATCCATACACATGCACACTTTATATATATTTGCCAACCGAAAAGCTGAAATAATTACAAATATTAGATGAAAAACGGCCTTGTTGAAAAGTTGAATCCCCAAAGTTAAACTGAAATTAAAAAAGGTATAAAAGGAAGATCAAAATAATAGACATAAGCACATGAAATTGTAAATTAAAGAAATAATAGACTAATGATTGTAAGAAAATGCTGACTTTTTATTGTATTCCTGTAATTTAGTATTTTATCTCTTCTCAGCTATGACAGTGAGGGTCGTCTAACCAACGTCACATATCCCACTGGTGTGGTGACCAGTCTGCATCGTGAGATGGAGGAGACCATCAATATTGACATAGAGAGCTCAAACAGAGATGATGATGTCACGGTCATTACTAATCTCTCGTCCGTAGAGGCGTCCTACACTGTTGTTCAAGGTACACTCCCAAAACACACAGCGAACACATTTCAGTCCAGATCTCGTGCTGATCCCGTTTCCCGTTTCCCATCTAAATCACATCCATTAAGACCAAAACACACAGCAGGCAGGTAGACTGATGTTTCTCTTTACTACCCACAGGGAGGCCACATTGTTTGAATGTGCCAAGTCCAGCAGAGCAGAGAAATCATCATTTTACAATTTACCACAGGCTGCCTTTAGGGGTTCTTTCAGAAAGCAAAAGCTCGAAGGCTTAAACTCTTCTCTTTATATCTAGCAGATTATGTGTTGATGGATTCTCTCACGCAACATACTTGTAACTTCCTGTAAAGAGTATGCTTTTGCTGTTTATTCAAGACAAATTACATGAAAACCAACCCTTTGGGTGCCTTCTGCTTGTTAGCAGTGTACCGGAATGCACTTGGATTTTTTTTATGACTTTGAAATTGTACATGATTGTGTTTCCCAGGTACATTTCTGTGGAAAACAGCGTCTGATCCAATTATAGCTTGTAAATGGAACTGAAGATGTTTGTGCTGCTTTCAGCCTAAGCTAAATCTTCTTTATAACCAAAAGCTGCATTATACACATCCGCCCACAGTGATGCGTTTCCCCTAATGCACAATAGACTGTCAGATGAGAACTAATGCTTCAACCTAAATTAAATGAAGGTTGGTTTTAGGGAACACTTCATATTAACTCGGCTTAATACAAACATACATCACAGATAGAAAATAGTTAGTGTACATAAATGCCATGAAACGATATTTAAACATTTTCATATGTATTTCACTACTAGGTTTAAAGCTTTTGGTGTCAGCATAAATAATTTAGTTTATAGTGTATATGTGTATAAATTAATAATGATATATGAAATATTATATAGTGTTCGCTTATAATGAACTATGGATCTGATTTTATAATTCTTTGCTGACCTATATTTTTTGTGCCTTTTTACAGACCAAGTGAGGAACAGCTATCAGTTGTACCACAACGGCACACTGAGAGTGTCCTATGCTAATGGAATGGGCATCAGCTTTCACACTGAACCGCACATCATTGCAGGATCTGTGAGCCCGACCATTGGGAGACGCAACATCACTCTACCCACTGACAGCGGCCTCAACTCTATCGAATGGCGCATGAGAAAAGAGCTGACCAAGGGCAAGGTCACAGTTTTTGGCAGGAAGTTGCGCGTAAGCTTTTCTGTTTACGATTGAATTTAGTTTTCAAGTAAAGTAAAGTCAGTTTTATTTGTATAGCACTGTTCAATGGAGCTTTACAGAGTTCACACACATATACACATTTAGCAGTTTAAAGCTGGGTGGTGGGATATTTTATGTGATAATATTAAAATTAATCAGTTGAGTTTTGCTATAAAAAAAACCTTCCAACATTTGATGTTTGAACGTAGAACTTCTAGAAACCTTAAATGTTTTCCCACAGGTACACAGCAGAAACCTTCTGTCCATTGATTATGACCGCAACACCAGAACAGAGAAGATCTATGATGACCACCGCAAGTTCACTCTGCGCATCATCTATGACGCCCAGGGTCGACCGGCCACCTGGCTCCCCAGCAGCAGCTTAGCCCTGGTCAATGTGTCTTATTCACCCACAGGCCGGCTGGTGGGCCTGCAGAGGGGCAGCATGAGCGAGAAAAGCGAGTTTGACACATTTGGACGGATTGTGTCCCGAACCTTTGTTGATGGGAAAGTTTGGAGCTTCAGCTACATGGACAAAGTGAGTTGACTCTTTTGAACCACAACAAAAGGTTCATTTTTCCTGCAGTGTTAATATACTCATTGGGCTGCACGGTTAATCGAACGCATGCTCATTTTGTTAGTAAAGCTGGTTCTGTGATTAGCAACAAATCTCCATAACCTACTTTCAGGTGGTATTTCCTACTCAAATGTGAAAAAAACACATTTAAATCACGTTTTTACTCCAACTTCACTTCATAACATCAGTAGAGTGTTTTAAAAGAAAACCTTCTGTAAGAAGTGGTTTCTTACACAGAATAAAGCACACAACATATTTCATAGTATTCTAAGCAGTGATAAAGGCTGTCAACTAGCATTTCATTCTAGATATACTTCATTATAACGAAAATTATAAGAACTGTAGTTGTTTGTTTAGTTACGATGAATCAATGAAAGCTGTAAAAGGGATTTTCCCTTGTTTTCTGTTGCGGGGCATATTTTATATATATTTTATAAGAGCCTTCAGATAGAGATTTATTACAGATCACAGAACCATGCTTCACTGGAAAAATGTGCATAACAATCGCAGTTTCTGCAATTATGATTTCATTTAATTTCATGTTTTAGCCCTATATACTCATTTTGTTCTCCTTTTCATAATTTTCTCTTTCTATTTCAGTCCATGGTGTTGCTGCTCCAGCAGAGTCAGAAACAGTACGTCTTTGATTTTGACACAGCAGGCCAGCTAACAGCCGTCACTATGCCGAGCATGGCCAGACACACTATGGCCACCCACGTGTCTGTTGGTTACATTCGCAACACCTACAACCCCCCTGAGAGCAATGCCACCATTATCCACGACTTCATCGAAGATGGGCGTCCACGTGCTACATTCTACCTCGGAACAGGCCGGCGTGTGCTCTACAAGTACGGGAAGCTGGGAAAGCTCTCAGAGGTGCTGTATGACGCCACAGCCGTCACCTTTGGCTATGATGAAACAACTGGAGTGCTTAAAATGGTCAATTTGCAGAGCGGAGGCTTCTCTTGCACCATTCGCTATCGGAAACTCGGCCCCCTAGTGGACAAACAGATGTACCGCTTTTCAGAGGAAGGCATGGTCAACGCTCGTTTTGACTACACCTATCATGACAACAGCTTCAGGGTGGCCAGCATTAAGCCAGTAATAGGGGAAACCCCTCTTCCTGTGGACCTGTACCGCTACGATGAGATTTCCGGAAAGGTTGAACACTTTGGCAAGTTTGGCATCATATATTACGACATCAACCAAATCATTACCACAGCGGTGATGACGCTCAGTAAACATTTTGACGCACATGGCCGCATCAAGGAAGTGCAGTACGAGATCTTCCGCTCATTGATGTATTGGATGACGGTGCAGTATGACAGTATGGGCCGCGTAATTAAACGTGAACTAAAGATCGGTCCATATGCTAATACAACACAGTACCGCTACGAATACGATGGTGACGGCCAGCTTGTCGGTGTCAAGGTTGATGACTGGTCTACTTGGCGCTACAGCTACGACCTTAATGGAAATCTCCATTTGCTTAACCCCGGTAACAGCGCCCGTCTGCTGCCACTACGCTACGATCTTCGAGACCGAATCACACGGCTTGGTGATATGCAGTATCAGCTGGATGAGGATGGTGTGCTTGCACAGAGGGGCTCAGATATCTTTGAGTACAACTCCAAAGGTCTTCTCGAGCGTGCCTACAGCCGCACAGCAGGAGGTTGGAGCGTCTGGTACCGCTACGATGGTTTGGGTCGCCGTGTTTCCCGCAGAACTAACGAAGGCGAGCATCAGCAGTATTTCTACGCCGACTTGAACTACCCCACTCGGGTCACCCATGTTTACAACCACACAAGAGCTGAAATCACCTCCTTCTACTATGACCTGCAGGGTCATCTGTTTGCAATGGAGGTCAGTGGCGGGGAGGAATACTACATCGCCTCTGACAACGTAGGCACTCCGCTGGCAATCTTCAGCAGCAATGGGCAGATGGTCAAACAGATGCAGTACACGGCGTACGGAGAGATCTACCATGATTCCAACCCGGATTTCCAGCTCATCTTGGGCTTTCATGGAGGGCTTTATGATCCTCTCACAAAGCTGGTGCACTTCGCTCAGAGAGACTATGACGTGCTGGCAGGAAGATGGATCGCACCTGACAATACATTGTGGCCGAAGATAGGCAAAGAGCCAGTTCCGTTCAACCTGTATATGTTCAAGAACAATAACCCACTCAGCGATATGATTGATGTGAAAAACTATGTTACAGGTGAGAGGGTGAAAATGTTCTGCTTTGTATTTATGGACTGAGCTTAGAACCTATGTATTAATGACTGATTTAATGAAAGATTTTTTTTCTCTGCTTTGTCTTGCAGATGTGAAGAGTTGGCTGGTTATGTTCGGCTTTCAGCTCAGCAACATCATTCCAGGGTTTCCAAGACACTCGCTTTATTTTGTTGACCCTCCTTATGAGATACTTGCCAGTCAGGACTCTGACAGCATTCAGGTCAGTTTGATTTGGCAATATCTTTTATTTAAAATAGTTAGCACATGATATAAACATACAAGACTTTCTTCAAAAACATTAAATTATAAACTTTTGAAAAACCTCAAACTTTTGAACAGTATTGTTGTTATTTTTGAACAAAACCTCATTTATATTATGCCAGCTAAATAACATTATCATGCTGACAAATCTGGAGAATTTGCAGCAACAATATATAATAAATAACTGAAACCCAATTGTTTGTTTGTAAGGCAATAGAATGGGGAAAAAAGATTAGAATTAGTGTCAGCATGTCCCGGTCTAAAGGGACAAAAGTCTTTTTTGTCAAATTCTCTAAAATGGTCTCACTGTACCTTAGACACATCTGACTAGAACTCAAAGTGGCCATACGTCTCAAATTACTGCTGAACCAGTTTTATCGGGTGTCACTAACTGTTGACCCATTTTACAGCTTTTCACAGGAGTTCAGCATTCAGTGGACAGACACAATCAGGCCTTCATGGTTCTGGAGGGAAGGCGGCTCAACAAACAGCGGCACACAAAGCGTGACAAGCCTGGTTATTGGTTTGGCACAAGTACACCCATCGTAGGCAAAGGCATGATGATCGCTATCAAAGATGGTCACGTATTAACGGACCTGTCTAGCTCAGCCAGTGAAGACAGTCGCAAAATATCACAGATCCTCAACAATGCCATCTACCTGGATGGTACGCATTATACCATCGATGGACGAGACTGCCACTTCTTTGTGAAGCTCGGACTGGCTGACAGCGACCTGTTGGCCCTGGGTCTCGGCAGCGGCCATAAAACGCTGGAGAGCGGCATCAATGTGACGGTCAGCGGGCGATCGCGCCGGGGCGTCACTTTAGAAATACACTCCGCCAAACTCACATACAGTGTCCGGTACGGGCTGTCAGCGGAGGTTCTGGAAAAGGAGCGGAGCCGCCTGCTGGAACAAGCCCACCAGAGGGCGCTGTCTGGAGCCTGGGCCAGGGAGCAACAGCAAACACGCGAGGGCAGGGACGGAGGACGCGTGTGGGCTGAAAATGAAAAGCAACAACTGTTAGCCTTGGGGAAGGTCGCAGGCTACGATGGCTACTACGTGCTCCCGGTTGAGCAGTACCCTGAACTGGCGGACAGCAGCGCTAACATCCAGTTCCTCAAACAGAACGAGATGGGCAGGAGGTAACAGAGTTTAGGCGTCGCTGATGCCACACCATCTCCTACGGAGAGAAACAACAGAGCGCTGCAGATACGTTTCCCAAAAATGGAAAACCAACAGCCAGCAGCAAGAACTCGATATCGGAAAAAAAGCACTTGTGAACAATGATTTTGTAGTTACCTTTTGACTTTATAGAAAGTGGTAAATATTTTTTAGTCATTTCGGACTGGCTGTGAGTGGCGGACATTCATGTGATGATAGTGTGATGGCTCACTGCTTTGGTTTTTCATGATTGCATATCAAAACATTACAGAAAAACAGAATCAGTTCACCGCACTCTCATGCCGCAGTACTCAATAAAACAGCATACGTGTTTGTGAAACTACACTGGAGCATACACAAAAAAGGAACGTCCACACTTTCAGTCTGGTTCCTCATGAATTTTCTTGGTGTACGTTGATGCAGTGTTCGGTATTAAGATTTTAATCGCGCCGTGTGAGGCTGAACTTTCTGATTGGCCTTCATTGGATGTGTTAATCATCAGCTCACACCATCTGTCCTCTTCTGTTCGCAATATATGACAATCACAGGGGCTGATACATTGATCAAAAAACTGTACATGAGCCAACCGTTTTGTATAATATGTAAGAGATTATTGATTGTCTGGGTTTTTTATTATTATTTTATTAATTTAAGTCCAACTCGGCAAGTGAAAACAGATGAAAGCGTAATATATATTGTTTTTTAAGTCTTTTAAAACTGTGAAACATAGTACACATGTAAAATATTCTCATTGACTCAACAGTTTAAATGTACCAAATCAAGGAAGTGGCTTCATCATTGCGTTGTGTGAAAATCCATTGCAAGACTCATCGCCGAGGTCGATTTCTTTGAATATTACGAAAGCTAAAGCAGCCGTTTTTCTTGGTGTAGAATTTCTTCTGAATGTGCTAAGTCAGTGTGGATATGATCTTCAACTAGCAAAGTCACACTCAGACACCTGTGGAAGGAGGTTCTTTGGAAATTCTATGAAAATAAAACATTTGCATTTGTATTTTTTGAATTTGAATTACTTCCCTTACAGCGGTGCACAATAACAATTATTTTTAATTTCACAAATCATTTAATGAAAACACCTACAGAGAAGTGCACAGTATACCAGCCTCAATTTCAAAAAGAGGTTTCTGTCCAAAAGAAAAAGGTTATTTAAGGGCAGATTTAATTTTAGTGTTGGGAAAACCTTTTGTGGTTTGGTCTGGATTGCTTGTACTTATGACTCAAAAATCAGCCAACAGGAATCTAAAAAAGTTTGATGAAAACTGCATTCAGTCTAAAAATAGAAACATAATGCTCTACATTTAGGTCTATATAGTCATTTACTCAGGATCAGCAATTTCGAAACATTGCTACACTGTGAACGCCGAAGAACAATGACTTGTCTTATTCCCTCATCCAGAATTGTAGTTAAAATGCCAGAGAACGAGAAGTCAGTGTCTGAGGTCAGTGAGGTGGCATGACAGTGAAATGTTTTGTAAAGACTCTACCATTCTACCATTGAAAACAATTCTACCATTGAATTGAAACAATATCGTAATTATTAATAGTTTGACTGTTCGTTCCATGAGGTTTTAGAAAGAATGGCCCATGATTAGACCAGCTGTAGCTGTCAATACTGACAGTGAGAAAATGGTGAACACAGCTTTGCTTTAAATAGCCTGTTGCAGTGCGGGTGTACAGTTTACACCCATGAGAACCACTTCCAGTGAAGTGATGCACACTGGTGCTGGGGGAAGGGATCACTCAAGAGTGTTGCACTTTTCTCTTGAGATTCTGCTGAGTACATGTTGTAAACCTCAAAACAAACAAGGCATGTCATCAACTAATAAATTCAGCTTCATGCATCTTGACATTGGGTCACCCTGTACCCTACATTCAGACTCCAGCAAAGCCATAAGGTCGGCATATCTAGGCTACAGGTTCTTTGCAGGTTCTCTTATTATGAACATGAGTACAATAACCGATCCTAGACTCCAAATAGAGATCTGTAGTATTTGAGGGGTGGAGCGCTTCAGTAGAAGACAATAAAAAGCCAGTGAAGTGTGATAACTGAAAAAATAATGTACTCATTAATAATGCATTTGCAGCTCAGCAAACAATTGGCAGTCAATACTATTTCATTTAGTTACAATTCCACATTAACTTTCTAGCTGAAAATGCAAACAGAAAAAGGCTTATAATAAATTGGCCAATAAACAGTTGAATGTTTTATACTTTGTGGTAAAGTTTCACATTTGTTCCCTTATATTGCATTTATAATGTTCAGAATATGTGCAATTAAATGTTCAGAGTGGTAGTTTTTCTTCACAAGGGGAAAGGAGATAAATGTTTGTGTTGTCGTTTGTATAACACTATTTATTATTTAAATACGTCCTTTCAGTTTAATATGCTGAAACTATAAATTAGTTTCCTCAAAAAAAAAAGAAAAGTGTAAGTGTAAACACTTTGAATGTGTAGTGTAGTGCTTTCAGAACATTAGTTCTGTTCGAGCACCCAAACCATCTGGAACAGGCCCCACACAACGGGAAAATTTGTTTAAAGTCATTATTATTTTCAGACAGCCATTCGGTATATGTTAATAGTGCGAAAGCTACACAGAAAGCACATTTTGAGTGAACAAAAGTGATGGACATATTATATTTCCATTATTTTATTTAATAGAAACAATCTTTTTCTGACTCAACATTCAAATCAAACATTCAAGGCCATGTCTGATTATCAAATCTGGTCTATAATCAAGCAAAATGTAAATGTTTGCATTCGTTAATGAAGATGACATCTGTATTATTTTCAAAAAGACAAATAATAAAAACATTCAGTTTAATATGCCTCTACAAATAAGCTTGACGCATGTAATCAGTCTCTCAGTGCGTATCGTGCATCATTGAAGGAATAAAAAAAATGGTGCTCCAAGCTGGACTACTTGAAAAAGGACAACCAAACATTACTCTATCTGTTTCTCAATTACGTTTTCAGTAGTCGCACATAAAATAGGATTGAAATATGGAGTGAAAGATCTTTACAAATAAAAGAGGGGCTCACAGTGGTTTCCTTATTATTCTAGGTCAACATGTCCCAGAGACAGCAGCAACACAGGGCCGTCCAACATGCAGTTAGACATGCCTGCTCCCCAGAATCCTCTCGCCTGCCCTGCTCCACAACATACACTGGAGGAAGAAAAAAACACAGAGAAAAACACTGCTCAGAACGGCAGCAGTATGAACTTGGCAATTACATGTTTTTCAGTCGGTCTCAGAGGGCCTCCACTGTATGCGAAAGTCCATTAGACATTTAATTTACGCCTAATTAAAATCTGGCTGAATATCTAATTAACATGTCATTTAAAAAGCAAGAAGGTCACAGAAGCTAAACTATTTAATTATGCGATTTAAAAGCAAACTGCAATCTTCTGCCTTGTGTTAACTTCTTATTAAACTCGATAAAACAGCAAGAAAAAGAATCATTTATGTACCGCACAATGGAAATGATTAGATGACTGTTGCAGAAACAAACAAACAGTTCCACTAACTGTGCAAGCTGTGTTTTGTGTCAATCTGTTGACTTCACTGTTACAAATGAGGAAGTTGAGAGTGAATCTAAACTGAATAGTGCGTGTGTTCAGTATGACAGGAAATTAAGGATCTTACCAGTATTTTTAGGAGGTTCCCCGTACGCTGGGCCACCATACTGTGGTTGTGGGTACCCCTGGTATCCTGGCTGGACCGGGTATGACCCAGGGGGTCCAGGAGGGTAGTTTGGGTAACCAGGGTTGGGCTGGTCAGTATGGATTGGATATCCTTGGTACGGCTGTGCAGGGTATCCCTGAGGAGGATATCCTTGAGCAGGGTACCCAGGAGCAGAGGGAGGGGGGTATCCTGGAGCAGTGGGGCCTGGCCCCGTGTAGGGGGGAGGCTGCTCGTAATTCATCTGCACGCTGCAGATGAGGGGCCGACCTGGGAGAGAGAGCAATGAAGTTATACAACATGTTTTAAACATCAAGTTCATCTTTGGTTTCTCTCATCATCTTAAACTTACAAAAGGTATCACTCAGCAGTTAAGAGTTTTTTTTGGGGGGGGGAAAGGTTAAAAAGTGCAATAATCCTTTTTGTTTTTTAACAGTCTATTACAGTTCATTAAAACTAAGTCAAACTAGCATTTATATATACAGTATAGTACAGTGGTATTATAAAATATTACACTTCTCTATTTTCATATAATTTACAATGTAATTTGTTCCTTTGATGGTAAAGCTGAATTTTCAGCATCATTACTTCAAGTCCTTCAAGATCCTTCAGAAATCATTCAAATATGCTAATTTGATCCTCAAGAATACATTCTTATTATTATCTGCTGAAAATATGTAATGCAGCTTAATAACTTTGTGAAAATGTGTAAGTTTTTTAGAACTATGAAAAAAAAAAAGTATTCTTCATTCCTAGTTCATGCTAACTTCTGTAGTTAACTAATGTTAATGAACCAGTAATGAACCTTACTGTTACCAAAAATACAGACCCCAAAATTGTATACAATAGTATATATTATATTAATATACATAGCATAGTATTCAAAAGAAAAACAAAGTAACCAGTAGAACTCAACAGCACATTTAAAAATACAGCGAGGCTATTAAGGAACAAAAGCACAGTAGATATTGCAATCACATTAATTTAAACATTGCATTAATAGAAAAAAAATTATGAAAATAACAAGCAGTCTCTTAAATATACAAGGCAGTCTGCATTAAATACGATACATTGATCTGAATTAGTGGATGCAACATATTTCAATTTCTAAATATCACAGAGCACATGGGCCAAAACACCTATTTAAAATGATCAGTGAATATCAAGCCTGACGAGCAGGGATATGGATATGGAAATGCCGTTAGCACTGACAAATATACTTACAACAGCAATGAGTGAACAGAGTATTTGATCTAGCTTGGAAGCCAAACAGTGCTCTCTTGACTCAGCTATTGTAAATTATTAACTTAATGGCTTTTAATGGAACAAGCTGGCAATGCATGGCTCAAACAACACAGAGACAATGCTGAACAAATGATTGATTGTGAATTCTGACTACATATTTGTCAGAAAAACATCATTCCTGTATGTTAACTTTTGCTTTCAAATCCCATAAACTGTATAATTGACCAGCCACGTGTATTAAATTGTGTTTTAGGAGCCTATAGGAAGAAGGGCATGGGCCCAAAAAAGAACAGACTGATATTTTTTTTTATGAATTAAATCATTTAATGTACTCAAAGTTATTGAAAACATTTAACTAACTCACTCTGATAACTAAAGGACAAATGATAGATATCAGAAGGAGCACAGTACACTCTGATAACTAGCTACACTAAGAAAGGGCCAACTGAAATGAGCTGACTCTGACAGAAGAATGATGAAATGTCTCAAGCAGATCTATGTTTTGAGCTGTACGTTAACAAGCCTCACTCACTATGACATTGAATGCAGTGTAGTGTTACGGAAACTGCAGTAATAATGAGAATCAGGCGACTGCTCTGGATCCGATTCATTCACAACAAGAAGATGATTGTTCACCTGCTGCCAGACAAAGGTCAGGATCTCAGGCGCCCACGCCAATAAATGTGCGACACATTATGAAAACACTGCAGTTTACACTACAAACACAAAAACTTGAATAACCATGAAATACGTTTTATCTTCCATGACTTAACATGTTAGAACACTATCATATGGTCATAAAAAAGACAAAATGCAATTCATTTTTTTGTACGTCATACTATGTTTAGAAGAAAATGGAGGGGCGGTAAGACCCTGAAGACCAAAACCCTACCACTCAGTAAATTTTTGATAGGATCAACAAATAAACATATTCATCTAAAGAGGCTAAATAATATATAAAAAATAAGAATGAGCTAGTTAATATATATTCTCATAGGGAAAAAAACAGAAAATGTTATTTTTCATACCTTTGAAAGAAAAATGAGTTTCCTTTCACCGAAGTGCTCTGTTTCTTCCTCTGTTGTGTTTCGGTGTTTGGTTGTTTTATTATTTCGTCGCTGAAATCTGCCGTAAACCGCAGAAGCCGCAACCACCAACAAAATAACGCTTCTAGGTTCGGTCAGAACGGACGCGGTGATGTCACGTAGACAACGGTGCGCGGACTCCCATTGGAAAGTTACTCCCGGTAATATCAGCTGACCGCTATACAGCAGCGCGTGCAGCGCAACCCAGTGACCCCGCCTCTGTGAGGATACGTCACCAACACACCAAGTGTCACGAGCTTTGATAACGCAAGTTCCTGACGTTTAGTCTAATTACAAGATATCATATTCGACTTTTAAAATGCTCTGATTAATCTCAGGCAAGATTACGTGTTTTTAAACATTTTTAAATATAATATATTGATGCCAAAGTGATATAAACCAACCAAATGAAACAAAACCCTACAGAATTTGTATTAGCTAGTAACGTTAATACCCAAAATTATGCAATTAAGGAAATGGCTTTTGTTTGGTAAAACGATTTTATAAAACTTAATTTCATCATTTGTGATAATTCATTTTGAGAAATAAAATAATCATCATCATTTTCATTTACAGAATTATGTCTATACATTAAATAGTAAGATTACTGGCATAAGGTTTAAGCCACAATATATTGATGCTGTGCTTTTGAAACAAAGGAATATCATGTTAAAACAGCTGCAGTTATATCCAAGTGCTTGTATCTTTCTATCCTGAAATGATCCTTATGTTATATAAATTATCTAGTTTCTTTATATTTTATAACTAGAGAAATTGTAAAGTAAATTTAAAAAAAAAATGCTCGAGAGATAAAAGGCTTGATTTCATCAATCTTCTTGGTGCTTCATTCATATTGCATTGTTTTATCCTCAAGTAAATATTAGATTTGTTTTTCAAGGAAAAACCACAGAAATTGGGGATATAACTTGTTCTTTTATCAAACATTAATGTCTTCAACCTGTCATTTACATAAAGTAATACAGTTAGGAAATAAACACAAAATACAGTCAAGGCCAGACTTAGCAACCCACAGTGCAATTTGCACAAAAAACACATAAAATGTAAAATACCTGTTGGTGTAAATAAATGAACACTTGAACATCAAACAAAGCTGCTAAAAAGCGTTGACCTGTTTTAATTTAGCACTGGGAAATAGGATTGGTGCTTCAGTGAAATGCTAAACATTTAAAGAGTACGGCCCTGTTTTCTTCTGGAGCTTGGGATATAGCTGTTGCCTTAATGAAAGACAGTTTGCCTCCATCGTTTGTCATGCTGGAAGGGCCAGAGGCTGTCCCGAATGGCAGTCTTGAAAGGGGTGGGTTCTGCACTCAGACCAAGGAGCTCCAGACGTGAGCACTCTAACTGGGCATTTTGCGGCCTTTGGGCTCCTGCTCCAGCAGGCTGCTCTGTCATCTGCACACATATAAAAACCAGGTTGATCGCAAAAACAACTCAAAATGGATCATACCGAAACCAAAGTTAGGAGAAAAAGATCTTAAGTTAAAGATTTCTTCAACTAGAAGGCAGCATGTTTACATGAACAGATCACATTCTTACATATATGAGACAATACTGACCTTAGGAAGGACTGAAGATATATTAAGGGCATTTTTCAGCTTTTTGTTTACTCACTGGTATTAGATGACTACTGGGCAGGTTGAAAGCATCTGCTATTGCACAGGCCATCTCATATTTGCTCATCTGCTCTTTGGCAGAATAATGGAAGATTCCATGCAGTGACGGGTCCTGGGGGCAACAGAAACATACTGTATTAAGTCAAGTTGATTCTAGACTTAACTAACTCAAGTAGATCATATATTTTGCAGACATTCTCTATACGGGGCATCACAGTGGCTTATTTCAATTTAGCTCTTGACCTAAATTGAGCATGAACCCCCCTGGTATAAAGAAGACACCAAGCGGCTCACCTGAAGGGCTCTTTCAGCCATGTTCCGGCAGACACGTGCCACATCATTAGTATAAGTGGGGAAGCGTTGCTGACAGTGGTCTATCGTGCAGCTCTCGGCTTCCTCCAGAACACGGTCCCACAACACGGTCACTGCACTCTCTTCAACTTTTTCCACCTCTCCAAACAGAATGGGCACTCGTAGTATAGCTGCACCTGCTTGGAGCAATAGATAGAGAACAAAGATTGTTTTTAAAAGGAATATACATGTTATGCTCTCCTAATACTGTGATACACAGTAGAAGCAGGCTTAACTACACTGCTCAAAAAAAAAATAAAGGGAACACTTGTACAACACAATGTAACTCCAAGTCAATCACACTTCCGTAAAAATCAAACTGCCCACTTAGGAATCAACACTGATTGACAATCGATTTAAAAACTGTTGTTGTTTTGGTCACTTTTGAATGCTGGCGGCGCTTTCACTCTAGAGTCTACAACCAACACAAGTGGCTCAGGTAGTGCAGCTTATCCAGGATGGCGCATCAATGTGAGCTGTGGCAAGAAGGTTTGCTGTGTCTATCAGAGTAGTGTCCAGAGCATGGAGGAGCTACTAGGAGACATGCCAGTACATCAGGAGACATGGAGGAGGCCCTAGGAGGGAAACAACCCAGCAGCAGGACCTACCTCCACCTTTGTGCAAGGAGGAACAGGAAGATCATTGCCAGATCCCTGCAAAATGACTTCCAGCAAGCCACAAATGTGCATGTGTCTGCTCAAACGGTCAGAAGCAGACTCCAAGATTGGCAAATTCGCCACTGGTGCCCTGTGCACTTCACAGATGAAAGCATGTTCACACTGAGCACATGTGACAGACGTGGCAGAGTCTGGAGACACCGTGGAGAACGTTCTGCTGCCTGCAACATCCTCCAGCATGACCAGTTTGGCAGTGGGTCAGTAATGGTGTGGGGGAGGCATTTCTTTTGAGGGCCAAAAAGCCCCTCATGTGCTCACCAGAGGTAGCCTGACTGCCATTAGGTTACCGAGATGAGATCCTCAGACCCCTTGGGAGACCATAAGCCAATGCGGTTGCCCTGGGTTCCTCCTAATGCAAGACAATGCTAGACCTCATGTGTCTAGAGTGTGTCAGCAGTTCCTGCAAGATTTGTCCGTTCCCCCAGACCTAAATCCAATTGAGCACATCTGAGACATCATGTCTCACTCCATCCACCAACGCCACGTTGGACCACAGACTGTCCAGGAGTTGGCGGATACAGACTACTTTATTTGATTTGCAAATGCCAGAAAAAAACAGTTGTAGACAATATACTACTAGACTACATGTCATCTGATTAATTAGTATAGTATAGTGTAATACAGTTTCATCAGTTTGAGCCTCTGAATGAATTTGAGTTATTTTTCCTCAAGTATGGGCTGCACAATATATTGTCTGGATACTGCATATTGTCCTAGTAAACAATATGCACCCCATATGCAGTAAACATTCCATAGTACTATGCACACATCAATCAATCAATCACTTTTATTTATATAGAGCTTTATAGCAAAGCATTGAACATTATCAAATAGGAGAACAGAGTGATAATAATGTATAATGACAAGATTGAACTATATATTTATTAAATGCAGAGGCGGTCTCTGTAATTGTCAAAACAACAATAATCACTAGAAATTAGGTGCCCCCAACTAAGCAAGCCAGAGGCAAGGAACCAAAACCCCATCCATGAGAGAATGGAGAAAAAAACATATATCCTACTTCACGAGTCCTGTTCAAGAATACATAATGCAAACTATTTTTGTGATTTAATATGCAGTTCCTTCAGACTGTTAAATGTATTTATTTTGCAACGAAGGTGTAACTAACCATTTAGATCCTTTTAGAAGTGGTTGAAAAACAACATACCTGGGCAGTGTCTGAGAATCTCCCTTTCACCTTCTAGCTTGGACTTCCCATACAAATTCAAAGGATTGGGGGCATCGTTTTCTCCATAGGGTGGATTACGCCCATCAAAAACGTAATCTGTGCTGATGTAAATGAGGAAGATGCCACCTGTGGGAAAGGATTAAGGATACCTTTAATGAGCAATTTTTTTAACCATATCTAACACAGATTTGTCACTCTACTAACTTGCTTCTTTGGCCAAAGTAGAACATGCATGCACATTCAGGTTCATGGCTGCTTCAGTATGACGCTCCACCACATCTGGCCTCCTCTCAGCAGCACAATGCACAATGACATGAGGCTGACATTAAAAAAATGAAGAAAAAATACTTTTGACATAGTAAACATGTACAGTATGAAAAACAATGTGCTGGTAGTAGTGGGTGATCTTACCGGTTTAAAGTAATGACCTACCTGAAACCTTTGAATGACCCCTCGCACTGCATCTTCATCCAGGAGATTACACTTCAGGAAACAAGGCCGGGCACGGTTGTAGCCACACCCCAAAGCATCCCAGTCATTGTTCTTGAACTCTTTGTAAACAGCACGGCCCAGAAGCCCTGTTGCACCGGTCACAAGCACGCGCCGGTATGGAGCGTAGACCTCATCCTAAATGACAGAACCAAGTAAACATCCTATAGTACTATGCACACATCAATCAATCACTTTTATTTATATAGAGCTTTGTAGCAAAGCATTGAACATTATCAAATAGGAGAACAGAGTGATGGTAATGTATAATGAGCAGATTGAACTATTTATTTATTAAATGCAGAGGCGGTCTCTGTAATCAAAACAACGATAATCACTAAAAATTAGATGCCCCCAACTAAGCAAGCCAAATGCAACAGCGCCAAGGAACCAAATCCCCAACCATGAGTGAATGGAAAAAAAAACCTTGAGAGGAACCAGACTTAGTTGGGGCCAGCTCTCCTCTGGCCAAACGCCACTCACCTAATTTCCAGTTCAATTTCAAGCGCATGTCAGATTGTGCAAAGGAATTTTTCTCCCAGTTTCACAGACAAGGCTTAAGCTAGTCCCAGACTAAATTAAAAACATGTAAGTGTCATTGTTCTGTGTTAAGATGCTCATCTGTAATATTTTCTTATAAGGCATTTTTGTAAAAGTTGCTTAAATAT